>NEWO01000068.1:1168724-1235644 GCA_003013225.1 Phalaenopsis aphrodite
TTTATGACAATTCATTATTCTTGTGCCTATAATATAGTATGACTCATCAACTAGTTTCTGTGGAGCTCCCCCCTCCAACCATGCAGGTAAATCATTTAGCTTTATATATATATATATATATAGATATACTGGCAGTGTGCTGTTCAGATAATCTCTACTAAATCTTTCTACTTCTTAAAAGCTCAACATCAACCAATTATTATTAAATCTTCATCATTAATTCAAAGACCCAAAACAATAAAGAACAGAACCGCAATATAATTATTTTCACTGTTGCTTCTCCAAGCATTGCTACTTTAATTTATCCTTTTCAAATTTCGAAGCATTTGTTGAGCAATATGCACATTTTTGCTTACTTTTGCCCTTTAAAAGCACTAATTTACCTTTCAATTTAACATTTTCTATGATTAATCAGTTTCCACTGCACTTCATTGAACAATTCATTTTCTTCCTAGAGTGTATATATTACTTTTTTTTTTAATTAGAGGGATTTACATTTTATACATAGGGGAGGACACAGGTAGAATCCAAACCCCACCCCCGACACCTCAAATTCAGATTTTTACTTATATAGAGAGACGAGTTGATCTTTTGCCTCTCATGAAATATCAAATTCGCCCCTTTTGAAATATCACTTTGCTCTTAGTTGTCCTAGCCCCTCCCACTTCAGGTCTAGGAACAGTTTGCTCCCCTAAAAGAAAAAGACTGGTTCTACCCCTATTTATATATATTTATTATATATTTTCTTATTTAATACTTAGATTTTATTATTTAATTACATAATATTCAAATCCTTAATATCCTATAAAAAAAAAACAGTTAAATAACTTTTCTAAAGTGAAATACAAATTTTCATGCCATGTTTGGATGCCATTTTGACCCTTAAGTGCTATGCAAATAAATATCAAAATTTAAATGTTCTATATGTAAATACATTTAATAGAAGTAAATGAATGCTAAAGTAAGTTTTTTTATAAACAAAATTGTTTTAAGAGATAATAAATGTTATAGGCAGGTTATGTCAAATTATAATGGCTTATTATAGGTGGTTAATAAATAGTGGCATTTACATGCCCACCATCCAATTCGTTTGTATTTATATATCTAACACCCAAACTCTATTTTTTATATTTATAGCATCCAAATCTTTCATAACACATAAAAAACACTATCATGTTTAAAATATATTTTTTCATGCACAGATAAGATGATATATATGTAAAATTTAAAATTTAGGTGTTAGATATGCAAATACATTAGCACTAAATGGTTTGTATGTAAATCTTCTTAAAAAGTTTTTGAAACATATTGAAAGTCTTTAACTTTTTATAAATATTTTTTGCATGTAAATAGAAGAATTGAATTATGACTAAACTCAAAATTGTTCAAGTCTACTTAATATTGTTTGAGCCGTTTTTGCCTATTAACTAAAGGCGAGTATTACATGCATGTCACTCAGTTTTAATGCATTTATATATCTATCACCTAAATTTCAATTTTTACATGCATGTCATCTAAATATAAAAAAACATATGTATTTCACTTTTTAAAAATTAAAATGGTTGCATTTTCGATGTAATATGTAAAATTTTATTGGTCTATATGTAAAAGGTAAAGATTAGGTGTTGGATATGTAAATATATAAGAATTTGGTGGTATCTATGTAAACTCTTCTTTCTTTTGGGTCATAAATGTTATAGGCTCTACTTCATTTAACTTCGACTCATCATTGAGAGTTCGATTCAGCGTAAAGCATACTGTTACAAAGGATCTTTGATGCAATCATTACATGATTCTCCAGCTGCTTTCACGTGGAGCAAACAGCAAATGATTGGTAGATGTCGGATGTCATTCGGTCATGAAGTTTAAGAAAGGTTAAGAACAGAGATTGTTAAACTAATAAATAAATAAAAAGTTTGCATCAAATTATATTGGTAAGGTTACAGATTACTGAAAAAATATATATTGAGTTGCCGAATGGAATTGGAGAAGGAGAAAATATGGTATAAGTGGCCTGCCAGCAGTGATATGATTTGCTGACTCGAAAACCCAGAACTGAGATTGAGGGTTCATTTGGGATAGCTTGTGCGTTTCAGGATAAGCTGTTTATCCTGAAACACGGCCCGCTGGCTGACCGCAAGGGTCAACCCGCGGCCTGCGTTTAGTATAAAAACCCAAACGAAGTTTCGGATAAGCTGGTGGAACGCGCAAACCAAACAGTACGGCGGCGTTTTCACCAGCACTTATAAGCTGCCCCAAACAAACCCTGAAGAAGGGAGGCGGTGGCACAAAGTTTATAAAAAAAATAATAGTAATGGAGGTTCGTTGATGTAATGTTGCTGTAAATTATGTATCAATTATGTAAGTGTATGTGTCGATCAAGTAGTATATGATTTTGAGTTTTGTATATCGATCAACACTTAGGCACTTCATTTCAGCTCCTTTGCTCTCTAAGCTACCTAATAACTTGTAAACTACATAAAATATTAAAATAGCCACGTAAAACATAAAAATGACACAAATAAACTTAAAAAATAACATAAAAATAACACAAGCATTTGATGATAATCAAATTTCCAGAACAAAAATATCATTTGCCCTTAAGTAATTCAACACCTAAAATTATAACTTTTAAAAGATTAGGAAATATCTTGATTAAGGATTACAGTGCTCTTTAGTAACTAACAAATACATAAGTCGATGTCCACATGTCTCTTCTTAAGAATGAATCTTCTTAACATCCTACAATATCTCAATATAACTTGTATTAACACCATATATATATATATATATATATAATTATCCTTAAATCTCTTTATATGGGTTGACTAATGTAAATTTAATACTCAAATATAAAATTTAATAAGCTAACCAATTAGCAATATTAATTTCATTATTATCTTCATGAATACAAAGTTTTGAGTGTTAGGTTAGATAAACTTTTGATTTTTTGTCTTCGAGAAAGGGTGACTAATACCAATTTTGAATTTAAGCTTAACCTCAAGCTTCTTGGCTCTATGGTTCTTGAATTTTTATCTTTATAACTTAAACCCTTTTTTTCTTCTTCTTCTTTTTCATGAGGATTATTATATCTAATTAAGCTTTTATTTAATAATTTTGAATACCAATCTACACTTAAAATAAATTTGTATATACATCCTGATCTAAACTCAAAAGTTTGTAATTTAATAGATATTAACTAACAATCAAATCACTTAATTGAATAGTCATTAAAGTTTATATTGTTGATTTAATTTTTATACTAACAATCAAATCACTTAATTGAAAAGTTATTAAAGTTTATATTGTTGATTTAATTTTTATATATAGTCAACATTATCTAAGTGTTTAAGAATTCTTATATTGAAGAGAAGTTAACTATAGTTAGAGGTTAGTCATTGGGGGGTTACTAATCCTTTTCAAACCTTAATGAAATTCAATTTCACATCTACTTATATTCCTTACTCATGATTAAATCTCACTTAACTAAATTTCCAAATTTTGTCTAAATAAATTCAAAATTTAGTTAAAGGGCAACATTTTACAAATATCCCTCCCCCTAACCTACTCAACACTACACATGCAAATAATAAATAACATAACATATAATAAGTAAATAGCAAAAATCAAATGAATATGTGAGATACAAGTAAAACAAGTCACATGTAATCACATACTATAACTGATGAAGAAATACATAACAATAGCATAACACAAATAATCACATATAATCCACAAATTTATTGAGCAGTAACATGACTAAAGTCAGAAACATAGGTAAGTTAGGCATCATCAACCTCTTTATCATCGTGCCCCTAATTTTAAGTAATAGGTAGTGGCTTTAGAGAAACAAGCTCACAAAAATATACAAATGCACACAATAAAGCAAGGAAGGATACGTTGGCCCACTTCGCAACACGTGCTTAATTTAACTCTTCAAGTTGACTAAATCACACACATACATCAAAAAGTAAACTTGCAATCAAACTATAAGATAACACTTGGGTCATCACTCAATTACTACTTAATTTTGTGTCCTCAACTATACACAATTGAATCATATATAAAATTTATCTCAATGATCAAATTGTCATTTTAATATTGATCAATCACCCAATGCTTTAGATACCCCATATCCTTTCCTATATCATTTACTTGTGATCCAAAATTTTTTTCTTTTGAAAAATTAATTCCTTATTTTCTAAATTCTTCTTCATAATCTTTTGTAATTTTCCTACTTCCATTGTAAAGCACTCTTCAAGAGGATATGTACGGGATGTAGTTGGATTATAAATTTGAAAAATTAATTCATGATATTGTTCTCTAATAATCAATTCCCCTTTATATAAATGAATATTCACCCTACTAGATGCAAGAAATAGTCATCCTAAAATAATTGAGACCTTAAAATCTTTTTCCATATCCAAAATAATAAAATCAAATTGGAAGATGAACTTATTAAACTTGACTATGACATCCTATATAAACCCCTAAGAAAAATCAAAGAATAGTAAGCTAATTGAAGGGTTACAGTGGTAGGTTGAGGCTTTACTAATTCTAGTCTCTTAAATACTGAAAAATGCATTAAATTTATACTCTCCTAAGTCATACAATGCATTTCCTATAAACTAATTGCTTATATTGCATGTAATGATAAAAATACATGGATCTTTCAATTTTTATGAAAGTTTTTTTTTAATTATAACACTGGTTACAGTACACTTCTCAATCAATACCACAATTTCAAAATTTGAGAATTTAAATTTCTTCTTTAAATATTTTTCAATAAATTTTATGTAATTTAGCATTTATTCGAGAGATTCACAAAATAAATTACTAATACTAAGCTTCTTTAGCACTTTTTAAAATTTAAGGAATTATTGATCCAATATCTACCTTATTAATCTTTAAGAAAACATTTGTGGTGGTTTCTCAAATTCTTTCTTATAAGGTGAGGGCAATTTTTTCACATATAGGATATGTTTTTGATAAAGAATCTTAGGCTCAGCTTCTTTTTGTATTTTAGTCTCTTCCCTAACTACTCCTTTAACTCCTTCCCACTCCTATGCCTATTAGCTTAGTTCTACTGTAAACCTTGGTTCTTAAGATTCACTTCAGTGTTACTTGGTAATATCAATTAAGATTTCTTACTCATTGAGTTAGCTATTTACCCTAATTATGTTCCAATATTCGTTATGGCTACAACATGACTATGTATTGGATTCCTCATATTCATTGTCACTTCTTCCAAAATAATTTTTTTTCTTAAATTAGGGATTAAAAGTGAACCTTGATGGATAAGTCGATCTAAGTTTGAAGTTATTTTTTTTATTATTCTAGTTTTCTAAAGAGTTAGGTTGGTTGCTGATACACAAAAATATATAGTGTTTTTAAACACATTTTTGTACATATTTTTGAGATATTGCACTTTAATGGAAGGTATTTGTGTGTTTTTCTTTCATGCACAAGCAAAAAGGTGAAAATTGCTAAAAGGAGTGAAAAAAGATCAAATTTGGAGCCAAAACACAACAATGGGCAAAAGTGTTTTGGCACCTAAGCGCCGGTAAAACAAAGAAGGCCGTACCTAAGCGCCAGAGGCCCTGTGCTTAAGCGCCAAAGACAATTATTTGACTGGTTAATTCATTTTTCCTAATTTTGAAGGGACATTTGAGGCACCTATTGGCTAAAGAGGGTGGTCATGACCACTAAAAACAAAAATATGGTTAAAAAACTTGTGAAAGGAGGCATCCTTTGGAAAATAAATAAAATTAAGACATATTTTGAAGAGATACCAAGACACCTCTTTGAAAATTATAAAAGAAGGAAGTTGAGAGAAAAAAACGGGGAGTCCTGAGAAGTTCTTGAAATAGTTTTTGGAAAAACTTTTGGAGAGATTTTTCAGGCATCACAAATTTATTTTTTACTTTTTGTTTTTAGTTTTATTGTGAGAGTTAAGAGTATTGTAAGAGAGGAGATTCAAAGGAACTTCAAAAGTTTGGTGGAGAATTTGAGATAAGTTTTTATCTTTGTTTTTAAACTACTTTTGGTTTTAATTGAGACTTCTTGTTGGTTTGATAATGATTTTCACTTTTAAACTAAAGTGAGTATAGTTTTGTTTTCTCTATTGATTCTGAGTAGTTTTTTTTATCTTTCTCCTTAAAAAGGTAAGTAATTAAAGTGTTGGATGGAAGTTGTGGAGAGTATTAATCTTTAATGTTGGAANGATAAGTTTTTATCTTTGTTTTTAAACTACTTTTGGTTTTAATTGAGACTTCTTGTTGGTTTGATAATGATTTTCACTTTTAAACTAAAGTGAGTGTGGTTTTGTTTTCTCTATTGATTCTGAGTAGTTTTTTTTATCTTTCTCCTTAAAAAGATAAGTAATTAAAGTGTTGGATGGAAGTTGTGGAGAGTATTAATCTTTAATGTTGGAAAAAGTTGTGATGATTTAATTCCATGTACTTCATCTACTTCTTGATCTGACCCATCTAGATGTTAAAATTTGTTGTGAGAACATGTAAGAACCGGGATGGTATTGTCTCAGTCAACAATTGGAAAGAATCACACAAGGTTGTATGAATGAGAATGTAATTCATATGATTTAGTGCAAACAAATAGGGAAATAATCTTTGAAGGGTGTGGACTTAGAGAACTTTAGAGTGACAGGCTAAAACCCCCAACTTGGTTTATTGTTTTAGGTTCTAATACGAGATGTAGCCCCCAGGTGCAGGGATTCGAGGGAACTCTAGAGTGAGAGCTGGTATCTTCCCTGCCTAGCCGGTCTTCATAACTATTCAAACTTTAAATTAGTCAATATTCTTTATAGCATCTCTAGTTAGGGTAAAGAATATTATTGATTCTATTTGGCACAACACAATTTGAATACTTCCACAACATAATTCATATACGTATTACTGATTAATGATAAGGAGAAAAATATTTCATATTCAGTGCTTTTCTTTTACATAAACTCAAGTTAGAATTAGAAGTTGTTTCTATTTTGTCAAAATATCAAAAATACCAAAAAGAATTGAATTTTAATTTCTGTAAAAATATCTATAGTTTAAGTAATTGTCTTTTTGAAATAGAAAGTTTTTTTATTTAGAAGTGCATATTGTGAACACTCCCTATAGGTTCGATATTCGGACCTTAATCAAAAAGTCTTATATTACTTGATAACGATATATATACTTACGTAGTATCCCAATATATATATAAATAAAAAAGTTAAATTCTTATTTTCTCAGGAACAAGTTTTTGGTGTTGTTGTGAAGTAGGAAAGATAAGTGAATAATATAATTACATACATTGTTATACTGTTACATATAAACAATCTGGATTAGTTGCTACCACAAGATTAGTTTTCTACATTTTGATCATTATTCTAATTAAAATTTGGGTGACTCCTCTATCCTAGTTTATATGTATTGGAATAGATATTGTTAGGTCAATTATATATAATAATCATATACTCAACAGATGTAACACTAAGATCAACTAATTGTCCATAAGAATTTTCTTTTATTGCTAAGGATTTTGGTGTAGTTATTAATCCTAAATTATCTAGCTTCTTGGATATCACTGCTACTTGTGAAGTGAGAATAACCAAACACCAATGACATGAATACTGACAGCTTTTCTAAAGTTAAATCTCTCAAAGAGTCATTAAAAATTATTAGTTAGCATTTCTTGGATTAATGGATATTTCTCATCATATGGTTCAAACATCAATTATTTCTCAACTGCATTGTCTATAATAGACCTAAAAGATCTCATCAGCCCATTATAAAAAAATTGAATAAGCTAATCAGGTAATACATGGCGTGGAAACTTCCTAAGAAACTCCTTAAACCTCTCCCGATTTTCATAAATTAACTCACTCTCTAACAAAGCGAAAAATGTTATATCGTTTCTAAGCTTGATGATCTTAGAGTGTGAATTTTTGCTTAAAATTTTTGGGCTAGGCAATTCTAAGTGTTTATAGACTCTAGTGTTACAGAAATGAGCCACACCATAGCCTTATCTCTAAGGAAAAAAAGGGAATAGCCTAATTCTAATCACATCATTAGAGGCCCTATTATACCTAAAGATGACACACATTTTTAAAAAACTAGCTAAGTGCATGTTAGTATCTTCAATAGGTGATCCTCCAAATTGGTCTTTTTGGACCAACTAAATGATTGCATGCTTGAGTTTAAAGATGTTGGCCTGAATGGTAGGGTTATAGTACTCCTATAAATTTTATCTACCATTGGGTTAACAAATTCCATAAGTGATATAGGCATGTTATTTTCTTCATGATGTGGGTTTTCAGTTTCTCCTAATTTCTTTTTTGAGTTTTATTATTTTTATAACTTTTTTGTGGTTCTTTCCATATCTGTCTTATATGACATATATTAGTAAAAGGAGTCATAAACTTGCACACTTGGGACTAATTAGTGACCAAACTGCAATAAACACGAGGCACAAACACAAAAATTACACACAACTCAAACTAAATAAGAATATGTGCATAAAACATAGAGAAAATACATTTCACTAATTTTTTGAGAAATTTTAATAATGTAAACAACAACACTTAAAATGAAAAACTCACATCACAAAACATTGAACAAAGATACAACATAAAATTTAAACCTAAACTTCAAATATTTCAACTAAAATTCTCCTAAATAGAAAATTAATGTTGTTCCCTGACAATGACACCAAAAACTTAATGATGTGATACTATCACACATGTGTCAACCACATAAGTATACGCTTCAATCAAATAATGTACAGATTTTTGAGTTTATGTATGAATCCTACAAAGAGCTTGTTAATTTTCGAAGAAGGTGAAAGTTCTAGTATACTAATCTTAAGTTTAGTTAGAAGTGTTCAATATTTTGGACTTTTAAAAGTGTTTAATTCCTACTTTTGCATAAATGAACACCTTAATATGTTTTTGAACTTTCAGATTATATGAAAGATCATACTCTAATGATTTAAATCATGTGAATCCTTGATTTTATTCTAATGAGTTTCCCAGCATACAATTGATAAACAGAGAAAAATACACCTTACCATTTTTTAAGGTCGTTAGAAGCTTTGGAAACTCTTTGATTTAACCATGCAAAGTTTTTTTACTAATCCTCTTTTCGTATGTGAGGTTGTATTTTCTAACCGACAATATGCCTTTTCGGCTAGGTGACTGAGTATTCACCTATTTTGTTCCTCTAGTCAATGTCAATGGTTAGAGGTCCAAGATCATAAAGGTTTTAAATATTTCAAATTGTAAGTTCAAAAGTAAATGAAGTTTGAAAGGTTAACAGATCAACTTGCAATAAATCATTGAATAGTCTAGATAAATCTTATGAATATATATGATTTATCTCATTGTCAAGTCACAAAACTATGAAAGTGCTTAATTACTACACATGATTTGAGAAAATACAAAGAAATTTATTAAAGTCATAAAAAGTGTATACAAGTAAAGAACAATTAAACCTAATTTGTTTATACTTAAATAAACATCAATTCTCTCCTTCTAATAAAATTCTCTTTTGCTTTGATCTTCCACATACAAGCAATTGAGTGTCTTCACTAATGTCCTAACTCTTACAAAATTACACTTTTACACACAAATCAAAGTAAGTAGAAATGGCCAAAATATTAGAGAAAATGCTATATGCCACTTGTTATTTTAGAATCCTTGTTATTTAAGTCCTTCATATGTGAAATAACAACATTAGGGTGCTTATTGTGGGTGCTGAAATTGGCAAGGGGCATCCAGACTGGTAAGGGGTGCCAGTTTTGAACATAGGCACTCCATTTCATATCATTTGCTCCTTAGGTTTCCTAATCACCTGTTCACTGCATATAACATTAAAATACCCATGTAAAACAAATAAATGAAACAAATAAAGGTAAAAATAACATAGAAATATCACAATCATTTGATATTCATCATCCATGCGTGTCAACCAAGATAAAAAATAACTAAATGTTCTCATCATTATTGTCCAAAAAATAGTAGAGAATGACAATCCATAAGAGATCCAAATTGATAACGGTTTACAAAAACAATAACCTCAGAGATGAACGAAATTCGAAATGTATTCAACACTAAGCTGCTAAAAAAGATTCTTGTAATATGGAGTGAATTAGAATTCTAATTACATCACATCAGTTTTATCTTGAGAACAATTTTAATGAGAAATAAAATATAAAATATACCATCAATATTCTCTCTATAGGTTTTAGGTGTTGTTCACTCATCGAATGAAATGGACAAGTAGTGCACTAAAATTATGTTCAACTTCTTATAAGGTTTTGAAGTCACTTGCATGCCAGGTAAATGTTCCAAAATTTGTAGTAGTGATGGGATTTGAAAAAAAAAAAGTGGTTATCTAGGAGAGCCATCCTTTAAGAATGATAGTTGAGAAAAAATAGAAGAAGAATTATTGGTTAAAAAAAATTATTTATTGCCTTACAAAAATTGTAAGGAGGACACAACACAATATTTCTTGAAATGAGTGTGTCAGTTGTTTTTAAACCCTTTATGCATAGAAGGTTGTGAATTAATAAAATATCTCAAAACATAAGATTTTCACCATATAAATGTCCACCGATTAATATTTGATAAAATTTTGTATAAAGCATTACCAAAATTCTTAAGCGCAAACTCAAGAGGCCCATTTCAACAAAGAATATAAACATTTGAATTAAATATACTAGTTAAGTGTCTAATTCCACAAAGTAGGATGAAGAAGAGAACACTAATGTTCAACATCAACAAGTAATGATAACATTTTAGAGTGGATAAATAGGAGAGTTAAAAGTATTAACATCCAAAAACTCAAAACAAAAATGTCATTATTCTAAGGGTCTCATAATAGAGAGAATGCAGAATCATCTTCAATCACTAAGGTGGATGTAGCATTAGCAATCTTGTGTAAACAATTTCAAATTTAAAAGGGCTGTTGTGAAGGAGGTTTTCAATTGGATATGTCATCATATTCAACTCAATTTGAGTTGTCCAATTGGTCAACATTAATTGAACTATCCCTTTTAAATAAGAAATCTTAGGACAAAGCCTAGAAGTATTGTATGATGCGTTTTTGAATTTTTTTGGTTCTATTTAATCTATTGTATAATGAATTTAAGAGGTTCTTAAATTTGTATCTTATTTTGAAGCTCTTCTGACAAAGCAAGAAAATTTTTTAAGAACAAGTATTATGGTGTGAGTTATATTGAATTAGAGTGTCAGATTCTTCTAAAAATTTCAACAAAATTTTTTAAGAAGACAACAATTGAAGATGAAATAAGAACTTGATGACAATCCCACAACTATGAATTGGCTTACTGATTTATAATCAAATCATTTTTTCGTTTGCTTTAAAATTGAAAATGAGTTGATGCTTGAGCTAAATTTCAGCTAAACTTGATTTGAAACTGGACTTGAATAAGATCAAGCTGAGTCAAAATATAATAATTATTTATTAATTTTATATTCTATTTATACACATGCATGAACTATTCATTATGAAAAATAATTCATGTTTGCTTCTATTTAGTTCAAATCAAATTAAAATGAGATAAATTTAAGAGAAAAATATCAACTTAAATAGTAAATCAATTTTGATTGAATTTCTTATTTTCATATATATTTCAATTCAATATCAATCAAATCATAATAAGCCCCTATCACCCCCTCATGACTAAGGAAATAACTCTCAGGGAAAATTTGCTATATTTTTTATTTGGTCAAGATAAAAGATAATTCACTTAAGGAGCATTCAATTACTTTAAAATTTATTTATTACAATAAAATTTATTATATTTCTTTTTTGGTTAAACAACATAAGAAAATTCTTAAGTTTTAGTTTACTATACTAAATAAATAAAAAAGTATTCTTACACAATATTTATAATTATTTTAAAAAATATTCACTATTCACAAATGAGAAGCATATTGTTATAGTAAGCCGAATCGACTACGAGTTTAGTTTACCAGCCTAGAGTCCAAGAAAATCCTCCACTTGCCATGAGATTTCTGCACCAAAACTACATTAGATACTTAGTGGTATTTCACCTCTCTTATGTGCCCCTTGACTGTTGAAGACATGATTCCACCCTCACTACACTTTTTAGAATGTAGAATCCCAAATTGTTCAGTGGATTAGTGACAGGAAAGGAGTTTGGGGGCAGCTGCAACTTATTGAATAATCTGCTGATAAACTGATTAAAAATAATTTGCTCATAAGCTAGGTGCGATGAATATTACAAATTTTTATTTTTTTTAAAAAACAAGACCGCGGTTAAAAAATTCCCACCGCACCTAAATAGATGTGATGTGAAAATACTGTTTTCGACGTTTTGAAAATACATAAACTGTCAAAACACAGTTTAACCAAATAGACTATGCATTTCAAAAAGCAACCAAACCAAATAAGGTTTAAAGAGGAGGACGTTGGGCTGCTGAGCCCGTCTTTGTATTTATTCCCGTGCCCAGCTAGCTTCGCTACTTTCCTAGGGCTTTCCATATTGGTCGGTAGAGATCCAGAGAGAGCGTCAAGAGAGCGTGGAAGAGGAACAGAGAGCGAGAGCGAGAGATGGGGAAGACGCCGGTGAGGATGAAGGCAGTGGTTTATTCCCTATCGCCATTCCAGCAGAAGATTATGCCGGGATTGTGGAAGGATCTTCCGAACAAGATTCACCACAAAATCTCTGATAATTGGCTAAGCACTGTTCTTCTCCTAGGCCCGCTCATCGGAACCTACTCGTAATCTCTCCCCCTATTTTATTGGATCATCATATTGTTGTTGCTGTGAGGGTTAGCGCTCGTTGAACTTGTTATTTGACCGATTTCGAGGGTTTAGTTATGAAAGGAAACGCCTTTGGGTATAAAATTGCACTTCTGTCGAATTATTGCCCGAAAGAGCTTGGGAATTGATCAGTACAATCATATTGTCTTGGTTATTGCGTCCAAGCATTCTGAGAAAGAGTTTTTTTTTGCAGAAAAAAACGGTTTGAAGGTGTTATGATGCTTATTTTTTTCGTAACAAGAGCTGCATGTTATATGATCTTGTTTATTTTTTAGCAAATATTTCTCCCAAAGAATGACATGAGGATTTATCTTGAGAAATGAGGATTTACTACGTTGGAGCATTTTGGTGGCAGAGATATTTTAGAAAATTTCTTTTGAAAATGCATTGATGCCAGGAACATGGATTTCTATTCATTTTTAGGTTGGAATATGATATATTGCTTTGGACGATTTAATGATACTTATATATCTTATTTATTTTTTCAAAAAAATATGGATATTTGAGAGAGTGATAGAATAGAAAAAGACCTTCAGCTTTGCTTCTATGGTTCCTTCTGTTTAGTCTTATTTAGGATCTTGAATTTTGATATACCCTTACTTCTCGTGATTGCATAACTCAGCGAATGATATGAGGATAAATGATTTTCATGATTACCCTTTGGTGAGGTTTCTGTTTTTGTATTTGATGAGGATTATAAATAGTTAAATGGGAAGTATGTGGATATTAAAATATTATTTAGATTTGCAAATCAATTTTTTTTTACTTATATTCAATTTCTTGATTAAGCGTTAAACTTGAAAATTTCTGTGAGAGGCTATGATGTTGGAAGATTGAAGTCCTGATGATTTTGTTTATATGCCTAGTTTTATGCTTTATGTAATAACTAAAGAATTTTGATGTACTAAGTATCGAAGTTAGAATTTGTGCTATTTGAGATTTATTTTCACTCTTAAATGATATAATTTTTAGGGATATTTACGATTTTTTTTAACTTTATGTAGCATTATTATCATATTTGTGTGATTTGAAATATTTTATATGTATGGGGCTTATTTAGCTTTTCTTTTGGGTTAATGATGAAGGCATTTTTTGAAATCCCCAAAATCATAAGTGGAAATTTTGGCTGACACCTGGCAAGTCCTTTGAATGGATTTATTTTTTCTTGGGTGCCTTGTGCTCATATTGATCTAAGCTACATGCAAGGATCTTTGCTATTGCTATTTGCTAGGAGTTCTAACCAGTAACTCTAGTTATTTATATTCATTGCCTTGAATCTCTTTCACTTTATTCTCTTCATTTTTAAGTGTAGAAATCATAATTATGATACCATGCACTCCATGATTTGGGCATCAAACCAAACATCTCTTTGTCATTTTGGTGATAAAGCTTTGATTTTTTGCACTTCTGTTTCTCTGTTACTGTCTTCTGATAAACCCACCCCCACAATACCCAAAACTAAGAGCTACAAACTCCTTTAAATGAAGATCTCCTTACTGTGATTTTATTTTTTGTTTTTTGTTTTTGTATTTCATGAGGGCAATAAAATTAGAATATCATGAAATTTGGAGACACTTTACTAGTTCTAAATCCAAATGCCTTACTAAATTTGATAGCCTAATAAGTTTTATGTACTCTTGTCGATCAAATTATATTTAGGTGTCTGTGTCAAATCTTACACCTATTGTTTTTTCAATTTTTAGCATTTTCCTCAAACTCCATCTTCAATGAGTTGAACCCAAACCATTCCATTTCTTTTTTATCTCATCCCCTTTGATCAACCTAATTAATTCTAGTAAAAGGTCGTTAATTATGTTCAACCTCCTTTATCATCTGACCTTTCATATTAACATTGTTGCACTAGTCTACCTCTGTTTTTACTTCTCTACTTTCTCTATTACATTGTGCACTTAACCTCCACTTTTCTAATTCTTAAGTTTCATATTACACCTCTTGCCACTTTGGCTAACATAGTCAAGCCCTAATTAGGATAGTCAGCCCGCTAGTGCTCTCATTTTTAATCACAGAAAACTTTAATTTGCGCCCATTAATTCATTCTTTTCTTGTTCCTTGCAAAGCTTAAAAGCTTTTTGATGCAGCATAAGTAATTAGCTATAGGGTTTATTTTAGGTATTTCATGTAAATAGTATTTTCTATTTTTTTTAATTGTTTACTTTCTTTTTGGATATTATTTAGTTTAAATTTGAATTGTTTAGGATTTCAATTGGATTTGATTTGATCATATATTTTTAACTTTATTTCTATAAATGGGATAATCGTGGCTTGTAAGGGAATTCAGTTAACTAATTAATCGAAAATTAAATCTTCTTCATTTGTGTTTTTATCCCTTCTCCCCTCTTGAGTTTCTTTCTCTCTCTCTCACTCTCTATCTATCTCGTTATAGTTGTTTCCTCTTCTTGTTATCCTGATTTACATCATTTGACATAATAGCCAATGATTTCTCCCATTCGATTGATTTTCAGAGCATTCAACATTATGTTAATCCCAAGACCATCTTTATTTGCAACAACAACAACAAATCTTATCCCTCTAAGTGGTGTCAGCTACATGAATCTTTTCCCCATTGTGTGCTATTGAGGGTCATATTTTCATTTATTCTAATAAATTAAGATCATTTTTTATATAACACGCTCAAGTTTTTTTAGGTCTACCTCTACCTTTCTTAACATAAGTCGAATCTAAAATATCTACTCTCCTAACTGGATCATCAGATGGTCGATATTTAATGTGACCAAACTATCTAAGGCGACTCTCTCTAATCTTGTCTGCCACTAGAGCTACACTAACCCTTTCGCTGATACATTCTTTTCTCATTTTGTCTCTAAGTGTCAACCCTTTCACGGATACATTCGTTTCGTTACACCAACCCTTTCACGGATACATTCATTTCACATTCGTCTCTATGTGTCAAGCCATCCACCTAAGCATTCTCGTCTCAACAACACTTAAATTAGTTTTATGCTTCACTTTTATAGGCCAAAATTTTGTGTCGTAAAGCATTGCAGGTCTCACCATTATCTTATAAAATTTTCTTTCAAGTCTAAGCTGTATTTTTCTATCACACAATATGCCCGATGCATTTCTCCACTTCAACCATCGTACTTAATATTCTACGAATAACATCCATATCTATATCACCATCACTTTGAACAATAGACTCGAGATATCTAAAACACCACTCATTTTAATGATTTGATCTCCCATTGTTACAACTCTTGTACTAGATCTACTACTACTAAAATTATATTCCATGTATTCAGTTTTAGATCTACTCAAACGAATGCCTTTAGAATCTAATATAGACCTTCAAAATTTAAGTTTTTCTCGAATTATTTATCTAGTCTTATCCACAAGAAGGATATCATCAGTGAAAAATATACATCAAGGTACATCCTGCTGTAAATGTCCAGTAAGAGCATCCATAAATAAAACAAAAATATATGGGCTTAATGTAGATCCCTGATGCTATTCAATTGAAATAAGAAAATACTTGGTCAATCCTCATTTTGTTCGAACACAAGTAGTAGCTATAGTATACGCATCTTTAATGACTTGAATATAAGTCATATCAATATTTTTTTTAGAAATCTCCAAAGAACTTCTTTTGGAACCTTATCATAAGTTTTTTCTAAAATAATAAAAATCATATGTAGATCCTCCTCACGCTCTCTGCACTTCTCCATCAAACTTCTCAATAAACGTATAACTTCCATAGTTAACTTGCCAGACATAAATCCAAAGTGATTATGAGAAATTTTTGTGTCGTCTTAACCTATGTTTAATTACTCTCTCCTATAATTTTAATGTATGACACATTAATTTCATTCTTCTATAATTTGCACTATTATGTGCATCTCCTTTATTTTTAAAAATGAGGACCAAAATACTTTCCTCCATTCCTCATGCACCTATTTAATTTTTAAAAGAATTTTAAAAAATTAGTTAAGTCAAAAAAGTCTCAAATCTCCTAAATATTTTATTACGTCTATTGAGAGTCCATCAGGTTCTACTGATTTTCACACTTCTTTTCTTTTAATGATTCTTCAACTCTTTTTTTTACAAATGCGACGGTAAAATGAAGATAAAAATTATAATTATTGATGATAAGATCATTAAGGTTGGTCATATTTTCAAAAACTTCATTGAAAAGTTTATCAAATTATCTTATTCACCTATATTGAACTTCTTTCTCTATATCAATGTTTTTTTTTTATTTTCATCTTTAATACATTTTATTTGAATTAAATATTTAATTTTTTTCTCTTTTTTTGGCTACTTTATAGATATATATTTTTCCATCTTTAGCATCTATTGTATTATAAAAATCACTAAAAACAGAATTTTTGGCATCACAAATTGTTCTTTTAAACTTTCTACAAACTGCCTTATATTTTTTCTAGTTCTTTAAGCCTTTTAAACCAATTTTTTAAACAAATCTTCTTATACTTTATCTTTTCCTACACATTATTATTCCACCATCAATTATTTTTTTCTATACAAATTTTTTCGTTTGATTCTTGAAGTACATTTTTGCATTTGTTTAATTGTGTTTGTTTCTTTATCCCATATAGAATTAGTTTTTTCATGAACATCCTAAATCTTGAAAATTTGAAGTTTACTCGTAAAAATGATTTTTATTTGTCTTTTAGGTGCCCTAATCTAATTCTATGACAAATTTTCATTGCATTTTATCTCTTCCAACTTCTCATCTTAAAATTCAAAACTAATAGTCGATATTGAGAATTTAAATTTTCACTTGGAATGCCTTATAACTTTTACGTTCTCGACGATCACTTGGGATGAATTTACAATTTTTACATTCTCCTTTCTTTGCTTTAACTAATCGTGATCTCTCTCTACCACTTCTATCTTAATAATAGTTTTTCATTCTGTCCCTCACACATCATCACAACCAGGTGTGATTTGCTCCCACCCAAGTGTAATCCATTCGTTCTCTCCGTTTGATCATGGTCAAAACTCCTAGTCTCTATGTGTTCTCGCACTTTCACCCTCTAATCGTTACTTCTTCATCTAGATAAAGTGCATCTCTCTAAGTTGAATGCACATTACATTTTCTTGCCAATTTTTTCTTCTTTCATGATTTCATTATGCAACAACCCATCCTTGTTCGTGTCATTTCTAACATTTGTATCTCACAAATGCCCAACTGCCTAATACCATTAATGTCATTTTATCTTATATCCAAATGCAGACTTAACTTCGTTCTTCTGTCCTAACTGCACGGTAAGTACCATCGTATTTATCCTCAAATCAGGACAATTTTCAAATTCAATGAAAGCTTGAAGGAATTGCTATTTGGATCAAGAAAAACAATAAATATATGATTCAGATATTTATGGGGAACAGTCTAAACCTGCTTGAGTAATTACAAGTCTTACAACTCAATTTGGAACAAAGATATCATATATTATCATATGCTTTATCAATTTCGTGAGTATTTGAAATGGTTGATTGTTATTAATAAGACTCTAAGCCCATCTCACAATTTATGGCATTATCGTAGCTTTTATTTCATCATAGTAAAAATGAGTCATATTATAGCCTTGACTGTCATTCTTGTCTTTTTTAGTCATAAATTTTATCAAGGCATTCAATATTGATGCGGTTTATTATTGTCGCTATTTATATGATGATCGAGTGTATCACATAGATTATGATAATCATCATTGATTTAGAACTTGGTATCAGAGCCAACCATTTAAAATTAACTTTTAGTTGTTATTAGGATATTAAAATTAAATATAATTTTAAATGATCGGAAGTGTGTTGGGTTAAGGAATTCGAAAATAGAAAATTAATTAATACAATGTTACTATTAACCCGTGAATCTTTTTACTGTTTGTAGTACAATTATTTAGAAAAACTTATGGGATCTTGTAATCATTTGTTTGAATTAGGAAAATGAAGCATGACTAAAGAATGCATTTACTGTACTTATTATCCAGATCAAAGTCATAGATATATATGTCAATTATGCTTAATAGAATTATGTCATTTATGTTTAAAGAAACATCATAATCTTGATCATAAAAATTTCATAAAACCAAAAGAAGATATAGATGTCCCTAAAAAATTAGAAAGAATAGATAGAAAAAAATAAATCTTAATATTGAAAAAATACTTTTTTGATTAGAAAGATTAGAAGAAAAGGATAAAGATCATGAAAAGAAAATACAAAAAATAGAAGGTAAAATAGAAAAAAAATGAAATAAAAAATGAAAAAATCAAGAAAAGAATCTAGCTCGGAAGAAAAAGAAAGTATAAAGAGAAAGAAATTAGACAAGTCTTCTGGAAAGGAATCAAAGTCTGAAACAAGTACTCAAAAACAAAAAAAGATATGAAAAATCAAGTACTGAAAGAGAAAAATCCAATTCTGAAGAAAACACAAAAGAGAAAAAGTCGACAAGTCTTATAGGAAAGAATCAAAATCTGAAAAAAAATGTGCTCAAAAAGAAAAAAAGATATAAGATATCAAGTTCTGAAAAAGAAAAATCCAGTTCCGAAGAAAGCACAAAAAAGAAAAAGTTAGAAAAGACTTGTAGGGTAGAATCTGAAAAAGAAAAATCTAGTTCTGATAAAGAAGATACAAAAAGGAGAAAATTAGTCAAGAAATCTCAAAAAAAATTTGAATCTACAAAAACTAGTTCGGAAGAAGAAAAAACTCAAAGAGTATCAGACACAAAATTAGAAGAAAATACTGATCCAGAGGATATAGAAGAATATAATGAGATAAATAAAATAGATTTTACGTAAACCAAAACAACATCAATCGATATTTACCCATTTTATCCAACTTCTTTAATTGCAGTTCATGCTATATTAATTTTAAAAGAGAAAACTCAACTAATAGTTCAAACAATAATAGATAGTGGAAGTACAACGTCTGTAATAACACAAAATTTATTACCTCATAGTTTTAAAAATTATCATCCCACAAATACAACTTCATATTTAGTAGGAGATCATACTTTAGAATTTAACAAATGTTTAATGAATAGTCAAATTAAATTTTTTCTTGATCATAATACCGCAGATGTATCAGAAAAATATAATTTACCAAAAATATTAGTTCATGAAGATAAAAGTAAAGAGTTTATTCTAGTACTTAATTTTATGCTAAGCTTAGATGAACAAATAAATATAACCAAAGATTACCTAACAATTAGCAAAAGAACTTCAATTAGAACTACTAATAAACATAATAATTACGTTATAAAAAATAATAAAGAAAAACCAAAAAGTAAATTTGATTTGAACCTTGAAGTTTCTGAATATTTAAATTATTATTATAATTAAGATAAAATATTTACTTATCAAATACCTAAACCATTAGAAAAAATATTCTAATTAGCTGAAGAAATTCAAATAATAGGAGAAAATCCCTAAAAATAAAGAGTTAGCCAATCTACCTATTATAAATAAAGATTTAGTTATAAGAACAAAAGAAATAGAATATAGTCCTTTAGATAAAAAAGAATTTAAAATATAGATTAAAGAAGAATTTAAAATACAAATAAAAGAATTAAAAAATTTAGGACTTATTAGAGCCTCTAACTCCGAAATAGAACAGCAACATTCATGGTAAAAAATCATGCAGAAATTTTAAGAGGAAAAACTAGAATGGTTATAAATTATAAAAAGATGAATGATAATACTGAGGATGATGAATACAAAATATCTGATAAAGACATGTTAATAAACTTAATACAAGATAATAAATATTTTAGCAAGTTTGAAAGAGAAAATTATAACTTAATAAAAGATAATAAATATTTTGCTAAAATAATTATGGATATTTATAAACATAACTTAGAAAAAAAGGTTACAATATTTATATATTCCAGAAATGTATGGAGCAATCAAATAAAAAATCTTCAAAACGATAAAAATTAATAATAAAAACAATATAATAGAATGCTTAAAAGATATTATGTTGGCATATGAAATTAATGAATTACTACACGAAGTATTATTTGCATTTCATAAATTAATAATATATAAACCTTGTATTTATAATTTCTGTAAAAAAAGATTTAATATAATAACAATCTCTTTAGAATTAGAATATTGTAGAAAATTTTTAAAATGAAAATTGAAAGATTAATTAAATTATGGTTTATTATCAAAACTAATCATTAGTAGAGAAGATTTAGCAATGCAACTATCAGTAATACCTCATAATGAATTAAGAAGAATTATATGACATATATTCAAAGAAGAAGACACTTCATCATTAACTTTGTTTTTTAGATCTGATCCTCCATATTTTGAAAAATTGATAGATGAAGCTAAACATATTGTGGAAATAATAAAGACTCCAAGAAATTTCAGAGCGTGACAAAAAAATCAGAAATTCATGAAATCATTGATCCAGATACTGCAGAAGAATTATTAACTCATTTCAGAATTTATTAGATAGCTAGTTTATCTGATAGATATTCAAATCCTTGTGGTTCGCTCATGATATATCAAGACGAGGGCATGACTATTTTTCTTAATGAAATGATGACCAGAGGAAAAATATTCAAGTTCAAATTTTGTAATCATGAAAACAATTTGCTAGAACACATTAAAGCTATTAACTCATACACTGTCAAAATAACATGTGATTATATTACAATATTAAAAATGTTAACTTCAATATCAAGCCCAGATGATAATGAAAAATTAGAGCAACTGTGTCTTGGCAGTCTCGATGATATTGCATTATATAATATTGATAATGTAATGGAAACATAATGAGTGAATTATTGGAGAAATTTAAAATTTTTACTATTCACTTCTAACCGGTACGAAAAAGTACTTCTTACCGGCCTTAACATCTACTTTTCACCATGAGAATATTCTTCTTCTAGAAGATTATGATGACTTAAAACTACTTTTGGAAGCATTGGCCATATTTTTCGAAGTTATAATTAAATGACCTCTCTTTTTGATCATAAAAGACAACTTTTTCAAGATCACTATGCAAGATACTATTCCAACCTCGAAGCTTTGTGGCTATAAATAGGGAAGCATTCTTCACTTCTCTCATCCATCCAAACATCCACAACATCCATCCCCTCACTTCTTATCCCTCATCTCCACTATCATCAATCTTCCTCCAATTTAGTTAAACAAGTCCAAAGAGTCTGTCTGTAATTATTTCTTATGTCATGTAGTCATGTAATGTAATCTTTGACAATGATAATGAATATTTAGCAAGTTTCTTTTAGAAATTTTTTGTTGCTTTAACAAAGTAATCTTTAGAAATTTTAATGCTTTTTTAGCAATTTATCCGTTAGAAATTATAATTTTTTTTTATTATGTCTTTGTGTGAGTAGTTTTTAGTTCCTCTCCGTAGGGGAGAAATCTGTTAATTTTTCTTTATGGATATTTAATTCTTTTTTTAAATAAAAACCTCTGTTCTCTGAGTACAGATGAAGTTTATGCGTATGAGCCATAAGCCAATAACCTTTATGACCACAGTCTTATAGTATGGTTTTGAGATGATGGAGGTATGTTGTAAGTCCCGCTCTATGCCTGTGTGGCGCTTTAGGGCAAGCTATGTGCCATCATTCTTAAAACGCGAAAAAAGATATTGGTCGTGTATGTTATTCTTGTGCGTCTTATGCCATAAATGGGGTCAGAAAAATGGAACACGTTTAAATTTAAAATTTTTAAGTGTTATTATCCATGAGAAATATTGCAAATATGGTCATCTCGAAGGGAAGAACTCTTCAATCTATTGAAATTACTCTTTTATTCTATCTTTATATTTTGTTATATAAAGCATATTTTATGAATGAAGTTTAAGATAGTAATTATGACATTCATGATGATTAAAAAGTTTATGGTTATAGAGGTTATTACCATCTGACTCATACGCATAAACTTAATCCGTACTCAGAGAACAGAGGTTTATATTTAAAGGAATAATTAAATATCCATAAAGAAAAATTAATAGATTTCTCCCCTACGGGGGGGGGAACTAAAGACTACTCACACAAAGTCATAATAAAAAGAAATTATAATTTCTAAATGATAAATTGCTAAAGTAACATAAAAATTTCTAAATATTACTCCACTAAAGCAACATAAAAAATTTCTAAAAGAAACTTGCTAAATATTCATTACCATGGCTAAAGATTACATTACATGGTTACATGACATAAGAAGTATTTACAGACAGACTTCTTGGACTTGCTTAACTAAAGTGGAAGAAGAGGGATGAGAGTGAAGAGGAGGGATGAGAAGTGAGGGGAGGAATGTTGTGGATGCTTGGATGGATGAGAGAAGTGAAGAATGCTTCCCTTTTTATAGCCACAGAGCTTGGATGTTGGAATAGTATCTTGCATAGTGATCTATAAAAAGTTGTCTTTCATGATGAAAAAGAGGGGTTATTTAATTATAACTTTGAAAAATGTGGTCAATACTTCCAAAAGTAGTTTTAAGTCATCATAATCTTCTAGAAGAAGAATATTCCCATGGTGAAAAGTAGATGCTAAGGCCGGTAAGAAGTACTTTTTCGTACCGATAAAAAGTGAATAGTAAAAATTTTAAATTTCTCCAATAATTCACTCATTATGTTTCCTTGACATTATCAATATTATATAATGCAATATCATCGAGACTTTCAAGACACAGTTGCTCTAATTCTTCATTATCATCTGGGCTTGATATTGGAGTTAACATTTTTAATACTGTAATATAATCACATGTTCTTTTGACAGTGTATGAGTTAATAGTTTTAATGTGTTCTAGCAAATTGTTTTTATGATGATAAAATTTGAACTTAAATATTTTTCCTCTGGTCATCCTTTCGTTGAAAAAAATAGTTATGTCTTCGTCTTGATATATAATGAGCGAACCACAAGGATTTGAATATTTATCATATAAATCGACTATCTGATAAATTCTGAAATGAGCTAATGATTCTTCTGCAGTATTTGGATCAATGATTGCATGAATTTCCTGATCTCTTTGCCATGCTCTGAAATTTCTTGGAGTCTTTATTATTTTCATAATATATTTAGCTCCAGCTGTCAAATTTCCAAAATAGGGAGGAACAAATCTAAAAACAAAGTTAATGATGAAGTGTCTTCTTTTTTGAATATATGCTATATAATTCTTCTTAATTCATTATGAGGTATTATCTATAGTTGGATTGCTAAATATTATCTACTAATGATTAGTTTTGATAATAGACCATAATTTAATATATCTTTCAATTCCCATTTTAAAAATTTTCTACAATATTCTAATTCTAAAGAGATAGTTATTATATTAAATCATTTTTTACAGAAATTACAAATACAAGGTTTATCTATTATTAATTTATGAAATGCAAATGATATTCGGTGTAGTAATTCATTAATTCCATATGACAATATAATATCTTTTAAGCATTCTATCATATTATTTTTATTATCAATTTTTATCGTTTTGAAGATTTTTTATTTGATTGCTTTAGACATTTCTGGAATATATAAATATTGTAACCTTTTTTTCTTAGTTATGTTTATAGATATCCATAATTATTTTAGCAAAATATTCATTATCTTTTATTAAGTTATCATTTTCTCTTTCTAATTTTAAAGTTTTCTTTTTCCTCTCTAAGTTGTCTTTCTAGTTGTTGAATTCTATCTTCTTGGCTTAATATTTTAGGTTGTGATTTTTCATTTTGCAAATTTTCTATTTGATCATTCGTTTCTATAAAATTTATAGTAAAACAATTTAATGTACTAATTATTAATGATAAATCACTTTTATGACACAATAAATTATCTAAAAGAGTTGTTTGAAAATTGTTTAATGGTTTCTTGATAATAACTTTTGGTTTAAATTGCAAATTAGTCCCCTGCCTGTTTGGTAAAGACAGATGACCAAACCTAACCATTCATTGCTCCATTTCTGCAAGAAAATATGGCGAGTAATAAATTTCGTAGTTTTGACTAATGATTACATTGTTAAGGTACAATGATCAGAATGATGTGACTAATAAAATAACCATATAACTAATTTAAGGAGGTTTAAAATCTAAACATTTTAAATTTTCTTTAACATTTTTTATTGCTTTAGAAAGAAAATCTGAAAGAAAATTTATTTTTTTATTTTAATATGTTCAAAACTAACATTATAACCATTTCCTTCAATAGTAGTTATAAAATTAATCCATCTTTTACTATATATTTTTTTTTCATTTTTTTATTTTTGTAAAAATGTACTATAGCTTCATAATCTGTTCCTATGGTAATTTTTTTTTGTAAAAATAGTCTAAGTGCATTAAGTGCATTGATTACTCCTAGTATTTCGTAATCTAGAGAAGTCATATTTTTGGGTAATTGTCTAAAGCTACCAGAAACATATCTACATAATTTTTCAGTATTTTAGTAAGCTTCTTCATATGATTTTATTCTTAACTCCGCACCCTATCCTTTTTCAGATGCATCTACTACTACTATTTTGTAATCAAATTCTAAAGGTATATTTAACTTTGGTAAATCTTTAACTTGTTCTTTTATTTTTTGAATAATTTTTACATCTTCTATATTAAAGTATTTATTTCTTGTTGTAAAGGTCTTTTTATATAAAAATTTAATTGTTTTTTCTAAATCTTTTATGTATGGTCTAGCATAATTTAGAAGTGCTAAAAATTTTTGTAAATCTTTTGTATCTTCTATTTTATCTGAAAATTATATTATCTTTTTAGGAATATGATCTTGTAGTTCTATCATTCCTCTACCTATTTTTTGTCCTAAGAATTCTATATATTCTTTTGCTATTTTTATTTTCTTTTTAGATAATATAATTTCATTTTTAATACATAATCCTAATACTTCTTCTACATATTTATAATGTTCTTGTAAAGTATGAGAGATAACTAAAATATCATCAATATATACTAGTACATAGTCTAAGTGTTTAAATATATTATCCATCTTTCTTTGAAATATACTAGGGGTATTTTTTAATCCAAAAGATATGATTATCCATTCGTAATGTCATAGAGGTGTTGTAAATGCAGTGTATTTTATAGATTATTCATTTAATTTAATCTGCTAAAATCCCGATTTACAATCAAACTTGCTAATATACTTCTTATCTTGTATTAAGTTTATTAACATGTCTTTATCAGATATTTTGAATCCATTATCCTCAGTATTATCATTTAGCCTTTTATAATTTATAACAATTCTAGCTTTTCCTCTTAAAATTTCTTCATGATTTCTTACCATGAATGCTGCTGATCAATGTTCAGAGTTAGAGGCTCTAAAAAGTTCTAAATCTTTTAATTATTTTATATGTATTTTAAATTCTTCTTTATCTAAAGGAGTATATTCTATTTCTTTTGTTTTTATAACTAAATCTTAATTTATAATAGGTAGATTAGCTAACTCTTTATTTCTTTCCCAATGTTTTAAGGGATTTTCTCCTATTTTTTGAATTTCTTCAGCTAATTGAAGTATTTTTTTTCTAATGGTTTAGGTATTTAATAAGTAAATGTTTTATCTTGTTTATAACAATAATTTAAATGTTCAGAAACTTCAAGGTTCAAATCAAATTTACTTTTTGGCTTTTCTTTATTATTTTTTATAACGTGACTATTATGTTTATTAGTAATTATAATTGAAGCTCTTTTTCTAATTGTTAGGTAATCTTTGGCTATATTTATTTGTTTATCTAAGCTTAGCATAAAATTAAGTCCTAAAATAAACTCTTTACTTTTAGCTTCATGAACTAATATCTTTTGTAAACTATATTTTTCTGATACATCTGTAGTATAATGATCAAGAAAAAATTTAATTTGACTATTCATTAAACATTTGTTAAATTCTAAAGTCTCATCTCCTGCTAAAAATGAAGTTGTATTGTGGGATGATAATTTTTAAAACTATGAGGTAATAAATTTTGTGTTATTACAGACGTTGTACTTCCACTATCTATTATTGCCTGAACTATTAGTTGAGTCTTATCTTCTAAAATTAATATAGCATGAATTGCAATTAAAGAAGTTGGATAAAATGGGTAAATATCGATTGATGTTGTTTTGGTTTGCGTAAAATCTATTTTATTTATCGCATTATATTCTTATATATCTTCTGGATCAATATTTTCTTCTAATTCTGTATATGATACTTTTTGAGTTTTTTCTTCTTCCGAACTAGTTTTTGCAGATTCTATTTCTTTTTGAGATTTCTTGACTAATTTTCTCCTTTTTGTATCCTTTTTATCAGAACTAGATTTTTCTTTTTCAGATTTTTCTACAATGCTTGTCTAACTTTTTCTTTTTTGTGCTTTCTTCGGAACTGGATTTTTCTTTTTCAGAACTTGATATCTTACATCAATTTTCTTTTTAAGCACCTTTTTCTTTTTCAGATTTTGATTCTTTCCTACAAGACTTGTCAACTTTTTTCTTTTTTGTGCTTTCTTCAGAACTGGATTTTTTCTCTTTCAGAACTTGATTTTTCATATATTTTTTTCTTTTTGAGTACTTGTTTCAGAGCTTGATTTAGGGTCAATTTTGAATGGCTATAGTTTTTTATAAAGTTGGATGCTGTTGTGAAAAAAGTAAGTTTTCTTTTCTGAAATCTGTTATGGGTATTCAGAAATATTTTATTTTGAAAAAATTAGATGATTGTTTTCTAACAGCTCACACATTTTAGCAAATTTTGTTATAAGAAGCAGCTTTCCACTAAAGAAATTTATATTTGTAGCTTTTTTCTTGTGGTCATTTAAATTAATATGTTCTTTTTTGAATTGAAGTTGGATTTAATTATCTTCTTGGATAATATTTAGTTATGATATGAATTATTTGGGACTTGGATAAGTTGAGTTTTGAAGTTAGGTTGATTTGAGCATTTCTTGTAAACCATAATTATAAAAGCTCAATATTCATGTCTTGTAAATAATTTCCCGAATGATGAATTAAAATTTTAATCCTCTTCTTTCTTTCTCCTCATTTAATTCTCTCCCTCCCTCCCTCCCTCCCTTCCTTCCTCCCTCACCCTCTCTCTTCTCCTCCTTAAATCCTCTTCCCTTTATTGAAGTCTACACCTTATTCTCTCATTTCCATAGCTATTCACTGAACCCATTCCCTTTTTCATTTGATTAAACTCATCTCTCTTTCTCTCTCTCTCTCATCCTTAAATCCTCATCCCTTTAGTGAAGTCTACAACTATTCACTGAATCCATTCTCTTTTCTTTTGATCAAACTCACTGCCCATTTTACATTTCGATGTTTGTCACTCTCTCTTTCTAGCCAAGGTATTTAATTCTACATTATTTCTCAACTTCTTGCAAATGCCTCTTCCTCTCCTAGTTTAAAAAATAAACAAGCCTCTCTTTTCTCCACAACCAAATTTTTAGATCATATAAAGATATATCCCTTACACCATAACTTCTTTTAATGCTATTGATGCTTGCTAGCCTTGTCTTTTAATTTGTTTATCTAAAATATACTCATTAATTTGGATATATATTTTCTATCATCATACCATCTGTCTTAATTCAGGAGATTCTTATCCAAAGCATTTTGCTTATCATATTGTTGAATAGGAAGATCAAGTCTTTAGGAGTACATTCTTAAAGAGAGATTATCTATGGGATGTATGATGAATGATGATCAAGCTTGTCTGAAAAAAATTTGTACCGTTACATGATGGTAGATACATTAGGATAAGGATGACTTTTAAAATTTGAAATTGTTGTTAATAAGTTTGTATTTTGAATTTAAAATGATTATTTTTCTATTGCGGAGTTAGTTTAATAAGAATAAGGCTACTAAATAATGGTGCTAGAGATGACATTGTTTCTTATTTGATGCTGGCGGTTTAGGAGAAGATAGCGTCAAGTTTAAGTTTATCATGCTATTTCTTTTATTTATAAATGTGCTATTTCTTGTAATAGAAAGCAATTACAGCTCTTCTTAATCATTTTATTTTTTCCTCGTCCTTTCTGTTTGTGTGCATAGCAACAATGCACGTGCTACGGCAACTATAGACAATGTCACAAAACTATTGCCATCATAGCAAACCACGATTACTCTGTTAAATAGCGAGTGGAAGGCGTCCATCTTTAAATGAATTCCTTATAGTAAAAAGCCTTGAACACTCTTCTTTTTTGTGGGCTTTTGCAATCATGTGGAAGGATTGCATCAGATCGTTCTTGTCCTTGGAAAATTCCCAACAGTTCAAATATCTTTCATACATCCATTTTGAATAACTCATAGACCTTATTATTATCAATTCCTTCATTAAATTGGTACCCATTGAGAGTGGAGATATCGGATGCAAGATTTTGATCATTCTAATTACCTTTTTTATGTTCTGCTAGATATTATTACATGCAATCGTTTTTAATTCTCCTATGTTCATTGTTACCCCTCTTACTGACATGATCTGTAATATACGACTTTTTGCCAGTAAAATTATGTTGAGTTGCTTCCCACACTACTACTATTAAATCAATTTTAGCACATTCATTCCATCTTATTCATGAGGCCAACGTCCAAGTTATCAGAGATTTTGAGGTTAATGTTGATGATGAGCCATTTTCAGGTGATGGCTAGAAATTGATGATTAGTTTGAGTTCCAAGATCTTTTCTAAGTGACTTTTTGACTGTCATTGAAGCACAAAATGTAGAATTTGTAGAACAAACAATTGGAGATCCTGCATTGCATTGTGTTACTTGTTTTATTACATGTTAGACTTAAATTTGAAGTTCATCTTGTCACCCTTGTCGTCTTTGTGTTCTCCACTCTTTTCATTTGCACTTATATGATGTATGATGATATTTTCTATTCAACTTCTCTACTTGATGTTCTTTAGCCAATCCAATAGCCTCTGCACTCATGATCTCTACCCAAGCTCTTAGTAAAATAGTTCTTTGTGCGTCGTGCCATGAGAAATGATGCGAGTTGACTAAAGTCTAAATAACTCATTTATATGTTTATTTTCCAATTCATTTAATAACTAAGATCTTTTGATGTATTTAGTTTTCTGATAGGAACGATTGATGGGAATGAGAAGAGTTTCCACTAAAAGTAGGACAAACAAGTATTTTAATCCAACAACAACAACAAGCCTTTGTCCCACTAAGTGGAGTCGGATACATGAACCCTTTTTCTCCATTGTGTTCTATTGATTATCATATTTTCATTTAATTCTAATAAATTAAGATTTTTCTTTTATACAACATGCCCAAGCCTTTTTAGGTGTAACTCTACATTCCTTAACACAATTCAAGCCTAAAATATCTACTTTCCTAATTGGATCATCAAATGACCGACATTTAATGTGACAAAACCATCTAATAAGATGATTCTTTCTAATTTTGTCTACCACTGGAGCTACACTAACCCTTTTATGGATATATTCGTTTTGCATTTTGTCTCTAATGGTAAAGCCACTCATCCGCCTAAGCATTTTCACCTCACCAATACTTAACTTAGTTTTATTCTTCTCTTTTATGGGTGAACATATTGTGCCCTGAAGTATTGCATGTCTCATCACCATCTCTTAAAATTTCCCTTTAAGTCGGAGCGATACTTTTTAATCACACAATAGGTCTGATGCATTCTTCAACTTCAACCATCCAAACTGAATTCTACTATTAACATCACCATCTATATCATCGTCACTTTGAATAATGTGGGGTTTGAAAATTTGAAAATACTTTGACTCTCTTCGAGAGCTTCTGTTAAGTTTTGGGTTAAATTTTAGAAGAGAGATGAGATAGTAGATAAGATACTGCCTAGAGGTTTCACCTTAAGATCTTGGATTCGAGGTTTTCCATCCCTATGCTCTCCTCTTGGTCCTAGAAAAACACTTTCTATTAAGGCTAGTCATTAGGCACTAAAGTGTTTAGACTTAACATATAATAATAATAATAAATTTGAAAACTTAAAAATTATAAAATTAGGGTTTACTCTGAAAAGTATGCAAGTGTCGCTACAACAACGACTATGTGTAGTGTCCCATATTACGGGCGGATATGAGTAAAGAAGTTAGTCTATGAAACTAATATTAAAGCATGATATTGGAATATACATACTCTCTTTATCCCATTAATTAGTTGATATTATGATTCATAGAAAGATAAATATCTTATGTATTCAAGAAACTAAATGAGTTGGAGGAAAGACTAAGGAGATTGATAGTTTAGGTTTTAAACTTTGGTGTACAGGTAAAAGTCGCTGTAAAATGGTATAGATGTAATTATAAATAAAATTTTGAAAAATAATGTTGTAAAAATCAATAGAATTAGAGATAGAATTAAAAACCTTAAGATTGTTGTTGATACTAAGATTTTTAATATTATAATTATTTATGCTTCTCAAGTGGGGTTAGATATTGGTTTTAAATAAAAATTTTGGAATGACCTAAAGGAATTAACACAAATGATATCTCTTGAAAAAAGAGTTTTTATTGGAGGACATTTAGGTGGACATTGCGGTAGAGTGGTAAAGATTTTAGAAATATTCATGACAGCTACAGTTTTTGAGTGATTAATGAAGACATTAGATTTTGCTTTAGAGTATGATTTTGTCTTTGCTAATACTTTATTCAAACAAAGAGATAACATATTATTATTTTATAAGATTAGATTTAATAAAACACAAATTGATTATTTTTTTATGAGAAGAAGAGATCGTTAAGAATGTAAAAATTGTAAGGTCATTCCAATTGAGAATGTAATTACTCAACATCGATTATTTGTTTTGAAATTTAAGATGAAGAGTTGTAAAATAAAGAATACTAGGAGTATCATAGAATTAAATTGGGGTACTTAAAAGACAAATAAGATTATTTTTATGAGTAAAATTCAAGATTTTAAGATTTGGGATGTTCATGCAGAAACAAATTTTATGTGGGATAAAGTAACAAATAGTATTAAACAAGGACAAAATATGTATTTGGAGAATCAAAAAGAAAATTTTGTATAAATAAAAATGATTGGTGGTGAAATAATAATGTACAAACAAAGATAAAATATAAGAAATTATGTTATTTTAAATGTAAAAGCCTAGAAAACTGAGAAAAATATAAAATGATCCGTAAGGAGTATAAGAGAACCATTTGTGATGCTAAAAATTCTGCTTTTAGTGATCTTTATAATATATTAGATACTAAAGTAGGTGAAAAATATATTTATATACTAGTCAAGCAAAGAGAAAAGAAAAGTAAAGATTTAACTCAAGTTTATTAAAAATGAAAATCAAAAAGTATTTTTCTTAGAAAAAGATATTCAACCAAGGTGGATTAGTTATTTTGATGAACTTTTCAATGAAGTTTTTAAAAATATGATCGACTTTAGTGATCTTAATATCGTTTGTAATAATAAAATGTTTCATTTATACCCTCACATTGGTATAAAAAAGTTTAGGAGACTTTGAAGAAAATCAAGGGTGAAAAGTCTGTAGGACCTGATAATATCTCAATTGAAGTTTGGAATTTTTAGGAGATTTTAGAGTTTTTTTGCTTACTAAAGTTTTTAATATTATTTTTAAAACTAAAAAGATGCTTGAGGGGTGAAGGAAGAGTATTTTGGTCTCCATTTTTTAGAGTAAAATGCACACGAGTTTACAAATTATAGAGGAATTAAGTTGTGTCATACTTTAAAATTATAGTAGAGGGTAATTAAACATAGGTTAAGATGTATTACAATGATTTCTCATAATCAATTTGGATTTATGTCAGGCAGGTCTACTATTGAAGCTATATATTTATTGAGATGTTTGATGGAAAAGTACAGAGAAAATAAGGAGGATCTACATATGATTTTTATTGATTTTGAAAAATCTTACGATAAGGTTCCAAGAGAATCCTTTGGAGAGTTTTAGAGAAGAAATGTGTTATAGGATGGTGGTGGGACCTGCAATGATGTTGGCCTCTAAAAAAGAAGCCTAAAACTAAGTTAAGTGTTGCCGAGATGAGAATGCTTGGGTGGATGAGTGACTTTACACTTATAGACAAAAAGCGAAATGAATATATCAGTGATAGTGTTGGTGTAACTCCAGTGGCGAACAAAATTAGAGAGAGTTGTCTTAGAGGTTTTGGTGACAATAAACGTCGACCATCTGATAATCTGGTTAGGAGCAGATGTTTTAGATTTGACTTATGTTAAGAAAGGCAGAGGTAGACCTAGAAAAACTTGGGCATATTGTATAAAAAATGATCTTAATTTTTTAGAAATGAAAATATGACACTTAATAGGATGCAATAGAGAAAAAAGATTCTTGAAGCCGATCCCACTTAGTGGGATAAAAGCTTGTTATAAAATTATAAAATTATCTGTGTTAGCTTAAAAGTGAATGGTTGTGAAAACAATGACAAATCTGATCAAGGTCCTATTGTACCATCATCCTGGTTTGTTATAGGCCTTATATTCTATTTAGTTGGTAGAGATAATTGACCCAACTTGATAGAAGAATCATTGTCCGCAATTACAAGTTGTTTCGTTCAAGAGAACCTTATAACCCTATTGTGAATGTTTGTCTAAGGGGACCAATCTGAGTCGACCTTAGTTTATAGAAGGTTTCGTGTTCTATCAAATATATCATATGATTCATATCTCAAATGTAATACTATTGGGGAACATAAAAGTTGCAAATGCGATTGTAATATAATGATGTCATTTGACAACAAACCACCCGACAGAGCTATGATCGTAACTGTTTCTCGTGGTGCCATTTGATAAAAAAATAATGCAGACAGAGGACTCAGATCACGTTCTTACTGGAATGAGATTATTTTGAGCATGAAATTAGTAGTATATTTAATATGACATTTGCTCTTTGTAAGCTTGAATCATGATTAAATTTGTCCACCTTGACAAACTGTTGTGGAGGGTGGAATTGACTTATTTCAATTTGATTATTTTATAAATGTTATGATTTAAAATTTTGAGCTTTATAAGTAGACCCATTCCGGTTAAGATGTGCAATGAATATGACTATCATCGGGGAAAATTATTACTTAACATCATTTGAAATAGCTAGTCATGTCGATTCTAGTTCTTATTAGGTGGATGATTGGACTGGGGACTCAGGCTTGTCAACTCCAGTTTTTGTAGGGAGGAGGATTGGACTTGTAAGTGTGGAACTTATGACTTTACATAGCGACCCATTTGACAGCTTGTGCAATTTAATAGATTTGAACTTGATGTTTAAATTTAAGATTTTGCCAAAGCTTTAAGTTGTCACATTTTTTTCGAGAAAAAATAGTTTTGAGCTTGAAGCGTGTGTTTGACCAACACAAGATTCCCAGACGATTAAGTTTAAGAACTTAAGGTGATAGCCGGAGGACGTGGGAATTCAATTTGTTGGTTCAAGTTGATTTTTAAACATCTTTGCATGCATTTTAGGGCATATTAGTTTGAGCTTGAGAATGTTTTAACCCCACAACATTCTCGGACCTTATGATCAAGCATCTAGCACGTTGGTCGGAGCTTATGTGGGAGTTTAATTTGTTAGCTTAAATTGACTTTTAAAAGACATTATTATTATTTGCAAGCTTGCGTTATCATTACGATTTGTGCAAATATTTTTATTTTAAGCTTTAATTTAGCCTTCTGTATGCTCTTATTGAAGGTTGCGGATTCGGTGGCGTTTTTTATTGTTGCAATTTTAATTTTTTTGGAAACTTATTTATATTAGTTGGTAAGCATTCAAATTCAATAGGTTCCGATTGAGCTCAATGATGAGCTATCAAGTCACCTATTAATCATATGTGTTTGATTGTGTTTGAAGTATCAAATTTCTTTTAATTTTGCAGTTTTCTCATCTCTTTCAGTCCAAATTTAAGCAGCATTTTGGTGTTTTCTCCCACGATCGGGAGGTACTTGGGCAAGAATGGATCTGCCCATCATGCCAAGAAAGGCATATACGGGTGGCTTGCACCACGACCTAAAATAGAGTACTCTGCTATGCAAAGAAATGGTTGCGCAGGTCTTCCGACCTGCAAAAAGATGAGCACAAGCAGAATTTTCCCGCCACACTAAGAAAAGCATGCATGAGTACTTATATTGTAATTCGGTGGCGGCAGTGCTGCAGTGCTGTCCTCGTCCCTACCACGCAAAAGAAATGTGTGTATAGGGGTATTCATCTGCAAATAAACAGAAGCAATAGGTTTTCCTGACTATTTATATGTCACGTCTGGCCTGTTTTTATCCTAAGTTGAAGATTATTATAGATAAAAAATGTGATCGGGCAACCTTTCTCTGCTGAATTTACAGCTTCTATTGAAGTTGTCATATTTATGAGTAAGCAGTTGCTGTATCAAACCCGACCTCTAGGAATTATGACACCAGCTCTAACTTCATCTTGCTGTTAAGCGTGAGGGTGATCAAGCCATATTGATTGGCTGCATCTTCTAAAGCAGATTATGTATTTCCTGACAACGGATTTGAGAGGAATGCCACATTAAGCATATCTCGTGAGAAGCATTTCTTGTGTCTTTTTTTCTTGTAGCTCCTAACTCTGGTGGTTGAAGGTAGTAGGCTTTGCGGGTTGTTGTGATGGACGAAGGATTTTGGGAGCAGAGAGGAAAGGTGAATGTAGACTGCTATGTGTGGTCTTAGGGTAGAGGCAAGCAGCTGGGAAGTTCAGTTGCTAGCTTTGTCAGAGCAGTGTTGAGGATTGGAGAAATGGCGGCTGGGTATGCGGCTGAAAGGAGTGAAGGATTTTGGGAGCTGAGAGGAAACAACACAGCTGGGAGAAAAGGCATAGGGTAATCAGATGGAGGCCTCGGCTAGGAAATATGCCGGAGAGACAAGTGGCTTGGGGTAGGAACTGTAAACTTACAGTTTCGAGATGGGATTGGTTAGAGAGGGGAGCTGCGGTTTTTGAAGAAGAGTAGGGTGAGCGGACATAAGGGGGCTCTCAGACGGCAAGATTGGGGAGTTGTGGGGTGCATAGGGAGAAGCAAAGGGTGGTGGTGGAGGGTGAAGGAAGATGACGAGGTCCGGTTCTTAAGCACATGATATGGGAGAAAAAGGTGGCTCGTCAGCTGCTTTATTCTGATGAGAGAGCAGGGAGGCGGAGGTAGAGCTGCTGTCTCGTGCGATTGAGGGAATGAGAGTGGGGCGAATGAGGGAGAAAAGGTATGGGGTCTAGTGCTTAGATTAGGGAATTTTTATTTTATTAATTTTTATTATAAATGAGGTGGCACTTATTGGCTGAAGAGGGAGTTGGAGGTATAGGCATGAAATGACATTAGGCGTTTGTTTCTAAGGGATGAAATGGTGGAGTTCTGAATTTTTTAAAATTTATGCTCCTCGATTTGCATGTATGATAAGTCACAAGCGACCCGGGTAATATGAGTGTCCGTATTAGGTAAATTCAACTTTTTGGATGTCCTCGCTCAATCTATTTGGTGATTGGAGATCCTTTGAGGGACTTTAATGATTGCCGAGACAATTTGAGCCCGATTCATGCTTTTTGTGTCAGTTACTTGTCGTTTTTATCACGTTCACTTGTTTTGATCATTGAAGACCCCTTCTTAAACAATTTCGACCCTCTAGATGTGCTCGTGTGATTCATTTCACAAATGGAGGTCATCTTGGCATCTTCTATGGTAGTTGAAAAGAGTTGGCTTCTATCTATGAATCATTGAATTCGTCATCCATCTTTCTGCATACGCCCAATTGATTCGACTTGTAGAATATATGTGAGGATCAACAAACAATAGACCGGAGATATCTAAAATGTTCACTCCTTTTAATGACTTGATCACATATTGTTATAACCCCAACACTAGGTCTACTACTACTAAAATTACATTCCATGTATTCAGTTTTGATCTACTCAAAGGAAAGCCTTTAGACCCTAAAGTTGACCTCCATAATTCATGTTTTTTCTAAACTCTTTCTGTAGTCTTATCCACAATAAGGATATCATCAATGAAAAGCATACACCAAGGTATATTGTCCTTTAACCGTTCAGTACGAACATTCATAATTAATGCAAAAAGATATGAGCTTAAATCCGATCTCTTATCTAATTGAATTGAAATAGGAAAATACTTGGTCAATCCTCTTTCTATTCGAAGACAAGTAAAATCTCTGATATACATTTTTTTAATGACTTGAATATCAGTCATTTCAACACCTCTTTTTTTTTAGAACTCTCTAAAGAACTTCTCTTGGAACCTTTTCATAATATTTTTCTAAATTAACAAAATTCATATGTATATCCTCTTTACTTTCTGTACTTCTCAATCAAACCTCTTAATCAATGTATAGCCTCCATAGTAGACTTATCGTGCATCTGATTCTGAGAAATCTTCGTATCACATTGTAACTTATGTTCAATTACTTCCCTTAATTTTAATGTATGACACATTAACTTAATCCTTTTATAGTTTGCACTCTTATGCATTCCTCTCATTTTTAAAGATAATAGGGACTATAATACTCTTCCTTCACTTCCCATATATCTTTTTTTGTTTTTAAAATAATATTTAAAGATTTAGTAAGCCAAGCAAATTTCAAATTTCCTAGAACATTTTCACACTATATTGGGATAGTATTAGTCCTACTGATTTTCCGATATTCATTTTCTTTAAAGCATTCTCAACTTATTTTTTTATTATTGCGATGTTAAAACTAATAAGTTTTATTATTATTAATCATATTAAGATCAATAAAATCGAATGTATTTTTAAAATCTTCATTGAAAAAATTGTCAAAGTACCTAGCCCATATATGCTGAATATTCTCATCTAAAAAAATATTTTTTGACTTTAATTGTTGATGCACTTTATATGGGCTAAATCTTTACTTCTTATCTCTTTATTTGGCTAGCTAATGCTTACATCTTTTACATTCTTTACCATCTAATCTATTATAAAGATCACTAAAAGCAGAATTCTTAGCATCACAAATTGTTTTCTTTGGCTTCCTAGGGTCTCACCGTATATATTTTTTCAATTCTCTAAGCTTTTATATTTAAACAAAAAATTATAAAAAAAATTATTATATTTTATTTTTCTTGCATATTATTATTCCACCACCAACTATTTTTATTTAGAACTGTTTTTTATTTTGATTCTCCAAATGTATTTCTTACAACTTATTTAATAGTGTTTCTTACTTCATACCGCATAACATTAGCATCTTCATGAACATCCCAAGTCTTAATATCTCGAAGTTTACTCACAAAAATAATTTTATTTATTTGTGGAGTGCCCCATCTAATTATATGATAATATTTTATTGTATTTTTTATCTTTTAACTCTTCTTAAAATCCAAAATTAATAATCAATGTAGAGTATAAATTTTCATTTGGAATTACCTTACAATTTTTACAATTTCAACTATCTTTGTTTCATAAGAAAATAATCAATTTGTGTTTTTATGATCCATTCTTAGAAGTGATAAAATGCTAATTTATTTTCTTGAAGAAAATATTAGTAACGACAATCATAAGCTAAAGCAAAATTCAATATGACTCTACATTCTTCATTAAGGGCTCCAAAATCGTGGCCATGATGAATAATTCTAAAATTTTATCATATCCAAGTGAGGGTGTTCCTCCTTCACCACAACCTTCCTTATTTGTGCATCTCCTGCATCATCTTCACATGTTGTGAGAGCCAACAATCATCTATCCTTACATAGTGTTCTGGGGCAAATTTCTCATCACACCGAGATTATAACCCTTTGGCTCGCTTTTCTTAAATTTCTAACTCTGTAAGGATTTTAATTGTCCCCTCTAGCATGACTCATCATTCTTATCTTGTGGCACCTCTTTTCGGACTTACACTATTTGAGTTTTTGTTATCATTATCGTTGCAACATCTCAGTATGATGCTTCACCTATGCTGCTTCTATTGGCTTGTTTCATTGCATTTTTATTTTTAATCAACCACGCTAATTTAATAGTTTCTCTCTATTCTCGCGGTTTCAATAGAAGGAAGTGCTGGTTGAATTTCTAGCTTCAACCTTTTCATCAAGGAAAGACTTCTTTTGATATCCCTCTCAAATAGTCGGATAACATCTCGATTTCTTTTTATAATCCATGACAGACCCTTTTTGAACTAATGCGAAAAATTGCTTGTGTAAATCCCTTCCCACATGGTTCTTAATTGCTCCAAGAACCGGTCTTTGAATTCTTCTCATGTTTTAATTGACTGATGTTGTTCACTCCATTGATGCCAAGTTAAAGCCTTTCCCTCTAAGCACTTGGCTGCCACCATCAAATTTTCATCTTTTGCGGCTTATTAACATCAAATTATGTCTCCACATGATAAACTTAAATATAATCATCGCCTCCTTTAAAGATTGGCATCTTCAACTTTCTTATGAGTGAGTTTCCTCAATTTTCTCGAACGAAGTTCGTTCCACCCATGAAGTGGGGGTTGGATTCCCTTCCTTGGCCCATATTTATTTTCCTTCTTTCATAAGTCGGGCTTGCCCCATAATTTGTTCGCTTGTCCCCATAGGCCCGCGAATTGCCTTTCACCCAGAAGCATGTCGAACAGAAAGCACTGGCGTCGTTGGATGCAGCCCTTTGTTGGTGTCCCGCCCACTTTGATTCCCCTATATCAGGACGAAATCCTTCGAATCGATCTTTTTCTGCCAAGAATCATACCCTGTCACATTCTGTTGGTTGTAGCTTGTTCTAGCCATCTGGATATTCACTGCGATGTTGTCGACTTCTTAGAAAGGAAACAAATGTTGTGTTGGATTGCCCGACTTTGATAACAATTCAATAGGAAAGATTGATTGGAACAAGACGAGTTTACATATAAATTAGGGCAAACAAACATTTTACTTCAATAACACAATGCATAAACACCTACAATTCGAGAGGTAGGGGATCTCTCTCAAACTCTACGATAAATACCTTCAATTTGAGAGGTAGGTGATCGCTCCCAAACCCTGTCCATAAGATTCAAGACAACAATCATACATATCTCAACCCTAAACATATTAGCCCTATTTATATCCCACAATAGTAACTAACAAATGACTAAATTTCCCTTCTATTTTTGCGCCTAATATAAGTCTTCAAATTGTTTGGCGGGTGGGCTTCGGTTTAACCTTTTCCTAAGACATTTTGTTTATGTAATTTTAAATTTTCATTTCATTCTAATATCATGAAGGGGACATTATGGACTTTTTAAAGTTCTTGTATTGTTATTACTCTCTTTGTATGTTTCACACCATTTTTTATCTTAAATGGTATCTTCATCCTTTACGATGGTTAATGACGAATAAATATATGAAATTCGAAAATCCATACTATTTAAGCTTGCAGTTGCAAAAGTACATATCTACGATATGTCAACGATATGTCAACAATATGTCAACGATATATGCAGAGTTAGCATTTATTATGGGGAATAAAATGCATTCTGTCAACAATTATTTCAGTCCTTTGTGGGTATTTGGGAGTTTGACCACCAAATTTATACATCCATCTTGGGCGGTTTGGACTCCGATAAAGGAGCGTATAATCAAGAATTCTAATATCTTATTTTAGCTATATGGCAAACACAACACCTTGTAAGAAGTCGATCAGATGTATTTTATCTTGAATCAAAGTGACGGTCTCATCTCATCTAAAGTGTCTGACCAACCCTCCTTTGAATACATTCAGATAAAATATATTCCATAAAGAGCATCGTGGTTCACACATTCTATTGTGAAAAAATAAATGCTCCTTTTAAATGTCAAAAAAGTGATACGCTTCCTCTAGACATAATTGACATTTCTTTCCAAATTATAGGTCCTTGGAAGAAATGTATTTTATAGTCTAGAAACTGTTGACCTTATATTGGTGCCTACTAAGAAGAGAATTTTGGTGATAGGATGTTAGCAATCTGTTTTGAATGCTCGATTTATGTTTTATGATATAATTGAAGGAAGTGGAAGAGATTAGCTCACTTAGGGCCTGTTTGGGGGCGTTCGGGCGGCTTGACTATACCGCACTGCGTCCCGCTTCGAGTAATTCCTTAAGGTCTTCGATGCGGCTCTCGACCTGTATTCCAGTGTTCTACCACAAGATTTGCCCTAGATAACCCTGATCTCCCTCGCGCTCTCCCTCCCTGGTCGGTGCCTGCGATCGAATTTCTTCTTAACCCTTGGAGATAGGTCCGGATTCCTTTTGATTTTTCTGTCTGATCGTAAGGTATGTTTTATCTCACTGTCATTCGTAGAGGGATCGATAGTCGTTGGCCGTGAACGGTCGAACATCGCTGTGTTTTGTCATAATTTTAGCAAACCTTTCAAACCACATTCTTTGTGATTGCTTATGCCCATAAAAAGACTTTTGAATCTTAATACCAAGTGTGTTGGAATNTTCTGTCTGATCGTAAGGTATGTTTTATCTCACTGTCATTCGTAGAGGGATCGATAGTCGTTGGCCGTGAACGGTCGAACATCGCTGTGTTTTGTTTTTTTTTTCCTTCACGGAAGAGCAAGGGATTCGTTACAGAAATTTGGTTTCAATTTTTTCTGTTTCCTTTAGCTAACTCCTGAATATTGGTTTCGATTTCTTCGTTCCAAAAATTTTGGTTTCGATTTTTTCTGGGCTTTAGAACTTTCTATGAGAGGAATCCATGCTAGCTAAGCGTGAAGAAAAGCGTGGAGAATGCAAATACGAATTTTGGTTTTCATTTCTTCGTTCCAGAAAGGTTTCGGTTTCTCTGTTTCAATTTTTTCTGGGCTCTAGATCTTTCTATGAGATGAATCCATGCTCTTATCCATAGTTTTATGTTAAGAATGGCAATGGTTATAGCATTGGGCAATGTTATAGCATTAGAGCAATGCTAAGAATGACAATGTTTATGGCCTACAGTTATTTCCTTTTTATAGGAAACATAGGTATGAGATTGATTCATTAGAAATTTAGGAGTTAAGTACATACAATTTGACATTATTTATGTATCTAGGTAACAAATATTGCTCTTGATTGGAATGAAACATTACAACATGTTCCATTCATCTTTACTCAAAATCATGTTTTCTACCAGTGGAGTTTCGGTATCATTTATAGCTTTGATGGCTATATCTATAGGTATAAAATTTATTTTTGTGCTAAAGGCTTTCACCAATGGTTGGGAGATGAATGTTACTGGTGTTAAGCAGATCTGCAAACTGTTGTTGGCTTTTTTGGTTTTTCTGTGATCCATTCACCATTCGTTTTTTTGCAAATATGTCATGATCCATTAACATTTTGGAATTTGGTATGTTCCATTCGGTTTTTAGCAAATATCAAAATGGAGGAAGAATGAAAACATGTTCCATTTTTTATTTTTTTCCTAGAAACTTCTATTACCACAAAAGGGAGAAATGGTATGGTGAATTGCAAGTTGTATTGTTCTCCCTTAAGATGGTTTTATGTAACCTGATATAATTGCATAATGTAGGCTTTTCAATGTCTTACTATGGATGTAGGTCATTGACCGAACCACATAATTCATTTGTGTCCTTATATATATTTGTTTTTTTTAGCAAATAGCCAGATTGTTTTATGTATTGGTGACAAATTCATTGAATGGTTCTTTGTACATGATCGAATCTCGTTTTAGATTAAACTTTCAAATGGCAATCTGTTGTTAGCACACATGAAAAGGGTGGAAGCATGAAAACATGTTGTTTAACAGTTTTATTTAGATTCAAAATAAAAAAGTGTTTATTATCATTTGATCGTATGCTTTTGCACTATATGTTTATGTTCTGACAATAAACTATTCTAAATAAGCTGCCCCAAACAGTTTTATCAGACAGAGGCAGAAATGTCATTAACCACCAATAAGCTATTTTGAATAAGCTGTCCCAAACAACTAGACAGTTTATTCTTTTACAGAATAATCTGCCTATCAAAAAATTATAAATAGTCAACAGCTGCGCCAAACAGATCCTTAGTGTGCCTACTTTTGAGCTTACTTTGATCATGTAGATGTGTAGTATTTCATGATCCGCAATATATAATAATGTCATCTGATAATAGATAATGGATTCAATGTTTTTAAGCACAAACTATAGTATTGAATATTTTTTATGTGTGGAGTACTTGCTTCAGTTTCACTTAATTTTCACTAAAATAAGCGATCATAAGTTCATTCTGACTCAAAATGATGTCAAAACCCACATTCTACATCAATGTGTAGCGCCAATATTAGAGCAGTGGTTATTGATTGCTTAATCTTTTAAAACTAGATTGAGCTGCTAGTGTCCGAATTAAACGTTCTCTTTTAACTACCTTGGTCAATGGGGTAACCACCAAGCTAAAATTCTTAATGAATTGGTGATGGCAAGATATTATATAGTGGAAGCATGGAATATTAGTAAATGATTTACGAATAGGCCAATCTTCTCCTTTTTCATTTCTATTCCAGCACTAGAAATAATAGAGTCAAGGATATTAATTTTGTTGGCCAGGAAATGGGATTGGCATACAATATCTCTTATTGTAAAACATCAAGAAGTTATTGCAAGTGATGTAGATAGATGATACCTTAGATTACAACTATAAATTGGAATATCTTCAAAATATATGACCTCAAAATTATGAAGGAATGGCTGAAATGTTTGAGTCATTAGATGCATAAATGTGTTGGCAGTGTTTTATGGTTGTAAGACATCATCGTTCATTCCTACAATCCATCTTATGTTTTGAAAGTCGTCTCCTATTTATCTCACATCAATCATATAGAAAATGATTGATTCATGCAATCTATCAAGTGGATCATCTAGTTGAGAAATTGGGAATTAGTATGTTATAAGTATTTAGTTTTCTACTCGATTATTGATGCACATTCACTAAATGTTTTTTTTTTTCCTTTTTAGAACTAGTAAGGTGAGCATTATACAAGGATTTCTACTTTATCAGTAGGAATTGCTTGGGAAGGAAAAATTACTTAATTCTATTATTCACATGTATGGTATATATATTTTGTGAAATCAGTCCCTCATAATTTACAAGCTTACCAAATATATACAGTCTAAATTAGTAAAGGAAATAATTTTGAAATAAAAAATAAAGAAACATAAAATAAGAAGGGAATAAAATTAAGAAAGATGCTTTCAAAGAAATCTCAATCAAATCTTCCCATTATTTTGTGAAGCAACTGTTCAACCCACCATGGAGATGAGTCGAACTTTTTAGTTTTTTACGCTCCTTAAGCTGGGTTATAGATGTTGTAGAGACCAATCTTGATATTGAACTCTAAGAAAGTGCTTAAAGGAAGATTTCAAACTCAGTGATAAGAACTTTGATCTTGAGAATCTTCATTTCATCATATCATAGTCTGAATCATATCATCCACATATACTATAAGTGCAATTACTTTCCCTCCCTGGTTGTAATTTAAGAACAAAATGTAATCAGCTTGGCCGTAAGAATATCCATTAAATGTCATAATTTTAGCAAACCTTTCAAACCACATTCTTTGTGATTGCTTATGCCCATAAAAAGACTTTTGAATCTTAATACCAAGTGTGTTGGAATTATTCTCCATAGTCCTGCTAGTATCTCCATATACAATTCTTCTTCCAGTTCCAGTTTAGGAAGACATTTTTATATCAAGTTGATGTAGTCTCCATTTTTTTATTAACAGCTAATGAATGGAGAACTTTGATAGTGTTTAGTTTGACAACTGGTGTGAATGTCTCCTGATAATCAATTATGTAGGCTTGAGAGAAACTTTTTGCCACAAATCTTGCTTCTCTCAATACTTCTACAACTTTGTATTTGACGTTCAACATTCATTTGCATCAAAATGGTTTCCTATCTCGAGGGAGTTTTTAGTAGGAATCTATGTGCCATTATGCTTCAGTGCTTCAATCTTACCTTCAACTACTTTCCACCATTTTGGATTTTCAAGAGCTTCATGAATGGATTTTGAAATCGACACACTATCATGGATAGAAATAAAGTTTTATTGATGATAGCTTCACATAAGCTATATACCTTTGAATTAGATATCTAATGAAGATTTTCCTCTCACTAACATCCAAAGATGATGGTGATAACTCATGAGTATTAGACTCCCCTTGACCCAAACTTTCTAGTGGATGCAGACTCAGTGTTTTAGTTTAAGCAGGTTTGCCCTTGTAAGTTATCTTCCATCTGCTCAATATTTCTTTTTCTTCTTATGCACACATGAAGTTCTTTATTATGGACTTCAGGGTGGGTTGGTTGGATATCCTCAACTTGGATAGGAGGCCTAGTTGGAGTAAGTAGTGAGGCTGTGTAGGTGTTATCAAATGCATCTAAAAAATATTGTTCATTTGCACTCTTCCCCTGAACATCAAATTTGACATTGTAGGATTGATTTTTAAAAAATGTGACATCCATGGAGCTATAGTATTTTTTGGTAACATGAGAGTAACATTGTTACCCTTTTTTGTTAGAGGCACACCCAATAAAAATACAATTGATAGATTTTGGGCCGAGTTTTTTGTGATTTTGATAATAGATGCGAACAAAGTATACACACCCAAAAATTTTAAGCAGTATAGTAAACTATAAAGCTCTAAAGTGAGGATGGGTAACCATCAAATATGAAGAGGTGTTTTGAAGTACGCGGTTAGTCATTCAATTGGTAAGGTATGTTGCGGTTAGAAACAGTTCCCCCAAAAAAAGGTTTGGAACTTGATGAGAAATCTTAATTGAGCGGGATACTTCAAGGAGATGCTTGTTCTTTCTCTCGACAATCCCGTTTTGTTGTGGCGTATCAATACATAAACTCACATAAATGGTTCTTGTTTTTGGAAGATACGACTAATGATGAAATTTAAATATTTCTCTGCATTATCAGTTTTGAGGATATAAATTTTGAAATGAAATTGAGTTTGAATCATGTCAGGAAAGGTTTAAAATATTTGGGTTATTTCATATTTCTCTTTCATTAGGAATATCCAAGTAATCTTAGTGTGGTCGTCAATAAATGAGACAAATCATCTCGCCCCACTGTAGCTTCTCCTTGCCAGTTGCAAAGAACTTGAAGTGAACTTTTCCATAAACTTTCTCGTGCTCTCCAACACCCTTTTCTTCGTTCCCTTTTTTTTAATTTTTTTTTTCAATTTTTCATACTTTTACTCTGGCCACAACAAAATCTCCTGGAGCTGTTTCTATTTCAGAATATTTACATACACTCAATTTCAATGTATTTACTTATCTAATACCTAAACTTTAATTTTTTACATACTTTCCACCTTTCCTATACATGCAAGGCTGTATTTCACTTTTTAGGAAGTTAAAATAACGGCATTTTTTATGTAGTATGAAAGTTTTGAGTCATATAAATGTTAAAAAGCAACATTTAGATGTTCGATGTGTAAATTCCTAAGTATTAGTGTTATGCTTGTAAAGGCCCCTTAAATTTTTTCATTGGCCACGCGAGTACTAGTATTTGAACTTGAGGGCTTGCATTTGCACCGGCTGTTATGATAAAAAAACTTAATGCTGTTAGTCTTTCCCCGAGAGAGAATTTCTCATTGTTTCTTGGAGACAGTATGTCATTTGGTCAGCTTTTTACGCCATGTGTATACAAGATTTTGACTAATTGGAGATTTTCTTAATGACACAAATATAACAGCAGTATGGTCAGTGTTACCATTTTGATTCTTAAATGCTACTGCAATTGTTAACTATGGTAATGACATTTAGTATATGAATCTTATATCTACAAAACAAGCATCCAACTACCTTCCCTTTTATAATAATACCAGATAATCTCACATTAAAACCAAATTCCAACTTCCAACCGTAACTTTTCACATTCATTAACTTCTCAATGAATCCACACAGCGTGCACAAATAAATATATTTGTCAACTTTTTATTTTATTTTATTTTATTTTTTTGGTAGAGTGGTAGATATATAAATAAAAAAGCGCATTTTACATACATATCATGCAATTTTTATGTATTTACATATCTAGCGCCTAAACATTCATATTGACATACATACCACTCAAATCATTAACATCGCAAAAAAATATGACAATCAGTTGAAATACATCTTTTCAGGCATAGATTATTGGCACAAAATATCTCAAGTGCAAATATTAAACTTTGGGAGTTTGATGTAAATACATAAGAGTTGTGTGATATGTAGGTAAAATTCCCATGATATTGTTGCTTATTATTAACCTATTAATTGATCAGTGTGTGTCCTTTTCTGATTCATAAATGTGCTGTTATATTATGTATCTTTGAAATGTGAAATTACTTGTTGCCCTGCTACTGATCCAGGTATGTTCAGCATTACAAGGAGAAGGAGAAGCTTGCGCACAGGTATTAAATCTGAAGTCTTGCAGAAGATGCTGAATATGGATTGCAGTATCTGAATCAGCGTATTTGTTTTTTTTCCTGCATAAATATTGAGACCTTTTATAAATAAATTAGATTAATAACTGCATTTTGCTGCACTGATGGGAGTATTTGTTTAATTATTTTAGTAAATTACCGACATAATTGAATGTGATGGATCTTCCTATTATTTTTTTGGGTCATTTACATGCATACCACACAATTCTTATACATTTACATGCCTAACACCTCATTTTGATATATTTACATTCATATCACTCAAATCTCTTAAATGTCAGTCACCATTGCTAACTTTTCAAACTTGGGTGTTAGATATGTAAATACATAACAATTGTGTGGTATGTAAATTGTCCTTTTTAAAACAATTGGATGGCAGGTGAAGTTCAGGGCCAGCTTGAATTGGGTCTTGTCTCAAATTTTTTAAGTAAATTTTTGAGTTTAATTCAACAATTTAGATCTATTTATTTGTATGTTTACTGTATGAGACAATTATGTGCGTAATTTTTCAATTTTATATGCTTGCAAATATAACATTTAAATAGTTTGGAAATAAATGAAAAAATCATTAAGCAAATATGTTTTTAAAAATAAATGAAAAAAATTAAAAATAATAAAAAATAAATTGATACCTAAAACGCCTTAGAATTTTTTTTATTGACTTTTGTCAATATAATTTAAATTTATTATCATTTATGTGTTATATATTATAGATATTTAATGAAAGTCCATTAATGAATGAGATGTTATATCAAAACTTTTGAACTTAATCATATGAAGAAAATAAATTGCACATTAGCATTCATATCAATCTAAGAACTCATGAATATTTATGTGAAATATGCTAGTTTTTCAGTCTATATATGGGTTAGAAGTAGGGGTGTAAACGAGCTGAACACAAGCTGCACGAGTGAGCCTAGGCTCAACTCGTGTTCAGCTCGTTCATATTTTGAGTTCAAAAAGTGTGATTGTATTCGGCTCGTTTGCTTAGCGAGCTGAACATGAGCTCAAAAAGTGTGATTGTATTCGACTCATTTATAGTTGTTGCTAGTTGCATTCAAAGTAAATATATGAATCAACTTATCGTTCACTAATCAAATACTTGGCTGTTTCAAGCATGGGGAACTTTGATTGAATATGTCAATAGAAATAATAATCTTATGTAGCAATCCTACCATCATTCTAAGAATTATAAATATCGAACTATATTATGTTTAATTTATATTAAATTTGTAATGTGTTAAGAAGTCACAAGCCAACAACCCACTAGAGTTGCACAAAATTCTACCCAAACTGAATCCTTATAATTCTCGTTCGCTCATCATGATATGGGTGTGGGTCCCACGAAGTCATCAGTCAACAACCTTAGATTATTAAGTGAGGGATTTAATCATGACATGTGTCAACTGACAATAATTACAGTTAAATTAAGAAAAAAAAGGGGGACGAAAATGACTTTTGGTCCCGGAAATTGGGTCTGTGGGACGATTGAGTGGATGATATTGAATGGGCCATCTGCAGTAATTAAGGATGAGAAATTAGAAAAGCCGGTCGAGTATTTTTAAATAGAATCATGTTAAGGTATACCTCATTGATTACGTCAGAGTGACAATCTTTGGTTTTTTTTTTTTTTTTTGGCTTATCAGCTCTTCAAGTTTTTATGAAATTTAAATCTGGATTTTCTTTCTCGGGGGAATATTTCCCTCACCTTAACTGACGAATATTTCATCTTGCAACAAAAAAAAGGTAATCGAGACATCATAATTGACACGAATCTCAAATCAATCGAGTGTTTCAGAATGATGACTAGATAATCGAGACATCGAGCCACAAGAATGTGATCCAAGTCAATTATTCAATGACTGAAACCTCAGTGGGAGCCACCTGACATATTATGCTGAGGAATTCAAGCGGCGGGCCACGCCCACTTTCTTGAACAGTTTAAGTTTTTCACAAGAGCGCTCGGCAACAACATATTAACCGACCAACCTTTTACTTCTGCAGACAGGATCGTCATTTGATTGGTCGCCTCGATCGACCGAATTTAAGTGCGTCAACCGACTGGTTGCCACCAGATTTGAATTCAAATTGTGATATAGATTTGACAACAAATCCTCACTATTAATTTGCATTAAGGGTTGTTTTCATAATCGTTTCCTCCTTCTTGTAACCGTGCAAATACACTTCTATAAATAGGAGGTAAAATGACGAATAAAGAGACCTCTCTCTGTTTCTCTACAGTGATTTTCTCAATTACTATACTTTCTCTCTCTCATTCTCCTTCTCCTGACTTTAACTCTCAAGGCGAGTTTCACAAATGACAATTCATGATTCAATATCTTGAAAGGTAGTGCGATAAGCATGGACATGTCTCATACTAGAAGCGGAGCCAACTCCAAAGAAGAATCCCTGCGTAGAGAAACAACGACCATAGAGTTCAACAGAGAAACAATGCTCCACGACATACAAAAAGAGGTTCAAGCGTTGTAAACACAAATAATGGACCAATTTGGGGCTCTTCGGGAAGTCATAACTCTGCAAAGCGTTTGACTGCCTCCCGTAGATGGAGAGTCACAGGGAACCAGTCCCCAGAAGGCTCCCCTTGGCAGTCAGCTAGTGTCCCTATGGTTGGTCCGACGACCTACCAACCGAGGTACCAGAAGATTCCCAACCGGCAGATAGCGCTGCATCTACGCATTGGTCCCACGTCGAATGGACCAAGAGGGAAAGTTCGCTCGACCAGTTATGGGTAGCGCCTTCTCCCGAAAGATTTTGGAAACAATACCCTCGAAGAAGCTCAAAATTCCCCACTTTGNAAAAAAAAAAATTTGTAATGGGTGCATCGTAATTGACACGAATCTCAAAATAATCAAGCGTTTAGGATGATGGTTAGATAATTGAGGCATCGGGTGACAGGAATGTGATCCAAATCAATCATTGAATGACTAGATCCTCAGTTGGGGGCCTCCTAACACGTTATGGTGAGGAATTCAAGCGGCGGGTCACACCTACTTTCTCAAATAGTCTAAAATTTTCACAAGAGCGTCAGACAACAACATATCGACAGACCAACCTTTTTACTTATGCAGACAAGATCTTCATTTGATTAGTTGCCTCAATCGATCGAATTTAAGCGCGTCATCCTGCTGTTTACCACCGCATTTGAATTCAAATTGAGAGATAGATTTGACAACAAATTCTCACGATTAATTTGCATTAAGGACGGTTTACATAATTGTTTTCTCCTTTCTGTAACCGTGCAAATACACCTCTATAAATATGAGGTAAAATGACGAATAAATAGTTCTCTCTCTGTTTCTCTACAGTGATTTCCTCAATTATTTTACTTTTTCTCTCATTCTCCTTCTCCCGACTCTAACTCTCAAGGCTAGTTTCACAAATGACAACTCATGATTCAATATCCTGAAAGGTAGTGCGATGAGCATGGACATGTCCCATACTAAAAGCGGAGCCAACTCCAAAGAAGAATCCCTGCGTAGAGAAACAACGACCATAGAGTTCAACAGAGAGACGATGCTCCACAACATACAAAAAGAGGTCCAAGCATTGCAAACACAAATAATGGACCAATTTGGGGCTCTTCGGGCAGTCATAATTCTGCAGAGCCCTCGACTACCGCCCGTGGATGGAGAGTCACGGGAACCAGTCCCCAGAAGGTTACCCTTGGCAATCTGCTAGCGCCCCCATGGTTGGCCCGACAACCGACCAACTGAGGTACCAGAAGATTTCCAACCGACAGATAGCGTTGCATCTACGTCATTGGTCCCACGTTGGATGGACCGAGAGGGAAAGTTCGCTCAACCAGTTATGGCTAGCTCCTTCTCCCGAAAGATTTTGGAAACAATACCCTCGAAGAAGCTCAAAATTCCCCACTTTGACTCCTACAAAGGAATGAGTGACCCGGTCGATCACCTCGCTTCTTTTGAGTCAACGGTCGAGGTTTTGTAGATCTCAGATAATTAAAGAGAAGTAGGAGCAGGCACCTCAACTTCTTACTTAGAAAACCCTGAAAATGGAAAATGAAAAAAAAAATAAGGTGTCCCAATTGAAATAATCTATTATGAATGGTGAGTACATATGTTCACTCTGTCCCAAATTAGGAAATATGGAGTTACAAAGATGATAAGTGTAAATGTACAACAATAGTTCATTGATAATAGTCATAGTCTAACTATAATGAATATAATTCTTAGTGATAGTAGGTTATAAGGACCATTATTGAATATGGAGGCAGTAGTCTGATTTGAATGTTGTAGATGATGGTTGTTGTGTCAACTTGTCATATAGGTCATAGCTGAAAGTTATGGTAGTACTTGGTCATGTTAGCCACAAACGGTTTCTACAGAAGCGTCGGTTGGCTACATAGGCCATAGTAGGAAGTTACAAAAGTTGTGTACCACATAAGTCGTAGTTGGTCATATAGGTCGTAGTGGTTAGCTTTGATGATGTTCGAAGATTGCAGAGGCAAAAGTTGAGTGCTGCATAAGCTGTGGACTATGTTGCAGTAATTGATCACGTAGGATAGAGTGGTGATGAACGTACGTTGTAGATACCAAAGTTGGGAGCTGCACGAGTTATGGGTCATGTAGATAGTAATTGGTCAAATAGTCAGCGGTGGTGAGCCATGATGGGTCCGTAGGACTTAAGGGCTGGATTCAGAAGCTGCACAATTTGTGGCCCACACAACCAATAGTTGGTCATATGAGCTATAGTTGTGAGCTTTGATGAACTCTGTAGACCAAAAAAGTTGGAGTCGAGAGTTGCAAGAGCTTGAAGTTATGTAGCTGTAATTAGTTATGTAGGTCATAATAATAAGCTGTGATGATGCTCGTAAGCCATAGAGTCGAGAATCATAAATACAAAGAGAAAACTTCAAGAGTCTGAAGAAAGTCATTATGTTCAAGGTGCATTGTTACACCATTTTTGTGAGGAGTCGTTGCCTCATATGTGGGGTGTTTATTTGCACCATCATCGGGGTTTGTCGTTGCACCAAATTTAGGGTGCATTGTTATACCATCCTTAGAGAGCATTATTGTACGATGTACTAAATGATGTATTGCTCTATCAAATGCTTCCCTGATTCACAACGCACGTTGGGATTCAATAATGCACATTTTAACTACGTGAGGGATTTTACTGCAATAACATGTGTCGATTGATGGTGGTTGGCCATGGTAGGCAGGTAGTGGTCGATGCAATGGTCGATGGTGATCAGTGGCTGCAAGAGCCGGAGGAATTCATTGGTTCTTCTGTGTAGGATATTGTACTTCAACCTCTTCTTCTCTATGTTCAAGTCTTCCTTTTGCTCAGTGTCTAGATTCTCCTCTCAAAAGGGGGTAAGAATCTATTTATAGAGCCTGAGGGAGACTCCTCTGCAAATAAGAACGGAATCTAGGCCATTACATCAAACGACCCGGAGAGGTTCCCTTTATCAAATGGTATTTAGTGGACCTTTAATTGTCTTAATGATGTCAAAATTGAGCGATCTTTAGCTCGTTTAATTTATCTTGTCGAGTCGCTCGATTTAACTTTAAGTTTGACTAATTTAAAATTCATTTTACTTTCCAATTTTGCTTTTAAAACTCCAAGAAGTTGTTTAGCGGTTTGATCTAGGCTTAAATATTTGAGTCGGATTGGACCAATTTTCTTATTGTTGGGTTCATCTCATTGAATCGACCAGTTTGACTATATTTTTTTTGTTGAAATCAAAGTTTTGTATGATTTTTAATAGAGTTTTGAATGTTACTTGCACAAAAATTACCTTGAGATTTGTGTTTTACCTTGAGATCCCTGCCCGATGAAGGAAACTGATTGATGGCATATCAAAATTGAATAATTAAATTTTTTATCTTATACACTAAAAAATGATATGTTTGATTCTCTAGACAATATAGCAGTCCAGATTAAAAGAAATAAAACAATATACATTCCTATGATGAAAGCTACAAGTATTAATGAAGATGATCGGTGGAAGAATGGCCAGCTAACTGTAGGAGTGTCAAATGTCTGAAGGCTAGTCAAACAACCAAAAGGTCACCAAAGTCAACAAGGGACATACATTCACACCAATGACCAAACAAAGGTCTAGTACCTTTAGCAATCTCATAACTACCAACATGAGGCGCTCTCAACAACTTTCCCATAGCCCTTTAGAAATCACGAGCTATACATAACCAATTTGATTGATCATGTTAAGTCTGACTGGCTACCACTCTCAAAGTCGACTGACTTTTCAAAGCGAAGGCCAACTAACACCAACCAAAATACACGACCGACGACCAGCTCGGTCAACTAACCTAAGGACCCACCAATCAAAAGTTACAGATAATACTAAAAGGTGTTAGAATCAGTTACAAATATGAGTAAGTATGTTAAAAGATAATAATACCCTGTAACACCCCTATTAAAGAAGAGGTTGACATGTAAATTTACACATTTTCCCCTCTATCTTGAAGAAATATGGGGATTCAAAGCATGCATTGGGGGCTTTAATCTCTCCTCTCTAGAACCATATTCTATAGGGATAACTCTCTCTCATTATCTCTTGTAAACCCCACTTTTAATACATAAAAATGGGTCACAAAGCACAATGATACCTCAGTTTGCCCTTATGGTGGCAAGACTATGTATGTTTTTTCATTACTTTTTCTCTTCCTTTCTACTCTACCCTCATGGTTGCTACCACTTTGATCCTTGGGAATGCCTCACAAAACAAATTTGGATTTAACATTCTGAAAGATGCAGTGAGCGTAAAGCATGCTTAAGAGGGAGAATTGAGTTTACTGATCTTGCTTGCCTGGGATGGGATAGATAGTTAGTACTAGTCTGGCTTCAAAAAGAATTTTCTAGCTATAGTATGAACATTCTTATTATTCTAATCCCAAGAACAACTATGCTACCAATAAAAATGGAAGCAACAGTAACGAGAAGAAAGGCATCTTATAGACACTCTTAATGGGGAGCAAACTAAGGAGTTCATGCAACGACAAACCTGGAGCCAAAAAATAATGTTTTTGTCATCTTCCTAGAGGCTTTAGCTTGGAGGTGAGTACAAAAAATGGATAACCAACTTTCAACGGTCAAAATGAGCCGACCGACCATACATGTGCATCCCTTAGCCAATTTCGAATGGCTGACACATTACCAGGTGGATAAACGGAGTATTACTTCAAAACTTATTTGATGTTATGATAATTTTTTCTAATGTTTTCTCAGTTCTAATTGACACTTAGGAAACTTGAATACAAGAAGCAACGTGGACACTAGCCCCAAAAATGTTCGATCGGCAAAATAACCTCCAACGCTCCCACATTAGAAATATTGGTCTCCAAGCTTGAATTGAATAAAGCTTTAAAAGTGGATCCATTCTTAGTAGCAACAAGCTCCACAAAGTATAAGACACAAAGAACCTTAGTGGTAAGTCTTGACGGTTCCTAATACCGCTTCCAGGTGCGCTCACTCTCTGGGGGCTTACAAAAGTGTACGTGTCGTATTAGTAATATTGGATTTTTAGTCTGAAATTCTGATCCCACAGAAAATGAGGGAATTAGATTTTAAGGAAAAGTTCTAGCCTACTAGTTTTTGATCTTAGCTAGGAGTTGAGATTAGGTAAAAGTTCTACAAACTACTCCTACAGAATTGCAAACTATTTTAAATGTTAATTCATACAAAAATCCTACTTAACCTATTTGGATTGGTGAATATCAACTTATAAAGTTACCCTCCCTTGTAGTGAATTGAATGGAACATAAGAAATATAAAATACTAATTGTAAATGCGACTAGTGACAAATAGAAGCAACTCTCTTCTTTACCCTCTCATGAATGCCTAAAGAAAATTGGTTAAAATGACTTTAATTCCTTAAATTCAATTTTAAACCCATCAAAGACTATTTCCATAACATTTGCATTTTTCTATGAAATACTTGCACCATACCCTATAGTTCAATTTGATTAATCTAGTTGATTCTACCATAGGTCTCCCAAGTAATTATGGATCACAACAGTTTTTAATGATTTACTTGGCCAATTCATTATGAAGTACTAGATGTCCGGTCGATAGAAAATAAAAAAAACAAGGGGCAACGACAGTGACCATATAATTGTCTAATAGGTTTAAAATCAACTTAAGCTCTTGTCATAAGGGAAGCTGTAGTCCATACCATAACTAGTCTCGGTGAGCATTGAGTCTTCACTAAAGCTGTCGGTCGCCCTCTCATTCGAGCAAGCAACTCTGAACCTATGGTCGAATCAATGTCGAAGGCCTCCTCCACACAAAAGCAATGTGGGACGGTGACGGGATCGACCGCTTGGTCACAACTACCAAACCAGAAGTTTGCAGAGTTCACTTTGGAGCCATAAAAAAGTCGAACGTAAAAAAACAAAAAGAAAAAAAGCCGCGTGACAGAACTGAGGGAAAAGACAGAAAGCAAATAAACGAACCCCTCGACCTTATTTATAAGGACCCATTGAAAGATAAAAAGCCGCGCGAGGATTTCGAGAGGAAATACCTCGTCTACGCAACAATCAAGACAAAAAAAGAAATTAAATCACTTTTTTATTTCAGTAATAAGTTAATTGTACTCGGATTTTAATCCGTCAACATATATTTTACAAACTAGTTCTCGATCGCCACAGCCATGACCAATCCCTTTCTAACCAACCTCTTATATAACATTTGGTCATCAAACTTAAACTAATTCGCTCGAACATCTTCAAAGTGCGCCTTCAAAATAAAAGCATCTTCTCAAAATTCAAAAACTTCACGACAAAGAACAGAGATAGAAGAAATTGAATAAGTCTCTACAACAAGCATTGCTATGAGCAAAATCTCAAATGCACGGCCAAAGTGGACAGTAGAATGGCTACGTACATTGCCAGACTTTGATGACTGTAACAAAAAAAGCCCATTATTGATGGGATTGTGGGCACAACAACTCCAAATATTATTTACATTTAATCATCACTTAGAGTGGAAATTTTGTTGTAAGAATTTACACTGAATGAGTTATTTATTTATTTATTTATTTAAAATATGATAGATTGCTTTATAGTGTTTAATCGTAACTTTAAAACATTGAATTAAAAAAATAAATAAAAATAAAAAAACCTAGATAAGAGAGAACCTCCACATGAGATCATTGGGGAAAACACCGTGCTCACAAAGAGGATGACTTCTGATGAAGCATTTTCAATGATTTGCTTGAAGATCACTACGGCACCCTCATTTCATTGAAAAATTATTACGTATGTTCACTGCACGTAGAAACATGTATCATGAACCAATCGAAATACTTCATCTATCAAAAGTGCATGTCAGTGGACCTCACTTTAAATTATTTTCTTAAGAAAAGTAAAATTCTTATTGGACAACGCACGTAAATTGCTGCGTGCGCTGTCCGCACAAAATAAAGACTATGCGTGCGCTGTCCGCACAAAATAAGGACTCCATTTCATTCTTAATTTAATGTTACACTCTAGAATTATTTTTATAACATGAAGTTATATCTCACAACTAAATATATTAAAATTGTGATAATTATAATGAAAATATTGACCATTTAAAAGAAAAAAAAACTATTTTCCTTTAAGAAATTTACTATGAGTCTTCGTGAATGAAACTAGCTCGGTGGAATCGTGACACGTGCAAATGCGTAGAAAATCAAAGTCCCACCGACCTTTGCGTGTGTAGCATTTTCTCAAGATCTGTGGAATTATTTTTTCAAGCCACCTGTCCAGTCTTGCTTGAAGTCAGATAAAGTGACCACAAGATATATTTATTTATTTTTAGATGGGAAGCATCATCCATCCCCTGCTTCTTGATCTGAACCCCTCAGCGGATCACGCCCACGCCGCCCTATAGACAACCGCTCAATTCAATTCGCGGTACACCAGAAGTCTCGGTTTCTCATAATGTTGACCGCCCCCCACTAAAATGTTGACCGAGATTCCCCTCTCCACCTTATTAGTCAGGATGAAGAAGACGATACTCTTAGAGCATCATTTTTCATTTTTATTTTATTTTTACTGTGTAAATTTTAGGAAAATATTATAATATTTTGAGACCAATAAGAAAGAAAACGGAATAATTAATCAATTAGAGTCATCTGTCCAATAAACAATTACATGTGGACTACATATTTTTGTATGCGGATTATTTGAGGTATCTAATTTATTATAAATCCATTATGCATTCTGTATGGCCAGAAAATACCACCTCGATAAGCTAGGTAAAGTCATTGCAAGAGTCGCACATGCAGGGATTTTCCTCTTTTAGGTCGGGCACATACTCCCTCAGGTTGGCCTCCCTGGTTCGGTCTCCTTGGGTCGACCCCTGTGATTCAGCCTCCTTGGGTCAGCCCCCCTGGTTTAGCTCCTCGATTCGTCCTACTTGGTTCAACCTCCCTTGGTCGGCTAACTCGCTCCAGCCAGCTACCCAACACCAACATTTTCTAACATTTCAGAGTTACAAAAGGACCAAGATATCCTATACAACCCTCTTTAAAGCAGAGGTATTATTATAATATTATTTTCTGATTATCCTCTTCTATAAATAGAGGACATTTGACATATGTAAAATGAGGGCTCTCTTCCTCTCAACCTCACATTGTAATCTCATTTGTGTGCAATAAAAGAGGACAAAGAGCCCCAAAACAACCCTCTTTGCCTTTCCACAGGACAACTCTCTCTCTTTCTCTCATTCGCTTTTTCCTTCCCTCAAATTCCATGCTCTATCCCTTGGGTACATGTCAAAGGACTGATTTAAGTTCAACACCCTAAAAGATGCGGTGAGCTTGGATCATGCCGCCAATAAGAAGATGAGTCTTTCAAGTTGGAGAACTCAAACCAGAAAAAGAAAAAGAAGAAAAAGAGGAAAAAGAAGAAGAAGAAAATAAGAGAAACAAGACCAAAAAGTAAGTGAAAAGGCATCGAGCAAAAGGAAAAAAGAGAAGGAAGAACCTCGCTCACTTTCAAGAAGATCCTTTACGAAAGAACAAAACGATAAGCATCTTTTTTTGTTACCTTCTTTGCTTTTCTCAAATGAAGAAAAAAATAAAAAAGAGAAGAATAAATACAAAAATATTTCATCGACTCATTTAAGAAAGACTCTCATTCGGGACAAGCAAACAAAAACTCTCTTCTGAGACGAGCAAACATAACCTCTCTTCCGGGTCGAGCAAAAAAAGAATCTCCTCTGGAACGAGCAAACAAACCCTCTCCTCAAGGATGAGCAAACAACGCTTCTCCTCCAGGATGAGCCAATCGATCCACCAAACACAATGTTTTAAAAAATTAACTAATAATAATCTTCTCATCAAAGGCCAATGGAAGGATTAATAAAAAACTAAGTCCAGCTACTGGTTCATGAAAAAGTATTTTCTGCACTTATGAGTATTTCATTCTTATCAAAGCATCGCTTCTGAGAAGTAAAAAAGTCGGAGTCGTGCACCTCGCTGAGCTAGGATAAGCCATTGTCGGAGTTGTGCAAGCAAGGATTTTCCTCCTTTAGGCCCGTCACCCGGCCCCTCGGGTCGACCTCCTTGGGTTGCCCCCTTAGTTTTGATCTTCTTGGTTTGTACTCCCTAGTTCGGGTTCCTGGGGTTGGCCACCAAACTCCAACTGACCAAACAATACCGACATGCTCCAATGCTTCATAATGACAAAAGGACCAAATATCCTACACCGCCCTCCGTAAATCAAGAGTATCATTGTAATATTATTTTTTTCTCATTATCTTCATCTATAAAAGGAGGACCTTTGTCATATGTGAAAGAAGGGGCTCTTTCTCTCCCTCAGTCTCACATTGTAATTTTATTTGCGTAGAATAAAAGGGCAAAAAAAGAGCCCAAGAACAGCCCTCTTTGCCCACCTCCCGCCCTCACCGGGCAACTCTCACTTTTTCTTTCTCCTTACCTCCAATTTCGTGCTCTATCCCTTGGTCTCGAGCCAAATGACAGATTTGGGTTCAACACACTCCATGCATAAAAACAGAATAATTATATATTTATGTAATATATTAAATTAATAAATTATATATATATATATATATATATATATATATTGAGTTTTGAGAAATAAAATTTTGTTATGCAGAAATTTTCACAAAACAATAAAACACAAAAGTTTTATATTGTTCGACCTTCAATTGATTCACTTACGACCCCGGGAAGGGAAATTTTACTAGCACTGGAAAGGGAGAAAGAAATAAGTTAGGGGTTATAACTTCAACACTTCTCATCATAACTCACATACACCATGTGTCTCTTTTATAGAGAAAGATTAGAGCACACAAATAAATAAGGGACCACCGTAGGTCATCCTCCTGCATGCAAGAACACTGAACCATGTTAGGACCTTCCGTTGGCGCTTGTTTCACGTCGGAACCTTTATCAGATTGCCGCCAAACCTACTTGAGCTCCACCTATTGCTGAGATCCCTTCCGGAGCAAGCTAATTCTTCTCATCCTAGCCATCAATCCGCTGCCAAACCTCTAAATCTGTAGACAAAGCACGTCGGACCACCTTTTGCAAAAAATATCGGCTTACGCGCTGAATTACCTGTTGTCGAAGACGAACCACGTTTCAATCACGAACTCAAAGCTCTAATACCAATTGCTATGCGAAAACAATAATGAAACGTAGAGATTCACTGTCCAACAATAAAACACAAATAATTTGTGTGGCGTTGCGTTGAATTGATTCACCTATATACACGATGTGGGAGATTCCACTAACGCAGAATAGGAAGAAAGAAAAAGAATATGAATTACAACTTCAACACTTCTTGCCATAACCCACACATGAATCCGAAGTCCTTTTTATAGAGGAGATTAGAGATACAAGTAGATAAAATCAAAATATCAAATAACCTCTAATTACAATAAAAATCAAATATATGTCATTCAAATTCATAACTTTAAACCAAAAAAAATCCTGTTTAATAACAGTTTACTGTTTATTTCACGCAAAGCATGAGAAACAATTTCACGCAGCTGGTAATAATTCCTCCATCGTCCTTCCTATATATACCCACCAAGCTACCCATTCTCCATCACTCAAACTCACGATTCCCCTCCTCAGCCAATAACCATGGCTTCTCGTCTCCTTCTCTCCTTCCTCCTCTTCCTGCTCATCTCCATTGCCACCTCCTCCCCTCCTCTCCTATCAAACCTCAAAGAAAAACAAACCCACCTCCACTTCTTCTTCCACGACATCGTCAGCGGCCGCAACGCCACCGCCGTTCCAGTCACCAAACCCGCCGCCGGAGCCCATCCCCAGTCGTTCTTCGGCATGATAGCCGTAATGGACGACCCGCTCACCGAAGGGCCCGACCGCAACTCCACGCTCCTGGGCCGGGCCCAAGGCCTCTACGCCGCAACGGACCAGGAGGAGGCCAGCCTTCTCATGACCATGAACCTGGCCTTCACGGCGGGGAAGTACAACGGCAGCGTTCTCTCCGTGCTGGGCCGCAACCAGCCCCTCCACCCGGTGAGGGAGATGCCGATCGTCGGAGGCAGCGGGCTCTTCCGCTTCGCGAGGGGGTATGCGCTGGCACGGACTCATTGGTTAGATCTCACCACCGGTGATGCTACCGTGGAGTATAATGTGCATGTCATACATTATTGACAAGTGTTGTTTCTACATTAATGAGTTGGCAGAGTGACGATACGCATTGTTGGTTTTGTTCTTGTACCTGAATAAACTTTTTAGTGAAAATTAGTGTTTTTATTTTCGTTTATACTCCGCTTTGAGAATTAAATTATTTTGAGCTAAGTAGGGATGTCAATTCAGTTCAACAGATCGGATCCAAATCTGATAAAAAAATGATTCGGCTAAACTAGGTCAATCCGAATCCGACTAAAATCATAAACTGGTTGAACCTGAGTCAGACCCATACATGATTAATTTGAACCATAAACAGTTTAATTTTATGACATGTCATCACAACTCACCACTATGGTCTATATAACCAACTGCAACCTACGTGGTTCACAACATTTGGAGATCCCTATTCCAGCCCCCACGACCTAGAGATGTTGTCATTTGCTCACAACTGAAACCTACACAAATAACTACCACGTACATGGTTCACAATTTGTGTGGCTTCCTACTTTAGCCCTTGTGGTTTATGGACATCTCCACGACTCATCATAATAGCCCATGTGACTAACTACTGCCTACGTGGCTCATAGCTCTAGTAACTTCCTATTATGGCCAATATGGCCTATCGACGCTCTTAAAGCAACTATCTGTGGCCCTAAAGACCAACTACTACCATGACTTACAACTATTGTCTATATAACAAGTTGGTGCTACGACCATCGTCTATAACATTCACAAAGGACCACCACCACCAAGGCAATTGACTACGACCCATGCAACATACTTTATTCAAGAACTACATTCATTGCAACCATATTACAAATATTATCGATTACCTACTATTTTACATTTATAATAATCATCTTTGTAACTCCTTCCTAATTTAGGAAAAAAGTTGGCTTGTGTACTCCTCATTCATAGTGGAATCCTTCAACTGGCCTATGTCCCATGACATTTTTCTTTTTTAGTGTTTTCCACGTAAAAATTGAGGTATCTCCTCTTGCTTACTTCTCTCTTTGATTACCAAAGTATGTGTTGGATTTTTGTTTAACACTAAGATGATAAATAGTTAATTCGTCGTTGCAGACGTTCCGACACACATCAATTATAATGAAAAACTACAACAAAATGTTCTTGAAGAAATATTTTTTTTGTAGAAATTAATTAAATAAATGTAACCTGTAATGTATAGTGTTACAATGATAATATTAAACATAATTGTTTGAAAGAATGCTTTATCAATTTTAAAAATATACTTTCATCAAAATGTTTTTTCAGCATTTAAAAGTATTTGTAATCGAATTTAGATAGCATAAAAATTTAATACAATGATTAACTAGCACTTATGATATTTTATCTTGACAAAATAATAACTGATGATAAAATATATTCATCAGTTATTATTTGCTTATAATTGATGACTTAATACGTTGATAATAATTAAAAGTGTCCAAAAAAATATTAGTATTGATAAGCAACGATATGTCATATAACTATACAGTCGCAAATAATTCATATCATAAATCGTAGGCATACCTTCAAAAAATAGAATCTTTTTTCTGACGAAAATTGAGGCTGTCAATTTTACTGTTGGTTTTAGCATTTTTTTTCTATAGCGTTTGTTTGTAAATCACACTCTAAAGAATTGAGCATAAGCCAAGAGAGAGATAGAGAGACAAATGGAGAAGTGAACTGTAATGAATAATAATTCACCGTGTCTTATTCATGAAATGATCTTCTCTTTTATTTGGGAGAAAGCACAATATGATGATATTACATTTTTCCTATACTTTAATGGTGTTTTTGCATGATATTCAAAGTATTTTATATGTATGATCCGATCTCTTAGGTGCTCTGGCTCGATCAGCTGAGCTATTATGGCTTTAGCTCGACAGGATTGGTTTGATTAGCTAGGATTAGTTGGCATCTCCGATCGACTGAGCTTGATTGGCTTTAGGTCAATATGTCTGGTTCAGTTCGCTAGGCTTTGTTAGTGTTGCCGATCATTTGATCTAGTTTGACTATCGACCCTCGATCTCTAATGAGGAACTCCTGTTGGCAGAGCAATGATGGACTATTGAGCAGGGTAAATCATCGTAACCTGATTGACAGCTCACTCTTCAATGAGGAGAGCCTACTAGATGACTATAAGACGCTTTGTTGTATTATTAATTATTGATCCCTGATAAAGAGTTTCAAAAGCATCCATGGGATGATTTGTGATATTGGTGGGCTGCATCTTTCCTCCCATCAGATCTACTAGAAGGTAGTTGCTACCTTTGGTCAGATTTCTTATGATGGTTGGTTTGAATATATTTTTGTCTTGCTTAGGATTGAACAACTCAGAGTTGGTCACCTTTCTGACTCAATTAGCTTAGACCTTGCTTGCTTTGGCTCGAACGGTTGCATCCGATCAAATAAGTAGGTCTTCAAGTCAATGCCGACAGACTCTTCTTTATCGTACTTTCTTTCTTCTAGATCGTTAGATATTCTCGGGATCAGTGTTTACATGTTTTTGGTGTACGTATTTTAGTTCATTGATTCTCTTACTTTTGAAGAAGATGATGTGATAAAAATAAAAAAAATTAATGCAAAAAGAAGATATTATTTATTTTTAATCAGTGATTCAAAAATTGAACTCGATTACGATGTCTTTGGTTCTTATAAATAAGTCTTGATGGAACTTTTTGACATTCTATATTTATTTTTCAACTTTTCTTTTGAATCGATCTGTTTTCAAGTGCTATCATAGAGAATGTGTTAGAACCTCCAATCAGTCCCCCCAGTAAGAAAATGGTTTTTTTCACCTTTGGGAGATCAAATGAGTTGTACCTCCCAGAATATGAAAAGAATAAGAAAAGTAATACCAAGAAGCAAAAAGTAGTCGTGTCAGTGGATCAGTTAAGTTTGTCTGGTTCATTCATTAGTCATCAATGGATGAAAGTTCAACGATTGACCTGACCATCAATTCATTGGTTCAACCTTCTGTTGTAGTACAAGACCTACCAATTGAATATACCAAGGATAAAGTTGTTGGTGCTTTGCCATCACTCGAAATGCAAGAAGCTATCGGTACTCTACCATTGCTTAGGATGCAAGAAACTACTGATGCTTTGCCGCCACTCGATGAGAGCAGCTTGTCAGTTTATCATCTTAGTGTGATAGACACCATGCTATGAGGAGTCTCGCTCTTATTTGTCAGTTTTGATTTTCTCTGGGTCTCCTTCTCTTTACTTCATTTTTTATGTAGCTGGACCGCTGGACTTCAGTGATGACTTGCCTTTGAAAAACATTACAACACCAGTGGTGGTTGTTCAAGCATCAACTGAACCTGACCGACTCTTGAACAATCGACGATGATCCAAGGAGAAGTACTTCAGCTATAGGACACATGCATATATGATTCCTCCATCATTCTTTGAGTCGTTGGTGAGCACAACCAAATGACAACTCCATATGTCCTTGATCTTGCCTTTTATAAGGAACAATTTTGTTTTGGCTTGAGACAGCATTAGTTGTCTTCTATCAGGTTGAAAAATCGAAATTGTTATGTTCGAGGGCCCTTCCTCCAAGTCCAAGAAGATTGTACTGAATCGGGTTCTGGTGGAATCAGCAGGGGCGAAGACCAACAACATTTTGTCCACTTGTATCTCAGTATGTTGATCTCAACCGGTGTTACTTCAGGACGACATGCCATTTACTTAACTAACTAATAAAACTTGAGCTAATTAACAACCCAAATATAAGCTCTTCAAGAACTCCCCACTTTGCGCGTGGCAAAGCTTCATATGCATGCAACTCTTGCTTCGTGTTCTAAACTCCGCAGCAGATCACGCTGCGCCGCCTAATAAAGGCTTTAATACTAGAAACTTCCACAAGCCTCGGTTTTCCATAACGTTGACCAAACTACAAAAAATATTGACGAACTAATCCCCTGCCGCCCACCCGCCCCCAAAACACCGTACACGTTTCACAGCCCAGCGCCGCTACTCCCTAATTTCAGACTTACAAGCACCAAAGTCAATATAACTTTGACTAACATTCGAATGTAAATACAAATATATTATAAGAAGACTATTTTCTCAATTTTAATTTTATTTTAATCTTTTGGACATGTTTAGAACTCGCTCATCCCGCACACAAACTTTTAATTGTAGCGAAAGCATGAAACATTAACCATAAAAGAGGCCGATTGAACCCATTTTAACTTTCTATTTCTATATTTTATTTTTTTACTTTATTTTATTTACATATTGAATTGAAACAAATATATTTGACACAATTAATTAAATTATGATTGTTAAAAAAAAATTTAAAAAATTATTTTTAGTATGTTAAAAATATATTTGTGTTTTTTAAAAAATAAAAAAAATGTTAAAAAAATTCTAAACAAGCATATTTAAAAAAATTAAAAAAAAAAAAAAGAATGTCATAAGAGCACATAAATTTTAGTAAAAATTAAAATATTTTGTGAAACCCGCATATTTCACTCATTAGAAGCATTAGTCCTACAAATTATTGCATGCAGACTATTACATAGTTCTATCTGCTTATTATTTGAGAAAAAATATTGCATCAGGAGTCTAATTGTAGTTTTATATCAAAACTCCAATCAAAATCCGTCACATGTACAAACATGCCCACCCAAGTAAAAAAAAAATTAATATATGAGTGAGTCTGTTTGCACGTGTGACAAACTTTGATTGGAGTTCTCATCTCAATCCAATATTTTTTTGATTTTTGAACTGTGCAAATCATTGTAACTACTACACACTCTATAAACTCAAAATACTTGAAATTGAACATTTTTATATTTCTACAATATGTTAACAAATAAACATTAAAAATATAATACACGTAATTCAATTTCATACTCTTAAACAAAAAAAATATGCTATTAAATCAACAAATTACTCTTTTCTTTCATTCAAACTACGTAAAAAAAAAAAAATACAAACAAACTAATAATTACTCCATTACTCCTCTCTAGTCTTTATATACACCAACCAAACAGCCGTATAGTCATCTATCCCTCTCCTCTCCTCTCCTCCACCAATCGCCATGGCATCTCGTCTCCTCCTCTACTCCCTCCTTTTCGTCCTCCTCTCCCTCACCACCGCCCACAAACACAACCTAAAACAAAAATACAGCCACCTCCACTTCTACTTCCACGACAGCATCACCGGCCGCAACGCCACCGCTGTTCCTGTCACCAAACTCGCCGCCGGAGCCCATCCCCAGTCGTACTTCGGCATAATAGCCATAATGGACGACCCGCTCACCGAAGGCCCGGAGCTGAACTCCACCCTCCTAGGCCGGGCCCAAGGCCTTTACGCCGCGACGGGCCAGGAGGAGGTGAGCCTGCTCATGACCATGAACCTGGCCTTCACGGCGGGGAAGTACAACGGCAGCGTTCTCTCCGTGCTGGGCCGCAACCAGCCCCTCCACCCTGTGAGGGAAATGCCGATTGTCGGCGGCACCGGGCTTTTTCGCTTCGCGAGAGGGTATGTGCTGGCAAGGACTCATTGGCTTGATCTCGACACGCTGGATGCCACCGTGGAGTATGATGTCCACGTCATACATTACGGAAAAATACTAGACGTTTGACTACGCGGTGATCACTTATGCCCATAGAATAAGCTTATTAGTAAAAAGTGCTGTTTTTATTTTCATTTATATTTCGATTGGAGAATAATATGATTAAAAGAGAGTTGCTTGTAATAGATGATGTTTTCTTTAAATAAATAGAGTGTATTTATTACATGGAGTATGATATTTTATCAAATATAGGATAAGAAGAGAAATTGATGTGTATGGATCTAGGGGTGTAAACGAGCCAAACACGAGCGAGCCCAGGCTCAGTTCGTATTCGTCTCGTTTATATTTCGAGCTCAAAAAGTGTGTTCGTGTTCGGTTCGTTTGCCAAACGAGTTGAATACAAGTTATTCACGAACAAAGAGTCGTTTTGGCAACCCTAATCACGTAGTCATAAGATGTTAAGGATTGTAACAAGTTTAAAGATTATTGTTTATATTAAAGCATCATTTGTATCTAATTTAACAATTTTTATTCTATTTTCTTAATTGATTATTTTAATTGATTATAAATCTTTGTAGCCTTGCAGGCAATTAATTTTTTTAAAAATATTACTCATAAATATATATATATATATATATATATATATAT
>NEWO01000068.1:1235749-1252256 GCA_003013225.1 Phalaenopsis aphrodite
AGACTCAAATTTTAGATTTTGATATTAAGAAATTCACTTAGGCATGTGCTAGTGGAAGCTTTTGTTTTAATTACATACAATTAAATAATAAAATCGTATAAATTTCTTAATTATATAAACATATATTTTTTCTTTCATTGTTAGAGATATGTTAATTCATAAGCATTGTCGGCCTATTTAACACGTACATTTTTATATTTCCATGTAGTAAACTTAGATCATTAATATCACATAATAAATACAACCTTTTATAACTGCTTAAAAGTGAAGTATATATTTACATGCATGGGTTTATAACCCTAAAATTATATAAATGTTAATATCAAACTTTAGGTGTAAGATATATAAATACATAAAAATTGTGTGGTATGAACGTAAATTTCTCTAAATTACACTGCATAACTTAATTATATTAGTAACATATATTTTAAGAAAATAAATTTATATACATATATATTAAGAATTTTGAGTTATCGAGCCCGTGCACGTAGCATATGTAGCAGCAGTGTGCGCTAAAGTTGAGTGGGACTTCCCGGAAATACTTCTAGTCATGTACATCACATAAAAGTGAAATACGGCCCAAAATATTAAGCATATGATCCACACAATATTAAAACAAAAATTGATACAAACATATGATAAATAAAACGTGATGTATTTTTTAGCTCGTTGTCTCATCCCGACGGATGTCAAGTCACTACAGAAATTTAGAATTTTTTCGAAGGTCACAATCTGTTGGTTATGACAAGAAAAACCGTTGTTTTTAATGTTATCGACAGTATATTAATGATTTTAAGCTCGTAGGTAAAAGAGAGCCGACCTCAGGCGTCGGGTAGTATTACAATCCGCAATTGTGATCCTTCCGAGTATAATCTATGGAGGTAGGCTGTTGGAGGGAAAAAAAATGGTCGAGTACACTGGCTTGGGTCATAGGTGTGTGCCTACGATGCCCACTTCTCTTCTTGTGCATATGTAGCTTCTACCTCTACTGCTCAGAAGGAGGACTCTAGGCGTGTTGTCAGATTCGCTGCCGAGATGGGGGTCAACATCATTCAAATGATGTCGGAGCTGGAGGCAAACATGAAGGCCAAGCTCAAGGCCGAGTCAGATTCTTTCCGGCAGCGTGGCAAGGGAGCATTGCAAGAGGAGGAAGTGGCAGACAAACATAAGGGTGAGGATGAGGAGATATAAGAGGAGATTAGGAGGGATATTTTTCTTTTGCTTTTTCTTTTTTTGATTATGTTGTACATTTGAACATACATTTTTTCAAAGAAAAGTAATGTATTTATATTATATTAAATGCATTTTGTTTATTTCATTATTTGAGTAGATAATTTATTATTTTGAACACTATTTTAGTTGGTTAAATGGTTGGAATTGTAAATTAAATATTACGATAACATGTGTGGTAATGTAAATATGAAAGGGAGAATCTTTTTTTTTTTTTGCGATGCAAATTTCCGACAGCCTACCGAAGGTTTAGCGACCACTTTTAACAAATTAGTTTCCATAAATGATGTCTAGACGATGGACTTAATCACCAATGCATAAGCAACACCGAACCAACAGCTTAACAATGTCATAAGAAATCGATAGCCATGAAAATTTTCTGACAGTTTTTTCAAAACCAACTCATCAGCGACACATAACCCACAGTAAGCCTGAGTAAAACAAGCGACAGACATGATACTTACCACTTAAAGACTGTCGCTAATGCAAACATAATAAATCATTGGTTATATAAACTGAAGAAAACTGACGAATTGAAATTTCTTAAAAAATATACAATAAAAATTCATCGATTATGCGTCGGAATGTTGATGTCGTTGGAGTATCAGTATGTTTTAAAATTACTGACAAGCATTTTTTTTATGAGTTTAAAACAGTTGATAAGTCGTCAGAAACATCAAAAGTGATGGTATTCCTCTAGCTAACCGATGACATGTTGTATTCAGAAAAGAGTATTATTCATGTTGTGAACTAACTAATGTAAAAAATAAAAGTTTCATTTCATTTTGAGAGAAAATAGCTAATAAATGGATCCAAGGCTACTTCAGCCAAGGCATACCCTAGCAGAAATAGCTTTTGAAATAAGAAACTACCCACTAGAAGTTAATTGACTTAACTTATTTAACTAAATTTGAGTTTGAAGAGACCGGGACAACTGTTGCGAGCTTGTAAGATCTTGTTGTAGAGTGGACACGATCTACTTCACCATCGACAAGTCTTATTCTAACAAAGTCATGTTGGCCAATACAGTCTGCATCTCTAAGTTTAGTTAGAGCGCTCATAATCTCAGATAGATGACAGTCCAACTCCTCTTGATCTGCATGTGATGAATGCACCTATTCTTCTAGTGGCATTGTCAATAATAAGACGTATGTGCAGCGATCGATCTGGGCACATCCTCTGGAGTGTTGATCATCTCCTTCCACCATCTTACCCAACAAATGCTAGTGAAGCATCACTAAAACTCAAATGGGTCTCATCTTATGTCATTCCTATAAACGATAAAATCATCAACTGATAATAAACCACAGAGTACCTTGATCGAACACAAAAACATACCTATATATTTGATCAATTAAGACAAATAGGCTATAGAGGAGGAAGTTGTTACAACGGCAACGAATAAGTAGGCAACCAAAAAGTCTTACGTTTCATTGTACCAAGGTGGTATTATATCAGACGATTGAATAATGGATCTCGTCTGAGGGAAATCCATTATCATTAGTACAGCGCTCCCGGGAACCACTCAAAAGTGCCAATGTGATATGAGAGAGAGACTCTCCTCTTCCTTATAACAAACTTCTTTTTGCAGTCACCCTCGAGGTGCTTTTTGCCTTTTTCCTCAGCAAATAGTCCATGAGACAACTTGAAATGGGTGTCTGGGATTGAAGAAACTTGTCCATCATGAGAAATCTCTCAAAACAGAGCACAAAATAAGGAAAAATGACCAAGCAAAATTAGAAAGATATAACCACATATCTATAAGCAATCATGGGCACAAAAATCAAGGGACTATTAATTGCTAAGAGTTAATTAAAAAAATTGAAAACCACTATTGAGTTTAATTCTCTCACTCTTATCACAACTTGTAACTTATGAATATATGAGAGAGTTGGAGAACTAAAATATGTTCGATCAAATTATGTTGAATTAGATCAGACCACCTTGGATGGGACATGTGTCAAACAATCCACCCTACTAAAAACAAGGAGCCGTAAATTGACATAAGGCAAATTATCCAGTTGATCTAACCTGGAAGGACAGTAAAGAATTTTAAGAGCATTATCTATATTTCACAATATAACTTTTATTTATCATAAATATGAGAACATGAACAAGCGAAAGCTCAAAAAGATTATTAGTTTTACGGTCATAACTCTTTCCCTTCTATATTTCTCTCTTTATCTCTCTCCTCCCCACACTGTATTCCTTGGATGTGATCTACTGATCTACACTCAAATCTAGGCTCAACCCAAATGTAATTTTCTGTCAGAGTAATAGCTCTAACGAGTTAAATATACCGTATTCTTTCTTGTTGCTCTCAAAAGAACATAATATTTCTTAAATTCCATACATCAAAAATAAAGTTAAAAAAGAAAGTTGACATTCTTGTAATATCTTCTTTCTCATGCTGGCAAATGTTCCAAAGTCTGAACGGAGGGGATCTGTTAGTCAACATATTGGTGGAGGCTGATCAACATTATGAGCAACTGAGACTTGTGGCATTGGCCGAATTAAATTTGGGCTGAGTTTGGCGCAAGCCGCAGGGGATGGCATTTTGCGACTTTTGGTTTCAACAACTAGAAAAATGAAATTAAATCTTGTGCATTAGAGACTAGAATGGTCCACGAGATACTTTGGCAAAGTAGACTTCTTGAACACAGTAAAGACAAAGCGAGAGGAGTTGCTTCACAGATGGCTTGAAAAAAGAGATCCAGCAATTCTAGAACTCTAGGAAAAAAGTGAACCTGCAAAACTAGGTGGCATCTTGACTTTCTTCATATGTACATGTGACTATTTTCTCGCGAGCACCCCTCACATCCTCATATATATATATATATATATTATTTATTTAAAAGAATGACCGCAGAGTATTATACGAGTCTCTAGCCACCCTCATGTGTCTGACTATTCGATACCACCCTCAATAATAAATAGGAAAAGATATGTTTAAATTTTCTTAAGGTATTGAAAAAATAAATCTATTAAGACGGAGTAAAATTAGTAAATTAGCAAATATTTATAGAAAAAAAAGTAAATTTATTATCATTTATAAAAAAGGGATTTAACCTAATTTCACCACTAACTTTAATAGATCCGAAGTCAACTTCTCATACGCAGGCCTGATGTCATTGTTTTCACCCATGATCTCATGTCAAGATTCTCTCTAAATTCATATAAGAAAATGCCCACTCCAAGTGCAAGTTAAATGCAAAATAATTTTTATCATGAGGTTCATGTAATTATAGTCATAATCTCACATATACCCCATGTATGTACAACGGGCTGTCACCTCCCAAAAGAGCTCTTTAGGGACTTGATAAGACGCTATAGATACATATTTTATTTATTTTTTTATTTTTTATTTTTTCACGCATCTTAGTCGTAAATGTACATACGTTTGCACGTAGGTGATATTTTTTCATCATTGAGATCTTCCCCATCCCAATGCTTGTTGCCTCAACTTCTTTAAATTTTTTTTATTAACAAATAAAAATATCCTTTAACATATTTAAAAACTACCAAAACAATTTAAAATAAATCAAAAATGTGATAATTTAGCTTTTACAATATTTAAGGCATCCTATACTTCAAAAACTTTTAAATAAGTAGCCTCTAAATCTATTTGTTAATTTATTTATTCCTTGTACAAAGAAAATGTGTCAGCAAGAATCTCGAAGCAATCCAAAAACCTATGAAGGAATTACGTAGCAAATTTGGGCTCACTGGAAAATGACCCGACCACCTAGAAGACTGACCAGCTTACATTAGCCAGAGATCACCTAAGTTGAATCGACAGTGTATGCCTACATGACGCATTCTGATGCCAGAGATGTTTGAGGGTTCCCTTGAGGTACCATGGAGTCAAGAGTTTTGACTGCCTTCAGTGGATCTCCTAGCTCAAAGGGTAAACTACTCGTCGAGTTATGGTGACTCATTATATGTTCGATGACCTAATTTTACTTGGCTGACTGGAATCCCCCTAGCAGAAAATAATGTTTAATGATTGAATCAACTCTTTTTATCGACTAATGTCAACCGGCTGTATCTGCTCGACTGAACTTTTTTAGAAACTCAGCTCGTCGTCCCTACCTGTGAGATCAACCAGCTGATGGTCCCTATCCATTTGGCTGATCGAAATCTCTAACCACTTCAGCTCATTGGCCTCATAGACAAAGCCGAAAAGTGGGCAGTGGCTGAGCCCACAAGGGTATAATCCTCAGAATAAAATGTGCATACTCTACTTTAATAAGGGAACAAACGCAATTCCAATGATTTTACTCCTCCTTCTATATAAATAGGGGATCATTTTATGAATAAAAGGCTATACAATTCCATCATTTTACTCTTTAGGAGAGCACTCCTCTCCCTCTCTCCCTTTCTCTCTTCCTCCAGTTATATTTTCTATTTCTTAAGTGTGATTCACAGGACAATCTCAGATTCAACATTCTAAAAGTTGCAATGAGCATAGATCATACCAGTGACAAGAAGAGAGCATAACAAAGAGAAGAAGCTCATTAAAATTATACAATAAACAAGGAGGTTAGGAGTTAGTGCTACAACAAAGTTAGGAGTTGAAGGTTAAAATGAAGGATCGAATGGTGAAGGTCATATGGGAGGCAGTAGCGAGGGGAAGAGAGCCAAACCCCAGGAAGCATCGATGAACAACGACAGAACAGTCCCACTGAACCTTGATAGGGAAGCCGACTTCTAGTACTAGGACAGTGATGACTTAGGTCGACATAAAGTGTTTCTGGCTCACTAAGGCGCCCATTAGCCGGAGAACGCCTTCTCTTAGCAGATCTCTGACATTGAACCCTGCAGAAGTTCAAGGTTCTATAATTGAAATCTTTCAAAGAACCTGACTAACCATGTTGCTTATTTCAATTTGGACTTTGTCTGTTGAATATCACAAATGTGTTGTAGTGACAACTATTCTACACCACGCTGATAGAATTGGATTATAGGTGGTTCAATGGATCCATGGTGAGAAATGATCACTTGCTATACCGATTTCAAGAGGTTGTTCATGGCATAGTCGACTAGCACCCTAAAATAGTTAAAGAACCCGTATGCATTGTAGCGATAAAACAAGACCAGGATGAGAGTCTCCGCTCATTCATCACCCTATTCCAGAATCAGATGTTGGAGGTACGTGATCTGGAGCCTACAGTCGCTCATATTGCCTTGGCTCAAGGTCTGAGGGTTGAACTGTTTCTATATGCTATGATCAAAGACACTTTTCGGGATGTTGGAGCTGACTAACGATCACATCTCCGCTGAAGAATACAGTTCTACAATTGTGTCCATCCAAGCGGAATCTTCCATTCGTCATTTGTGAAAGAGGGCTACCAGGGTGACGACTGGAGACCGTGGAAGGACGCACGTCCAACTAACAGTTTGAGGTATTAGGATGTACGACCACCCTAATGTCAGTTTTATTTTTCAACACATGACTTTTTTGAACCATACATATGGAGGATTTAATTTTTTAAATAATCAAACACGACATAAAAAAAAATTTACAATCTGAAGAGATAGAAATATCACTTTACGATGGGTTCGATTGTTTAAATGAAGAAATAATAGATATTTGTATGGTCTACAATTAAAACTAACAAATATTTCCCTTATATAATCCAACCCAAGCTATTTTTTTAAAGGCTGCGATATTACAAATAATATTTTAGTAACAAATGAGCTTTTTTTATATTTTTAATTCTAAAAATTTTACTGGAATATTTTGCTCCAAAATTGATATAACTAAAGTTTTCGATAAATTAAAAGTCAATTTTTGTATAAGAGAAAAGAAAGGATTGGTATTCCTTTTATTTTCATTAAATAACTTGTTGCTTGCACTACTGATGTTAATTTTTTGGTTATTATTATAAGTGAGCATAAAATCTATTTTTCTTCATCTTTTTATGTAAGACAAGGTTTTCTTCTCTCTTCTTGCATATTAGTTATTATTGTGAATTCTCTTTCAGTGATGCTTTACAATCATTCAACTATAAATAATTATGTTGATAGTATTAATCACTTAATCTATGATGATGATATTTTTATTTTTTGCAAAGCTGATATTCATTATATTAATTTTATCTCTAATAATCTTATTAATTTTAGCAAAGCAACTAATCTCTATATTTATATTTCCAAATCAATTATTACTTTTCCAAGTCTATTGATATTAATCCTCAACAACAAATTTGTAATTTATGTGGTTTTTCTATCAATCTATTTCCTTGGGAATAAATTGGGGTCCAACTTTGAAGATTGTTATTACTGATTTTCATAAACTTATTGAAAAATTTCATGATTTGCTTTTTTGTTAAAAGCAAAAACTTTTATTAAATGCCAATAGAATTCAATTATTTAAATTTATTATTTAGAGTTATTTATATTATTAGTTTCGTTCCACTATTATGCTTAAATATTTGAGAAAAAATATGTCTTCCTTAACTTTTAGCTTTTTTCATAATAATGATGATGATGATGATAAGAAGCTTTATACCATATCTTTGAATAATGTGACTATGTCTAAACACATTGGTGGTTTGAGTCTTCCTTTTTTAAACACTGTAAATATCATGTGAAAATTCAAAATTATTTGTAAGTTTTATAATTCTAATTCTTAGTTTTTTATTTGGATTTTTAATCATTATGGTTCCATTCAGGTTAATTCTAATTCTATTTATACTCTTTTAGGGAAATATTTGATCAGAATTACTATTAAGATTAGAAGAGCTTTTATTCCATGTACTAATGAAAGCACTTTTTTATTATTATTTTGATCCTTAGTTTAATAAAATTCTTTAAAAGATCATTTTGAAGATTTCATTTTTACTTGATTTAATTTTTCTCTTGATATGAACCTCAAGAATGTTCTTTCTAATGGCAGTTGTTATTTTGCTCAAAATTTTCAAGACCTTGATTTTTGCATTATAGTTATTTATAATATTCCCATTACTAATGACCTTACCTGTCTTCGGAATATGGATCCATTTATCCTCACAAAGTTGTTTATTTATTTCTTTATGATTCTTGTCCTACTATAGACTAGTTTTAAATGGTTTGGTTTAAAGGGTTTTCTATTAATTATATTCTTCATATGTGAAAATTCTTTTTTAAACTTCTTCAAACTTGTGATATTCTCTCTTTAGAAGGGATGAATGTTAAATTTATTAGCGTTTTGTGCTCTTATGATTTCGAAAACCATGATCATCACTTGTTTGGGTGTTCTTTTTCTCACTAACTTCTTAATAGTTGTTTGCCTAAAAGTATGTCATTCATTATTTCAAATAATATTTTTCAGGCTCTTTTATACTCAGATAATATTTTTCATGCTCTCTTATATTCAGATAACATATCTTATAAAAATTATAAATGTTTTCATCTTTTTATTATGAAATTTACTATCTATGTTATCTAGTATGAGAAAATTCTAAGATTTTTAGAAATAAGCAGACCTCTATTGAATTAAGTATTCATTTTATTCATTGAATGATAATCTATAAGAGTAGAAAATGAAAGTTCAAGAACTGAATTCCTAATTCCATTAGGAGTCTCTACAATTTTTCTTAGGTTGTTCTTTTAGGTTTGATGCTGGCCTTGTTTTTTGACCTTTATTTTCTTCCTCTAATTGTTTTCCTTGATAGGGTTTCGAGCTTTGTTATTCTTTTCATTTCTATTATCTCAGTCGTTCATAGTATCTATTTAGTTTCTTAAATATATATTGTTCTTGGGAGCAGATTGATTATTTTGTCGATACTATTTTTTATCTTAGTTTGTATTAGTGAAATTATATTTATTATTAGATTGGGTTACATATATTATATTTGGTCATAGTTTCAATCATTATAATACAATTGATCATTTTTTTTAAAATTTTGGTTTGGAGTTAGCATGATATCCACCCATGCATTAAATCTCTACCATTCTTTTGTATTTATTGAAGTTCCTTGATGTATACATTGGTCTGAGATGAAGATTGAATGTATCAGTGTTTTTTGTTGATATGGTATCAATATTGGAATACTCTTTCTATTTTTTTGATGTTGCTCAGTTTGTAGTAGTGTGAATAAGACTCCATTGTTTGCTATTTTGGTTTCTAGCTGAAACTTGATCGACTTGGCTCTTGTTTATTTTTTTTTTATGCTTTTGCTTGGTTGTATTACTTTTAATTTAATTTGGTTGTTGTGGAAGCAAGATTTTACTGTTAGTTTTGTTCTGATTGTTTTTTATATACACATTTTTTTCTTATTTCATATATATATATATAAGAACATATTTATATTTGATTTTTTCTTGAAAGTTTTGGTTTGGTTGAGTTGTGATGATTCTTAACCTTATATTAAAATTCAATCATACCTTTGAATATTTTTCTTAAATCCTTGATGGAATTTTTGTAATTATGTGCATGTCAGTTGTCAGCTCAGACTTAATTTTGTCTCTTGTTTCTGATGATTAGGCGGATGCTGATTTTACTATACTTCTCTCTCCTTCCATTTTGGAATTTTTCAGGGAAGGAGTACTTTGGCTCTCGTTTTTTCTTTGTAAAGTGTTTTTGCTAAATTGGTGCTGCTTGAGATGGACTGCCTTTTGTAGTGGCTTCTTCTCGAATTTCTTATGGAGTGATTATAGTTTGAATTAGAGATTCACCTATACTTTGCAGTTTTTGGGATAAGTGGTCGTCTTCTCTATCGAGGATCATGAGCTTTTGGATTCATTGCGTACAGATTTTGTTTGATTTGAGCTAATGTTGTTTTGATTCAAATTTATCAGTATTATGTGTCTATGTATACATATATGTATGAACATATATTAATTTGAATATAAATAAATATATGGCCAATGAAGAGCAATTTGGACGTGAATAAATTAATTTAATGTATCTTGATGATTCGAACATGTTCGCTCAGTTTGATTTGTGAAATAATGTCTTAATACGTGGAGAAAATTATTCCAAATGGAACTTCATGTTCACAAATTCACATTAAAAGAATGTTGAATTGTCGTCACACTCGTCATATGCCTCCCCAAACACGATGACAAGCATGAAGCAACTCACAAAACCATAATGACAGACTAGGCTGACCACAACTGACTGAACCAATCATTGTGCATGATCACGCAAATAACACATTGATTGAACTAGATCGAAGGCTATCAAAGTTGATGTCAAACATAATTGATGTGGGGTTATCATGCAAGACACATTAGTGTCGTCTCAGGATGCTCTTCGACATAAATGAGGTCAACAACAATGAAAGTATTCATTAAATTAGATTGATGTGATTTCTTGAATTTAGAGGGAATATTGGTTTAAAAATTAAGAAAATTATTTGCTTTTTTTTTCATTTTTTTTAAGGAAAAAGTTAAAATTAGTATTTGTTGTATGCTAGAAATTTCTTAATTGTGGAGAAATTTTTTGTCTTGGTTCGATATAATTTTCTAATGCATACACAAAGATGTAAGAGAACCAAATTTCTTATTTGAAAAAGTTCAGTCATAAAAATTCACTAGAAAGTTGAATGTACAGAGATTTATTCTTCTCTTGTATTAGGGAAAATGTGGGTGTGTAATCTGGCGATCATAACTTTATAATAATAGTTTGGTTATAACAGTCATAATTGTGCTACAAGAATTATAGTTGTTGGATAAAATAACAGTAGTTGACGACAAAAATGACAATCTTTGATGATAGGCATTGAATTCTGGTGGTTGGCGGGAGATTTTGGTGATTGACGACAATTACCAAAACTGTAAGAACAAAACTTTAGTATGCAACTCACTTTCTTCTCTTTTCAACCTCCCTCAAATAGAGAAAGATGGTCTATTTATAGTTTTTGATAGAAACCTTTTTTGGTAAATATTGTCAATATCCCAAAATAATATATCACACGTTCCACGTAACTTTCTTTTAATATACATAGTTTTTTTTTTATTATTGATAAGTGATTTAACAACATCAAAATTAGATGATCCTAAGCTCATTGTATTCCTCTCGTCAAGCCGCTCGATTTGAATATAAGCATTCAAGTTTTGAGATCATCTAATATTTTGTTTGATGCATCAATGCCTTTGATTTTACTACATTAATTTGATATGAACTTATTTAGACTCGGCTTAAATAACATTTTGACGTCATTGAACTTGTTTTGTTGAGATATGATATTCAAATTGATTATAAACTTGTTAAGTTGGGGCCTAAAAAATCCTAAATTTGAATTTCAAATATTTCTAGCTCGAAATGGATCTAGATCTGTGTGACATAATTAAAACTCTCTTAATTGCACTATCATTCAATATTATTATGTGATTTCAATCATATAACAATATATAATTAAAAAAATGAGCCTCGATATCTCATGATTAAGGGTTTGTTTGAGACAGCTTATAAGTGCGGGCGGCGTCTTCAAAACGTCGTCGTACCGTTTGGTTCGCGTGTTTCGCCATCTTATCCAAAACTACGTTTGAATTTTTACACTAAACACAGGTCGCAGGTCGACCCTGTGGCCACCCGCGGGCCACGTTTCAGAATAAGCAGCTTATCCTGAAACGCACAAGCTGCCCCAAACATGCCCTAAATTATAATTATGTGTTTATAAGACCTCTTTATATAAATAAAATGATACAAGCACATCAATTTCCTATTGTTTAAAGCATTATAAATTGAATCATGCTTATAAAAACTCATTAACCCCATCAATTTAATTCTCAAATTAAAATAAATGAAAATAAACACTAATTTTCCCATAAAACTAAAAAAAAAAGTTATTATTCTATATATGGGCACATGAACGTCAAACTCCAAGTCCAAAAGCATGGTACACCTCCAAACGCACTAATGAATACATGACCACAAATCAACGTCTGATAAAAAAGCTCGGTCAAATCAATGAGCCCACTCCCCACTTCAATAATGAATGACGTGGACATCATACTCCACGGTGGCGTCACCGGTGGTGAGATCAAGCCAATGAGTCCGCGCCAGCGCAAACCCCCTCGCGAAGCGAAACAGCCCGGTGCCGCCGACGATCGGCATTTCCCTCACAGGGTGGAGCGGCTGGTTGCGGCCCAGTAAGGAGAGAACGCTGCCGTTGTACTTCCCGGACGTGAAGGCCAGGTTCATGGTCATGAGAAGGCTCACCTCCTCCTGGCCCGTCGCGGCGTACAGACCTTGGGCCCGGCCCAGGAGCGTTGAGTTCCGGTCGGGCCCCTCGGTGAGCAGGTCGTCAATAATGGCTATCATGCCGAAGCCCGAATTGGGGTGAGCTCCGGCTGCCGGTTTGGTTACTGGAACGGCGGTGGCGTTGCGGCCGCTGAGGATGTCGTGGAAGAAGAAGTGGAGGTGGCTTTGTTTTTCCTTGAGCTTGGAATGGAGAGGAGGAGAAGCGGTGGTGAGGGAGATGAGCAGGAAGAGGAGGGAAGAGAGAAGGAGACGAGAAGCCATGGATGTCACCAGAGGAGGGGAATCGTGAGTTTAAGGTATGGAGTATATAGGAGGGGAGTCGTTATTTATAGGAAAGCTGATGGAGAAATTATCATCTCCGGTGTGAAATCATTTCACATGCTAATTTTTTCAAATTATGAATTTGAATCAATTATATTATATTTTATCATTATTATTTTAATATTTTGCAGAGATGTAATTGATGTCGTTGCAGTATCAACTTATTTATGGGGACTAAAATATTTCAGTCCGAAATTATGGAGTAGAGGTGGCTGAGCTAGATATGGAGTGGGTAGGGGATGAAGCCGTGCAGGCGATCAGTTGGTCATCATTGTGGGAAACCGGAACTCGTGGAATAAGGTGAATTGAGGGTGATTAAGGAGAAAATATTGTGTTTGGAGTCTGGACGTGAGCTGCCTCCGGAGTTCGGACACGAGCTGTGTCCGGACAACTGACGTGAAACACCAGAGGTCCGAGCTTCTGCTCTGAGTCGGGACTCTCGAAGCAATATTTTTTTGCACTTAAGGGCTTACGAGTAGAGGTGTAAACAAGCCGAACAGGAGCGAGCCCAGGCTGAGCTCGTGTTCGGCTCGTTTATATTTCGAGCTTGAAAAGTGTGTTCGTGTTCGGCTCGTTTACTTAGCGAGTCAAACACGAGTCATTCACGAACAAAGAGTCAATTTGACAATCCTAATCATGTAGTCATTAGATGTTAAGGATCGGAGCAAGATTTAAAACACTATTTGATTCTAATTTAATAACTTTTATGCTATTTTCTGCATTAATACTTTTAATAATCAATTAGATGTTAATTGATTATTAAATTTATGTTAGCAGATGTTAAGTATCAATTTAATAATTTTTATGCTAGTAGAGTCAATTAAATTTTTTAAAAAAACTACTCATAAAATATATATATATATATATATATATATATATATATATATATATATATATATATATATATATATATATATATATATATATATATACACATATATAATTAATTAGTAGTATTTCGAGCTAAAACGAGCCGAACACGAATGAACAAATATTTTTCTGTGTTGTTCATATTCGACTCGTTAATTCAGTAAATGAGTTGAACACGAATTTCTTAACGGGCTAAACAAAGACTGTTAGTGAAAAAAAGAGCCCGTTTTGACAACCCTACTTTTGGGCGGCGCCGTCAGTGCGATCGGCTAAGGAGTTTAGAGCACCAAACGGGGAATTAATGGCTCTTTGCGACTTTTAGTTGGCAGCTAAGAAAATTAAATAAATCTTTTGGTCAGGAGTGTTCCACGGGGACCTGAAGCAAAATACGGCCGGCCAAATTTCAGTTCTAGCAGGACTAAAATGGAACAAATAGCGACAAAGCTTAGGGTGGCCTTCTAGAATCTTGATGGTAAAACACAATGGAAAACATAAACCTGCAAAGTTTGGTGGGATCTTGACTTTCTACACATTTACACGTTGTGGCGATTCCGCCTCGGCGACCTCCCGTCACATTGACCTCATATTTTTAGCAGGCCACTTAATGCCTGTCCCCGTAAGCTTCATGCACGAAGAATACCTTTTTGGCAAATATAATAAAGTGCATATAGATCCATGGCATACATTTCTTATGTATGTACGTAAATCATGCTTAAATTTTCATATTTAGGTGTTTTATATTAAAAAATGATCTGCATGAATCTTGAAGAGTATGATGATTCGGATGAAATGATAATATACATGAAGTTGACTGAATATCCTAAGACTGGCTCTCTATCTATGCCAGTCTAAAACAAATAATCCCATAAATACTATTGTACTCTCTCAACAATCCAGTAAAATTACCAAGAAACAAGCCATCCAACCGGCTACGCTAGGACCACCCTGTCACCGCTCAAAGCCGACCGGCTTCGCTTGGCAAAGACCGGTTGGCACCCAAGCAAGATCGCTGACTAACATTGCTTGGTTGTTGGATTCAAGGGCTCACCGAATAAAGGCTCCAAAAATATCAAAAGGCATATAAATCAGTTACAAATACAAAAAGAAAATAATATCTTGTATCCCCCTCATAAAAGTTGAGGCATACATGTAAATTTCTACTTTGTAACTCGTTATCAACTATAAATAGAGGGTGTCGTTCTTGTAAACGGGTTTTTTGCTCCAGACTCTAAACTCGTACTCTATAGGGAGAACTCCCTCTCCGTCTCTTTGTAATCTATATTTTCATATTTAAAATGACATAGAGCCCAAGAATAGGCCAATTCACCTCCATAGGACAAGTTTGTACGTGCTCTTTTATTTATTTTTTATCTCTTGGTTTCCCTATATTCCCCCCTACTGCTTCGATCCATGGGCATGCCTCACCAGACAGATTTAGATTCAACATCCTAAAATGTGCGGTGAGCATAGAGCATGTCGTCAACTATAAAGAAAACAATATCAACAAAGAGAAATTGATAATAAACTTCCTAAATAAGGAGCACAATAAAGAGGTTTTAGTTTAGCAGATCTGGAGCCTGAAGCGTCTTTTCTATCATTTTCGTAGAGGTTTTGGCTAGGAAGTAAGTATTATACATGAATGTCTAGCTCCCAATGCTCGAAATCCAACTAACTCTACTAGCACACTGCTCGACCGGTCCTAGGCAGTCAATGCTATGTTCATAAAGGGTATTATCTCAAAAACTTTGCTAATTTTATGATGATCATCTCTAAATTTCTTCTAGATTCAATTGATACTTGAGGAATTTGGATCCAAAAAACCATGCCAATAGTGACTCAAAGAGGTCTAATCGGCTGAGTATTTTACAACGCTCCCTCATAAAAAATTCTTGATGTCGAAGCTTGGATTAGATAAAGCCCTGAAGGTGGTCCCCTGTCCAGTAGCGACAAGATCCATAAAGAATAAGGCGCAAATCACCTCAGTGGCAAGTTTCGACAGTTCCCTTGTGAAAGCAAGGACAAGGTCTACTTAAGACATAATTCAACACAATTATAATGAACATACTAAATTTTATGAGGCAATTCTGACTTCACTAAAATTTGTTGAAATTCAACACAATTACAATGCACCTACTAAATATATTGCATATAGTAAAGCGAAATTTAATCGCATACTACATCATAAAGACAGGGGTTCAACTCATTTCCAAACCAAACAAGTTGAATATATTCATCCTCTATCTCATCATAAGAAATTAATTTATTTCAATTATTGGACTTATATATGAATCATGTTTTTTTTTTAATTATCAATTCAAGGCATAAACATTCTTGGCTCTTCATTTTAATGCCAAAATTCTAAATAAGGAGATAACAAATTGGTTTCTAGCACGGTGGGACAAATTTGATGTCATAAACAATATCTTTTCTGAAGCAATTACTAATCTTTACTCTTTTTGGGTTGAATCTTCTCCACAGCTCGCCAAAATAAAAAATAGTTTTCTGGCATATGACATGTGTGAATTTTTGTTCTTTTGTCAGACCCAAATACCTTGAATTTTTGCATGGAATTTATGTCTTAAACAGGACAATATCAATAATAAATCATTATTGAGAATATTTTTTATCAAATGGTGGTTTACAATTATTGTCATGTCAAAATAATTTAGATTAATAATGTCAACACATCCAATGTTTCCAAAATTCAAGAAACAAAATTCAAAAAATTATCTTTAAAACAAATTCCCAACAATGAAACAAAAATATCTGCGAGAATCTCCTTAGCAAATCAAGTAGCGAATGCAAGAGTTATATCAGAACAAAATGAAAGATCTATTTGAGTCTGAAGAAGATATGCCAATATCCAATAACAAGTGAGACAACTAAAAAAAA
>NEWO01000068.1:1269902-1282993 GCA_003013225.1 Phalaenopsis aphrodite
TATATGTAACAATTAAAGTTTAAGTGTTAGATATATAAATACATAAGAATTGAGTGGTATTCTGTAAATATACCTATTGTATATTTAAAATATATATAATAATAGTACTTTATATGATATTGAAGATTGATTATTGTGCATAAAAATAAAACTTATGTATTAAATAAGTAAATGCAAGAGAATTGTGTGTGGTAAATATGTAAATGCCCCTAAATTTTCCTTATATAACGTAATATTTTTGAAAAGAAACATGGCGTCACCTTCAAGCAACAAAGTCTACATACCAGACAAAGGATAGCTGACACTAATTGAAAAAAAAATATGAACTAGAATATATAGTTTTTAAAGTTCACGCTACTTTTTTAACCAATTCTAATCAATCTTTCACGAAATTTAAAAAAAATATATTATTATTATAATCTTCTTATATGATTGATGCATTGTGACGCTAGTAATAATTTAACATCTTAGCATTGGTTGAAGGTCCAACACACACACACAGCTTAAAGAGAAGTACTCATGAGGAGACAACTCGATTTTTTACGTGAAAGTCTTGGAAAGAAAAAAAATTCATAAGGTCTAGCCCAGTTAAAAAATACACTACGTAATTGTAAGTACATGGACTCGGTCTCTTATTGAATTAGTGAAGATGAAATTACAATGTTGATGTGCACTGATAGTACAACACTGATAGTTGTAATGAAGCGCAAAGGTCATAGTCGATTATTATGAAAGCAATGACCCATTGTGAATGTTGAAGAAGGCGGTTGTAGCACCAGATTGTCATAGAGTCGTGATTGAAAGTCATCATAATAGTTGTTCATCTTGATTGTAGATGGTTCCTTCAAGAGAATCAGTTGACCATAGAAGATGTACTAGACATTTGCAGGAGGTGTGAGCTACGTAAGTCATATTTGGTCACATTGGTCTTAATGATGAACTACGATAATGCTTGTAGGCACATATGCCAGAGTTGGGAGTTGCATGAGTTATGAACCACGTACGTCGTAGTGATGAGCTGCTATACCTTCCTTAGATCATGAAGGACAGAGATGAGAGATGCATGAGTTGTGGACTACATAGGTCGTAGTTGATCACTATGTCGTAGTGGTAAACTGCGATAACATATGTAGGCCATAGAGACCGGAGTTGAGAGTTGTGTGAGTTGTGGACTGCGTAAGCAGTAGTTTGTCATGTTGCTCATAATGGTGAGGTAACATTCGTGAGCCACAAAGGATGGAATAGTGACCTTCACGAGTTGTAAGTCTTGTAGGTTGTGGTTGGCCACATAGGCCATAGTAGGGAATTATAATAGCACCACTTGGCCACGAAGGTCGTAGTAATGGGTTCTAGTTATAGTGAACTACATAAGTCATCGTCTATAGTGTGGAGTAGTGATTAGAGAGCTTTAAAAGTTCAGACAAGGTCATCATATTTTGAGTAAGGCGGTTGTAAGCTGTTAATAAATGGAGTTACATTGTATTAAAGGTGCATTGTTACACCATCTTAGGGGTACGTCTTTACACTGTATTTGAGGTGTGTCGTTACTACATCTTTGGGGTGCATTGTTACATCACATTTAGTGTGCATCATTACACTATCTTTGGGGTGTGTCATTACATTAATTTTGGGGTGTGTCAATAAACCAACTTCATGGTGTGTCGTTACACCATAAGATTCATTGAATTCAACAAGTAGAGGGTGGTCGGTGGTGATTGATGATGACCAATGATCGGTAGTCGATGATGGTCAGCAAGTGAGGGTGAGGGAATTGTTCACTGGGTCTTCGATCCATAATAGTAATGTAATTTGACTCATTCTCATAGTTCAGCTCCAGCTCTAGGTATTCCTCCTCTGTCCTCCTTCATTAAGAAGGTATGAATCTATTTATACAGCCTGGGGTAGCTTCTCTTATAAATAAGAAATGAATTTCCACGATCAAAAAATGTATTATGGACTTTTTAGTGTTTTAATGACGTTGAAATTACGTAAACTTGCGCTCGTTAGATTCTTCATATCGAGATGCTCTATTTAACTATAATATCGTCAGATTTGGAATCGATTTGATCATCCAATTAGCTGTCCAATGTTTCTAAAATTAGTTTATTAGCTTGCTTCAGGCTTGATTTGACTTAGATTAGAGACCAATTTTAGTGTCATTGTATTCATCTTGTCGAGCCAATCACTTTGATTGTAAATTTGTTGAAACTAGTGTTCTTGATAATTTTTATTTGAGTTTTAATGGATCTTGATAAAATATGCTTTCCTATTCGTGCTAATCAACTCATGATTCATGTCAAATGACAAAATTTATTGATGATGTATTAGTCGTCCACCAATTTGTTGGTGTTTTATCATGTTCGTTCGAAATTTATTAAAATGAAAGATTGAGCTTCTGAAGATCGAACACATCATTGGTGAGCACATATAGGTGAATAACATTTGTGCAATGGCTATATTATCATTGTGATGTCAGTTAGCAAAGTGTAAGAATGAAGCATCTTCCAAGGTGATTTTCTTCTCTCAGTAACACCGACAATTGATAGATACTTGAGATGAATTGAGGGAGACACGGGTTAGCCTCGATCAGAGTGTGAGGACTTTGTAGGCTTTTTTATTGAGAATGTTAACTCTTCAAAGGGAGAATATACCTATGATCCCAGGGTGTGGAGGAGAATATTGATGTCACTTCTGACAAAGGGTTTACCTATTGTATCGTTAGATTGTAGCCGATGGTCTTCATCCAAGTGTCTAAGGATTCCCCTTCTGGTTTGGAAAAGGGATACAATTGAAAGTGACTTGCATAAGCATATTTTTGATGTAGAGGATGATGTTCTAGTGGATTACTACTTTACGTCTATACATTTGTATTAGCAGCTTTATTTATGTTGACTTGTTGTAGCTTGTATACTAATGTGTGCTAGTCTTTATTATTTTTATTATGTTTAGTGTAGTTAGTATGTTAGTTTATGTAACTCTTTGTCTACTTGATATAGCACTTTACATCTTGTGATAGTGTATTAACCTCATATTATTATTGTTGAGTGTCACTTAATTATTTATACGACAATACAATCTTGGATTAGAAAATTGTATGATAAGCATAGAGTTACAAAATTTTTTTAGAGTTATGTATATAATATCAATAATGAAAACTCCCGAGTTAGGGACACATAACTTATCCTAGATTGATAGTCAAAGCACCCGCTCAATGATCATAATCTATAATGGACAAGATCAATTGTGATCCACTAAGGATGTAAGACCCATCCTAGATTATAAAGTCGGAGATATTCAATGATGTTAACCTATTATGGATCTAGTCAAATGAAATCCAACAAAGATTTTTGACTTAGCTGAGGTTGTTAGTTGAAACTTCTGTTTGATGACCATAACCTATTATGAAAGATATCAAAGGGGAATACATGAAGGATTTTTTAACTATCCAATTTTGTTATTATAAGCTTCTACTTGAAAACTATTACCTTTGATGGAAGAGTCAAATAGAGTCCCCTTGTGATTAATTAAGCCAAGAATGAGCTGTCAGATATATTTTATGTTTCTCGAGACTATGCATAGGTCGGGATGGGATGTACGTTTTTTAGAAATATGATTGCAACCATTTAATATTTTGTAACTTTATTAATTTTTTTTTTGTTGAATTTATTGTCCTTGGCGTGGGTGTTGCTCACACGAGCTTGTAAAGCAGCCCATGTCTCGAATCTTAAAGAGATTAGCTTTTTAATCAGTTTGAGGGAAAACTCCAAATATGAGGGGGGTGGCGCTGAGGGAGAGCTCTTTATGATGAAAGTTGTCCCCCATTCTTGAAGTTATTCTCAAAGACTTGATGTTTGCATGAAATTTGGGATGATTACCTCACCACAGTCATGCTTATAATGTTAACATGAACAACCTTTCAAAACTGCAGTAAACCCTAGCTTTAAAGTGGTTCTCATAGACTTTGTGTTTGAATAAGAAGTGAAAAGACTACCCCACCATAATTGTGTCTGGGATGTTTACAACAAAGCTTTCCACCCGCATCAAAGAATGTAAGGAATGAGGGGCTTCACATGTCAGATTTTATGATTATGTTAAAGAAGATTTTATTTCCCACAGACAAAACTAAACTGATTTGTTTTCAGAAGATCCATAGAGGTAGAGTAACAACTTAGTGTCTTAATATTGGATAAAAATCTAATACACATACATATAAAATAGAAGTACACGTGAGGTGCCACCTTGATTTTTTTATCTGGAAAACTTTAGAAGGGCAAAATTATGAGAATTAGCCCAGTTAAAATAATTTACTATATAAATATAAGTACATGGGCACATTCTCCTCCTGAATTTGAGAAGATGGAATTACAAAGTTAATGTACAATTGTAGTTCAGCAATGATAGTTGTTACTACCTACAACGGTCGTAGTCGATTGCTATGAAGTCAGTAACTTGCTATGAATATTGTAGATGTGGCTATAGTGTCATCTTATTGTAGTGGTGGTTTAAAGTTGTGGTACTAGTTGTCCATGTAGGTCATAGATGGTTGCTTTAGACTTGTTGGTCGACCACATAGGTTGTAGTAAGAAGTTGTAAGTGCTGCGAGCCATGCAGGTCATAATTAGTCACATAAGCCATTGTGGTGAGTTATGATATTTTCAATAGACTACAAAGTTCAGAGTTGGGAGCTTCATGATATATGGAACACATAGTTCATAGTTGGTCACATAAATTGAAGCGAGGTGTGAAAACGTCTGTTGGTCGTAGAGCTTGGAGTTGGGAACTGCAGTATGGGTGGACCAAATAGGCTATAATTGGTCACATAAGATGTAGTGGCCATATGTGATAACATTTGTAGGCTACAAAGGTTATAGTTGGGGGCTACATAAGTTATGAACAACGTAGGTTGTAGTTAGTCATGTAAGTCGTAGTGGTAAGTCGCAAAAACATTTGTAAGCTATAGAGACTGGAATTGGAATTTATATGGGTTGTGAACTACATATATTATAATTAGTCATGTAAGTTGTAGTTTGAGTCGCAATAATTTTTGTAGGCCATAGAGGTCTAATTTGGGAGTTGCATGAGTAGTGGACCACATAGGTCGTAGTTGATCACGTAGGGTATAGTTGTGAGTTGTTATAGAATTTGTTGGTCGCAGAGGTCGGAGTTGGAAGATACATGATCTATGAGCCATGTAAGATATAGTGATGAGTTGTGATAGCATCAATTGGTCACCAAGGTCATAATATGGGGCTAGAGGTGCAGTGAACCACATAAGCCAAGGGTCGTGATGGAGAGTTGTAAAGAGAAAATTTTAAGAGTTTAGAGAAGCTTATTGTAGTCTAAGTACGATAGTTAATAATAGCTACTAAGTGGAGTTACGCTATACTCAATGTACATTGTTACATCATATTCAAAGTGTGCTATTACACCATATTCAGAGCTCTTCGTTGCATTATCTTTGGGGCACATCGTTACGTCCTCTTTGGGGTGCATTGTTGTGTCGTTTTCGGCATGCATCGTTAAGTCATCTTCGGGGTGCATCATTACACTCTTTTCTTGATACATAATTATACCATAAGATTCATCAATGTTAGTGAGCAGGCAGCGAAAAGTGATGGTCGAAGGTGGTCAACAACTATGAAAGAAGGAAATATTCATCAAGTATTTAGTACAAAACGGTATTGGAATTAAAATACTTCTCCTGGTCTAACTCTAGCTTTAGGTTTCCTTCCTCGATCTCCCTTCATGACGGGAGTAGAGCTTTATTTATAGATTCTGAGAGTAACCTCCCTTGAAAATAAAGAAAGAATCTGGACCCATCCAACAAGCAGCCTAGAGAGATTCTCGCGATTGGATAATTTATTGTGGACATTTTAGTGTCTTAATAATGTCATAATTGAGTGATCTTGGGCTCATTAGATTCATATCATCAAGACTAAGGGTGTGTTTGGGGCAGCTTCTGTTTATCCAGATAAGCAGCTTATACTGAAACGCAACCCGCGGGGTTCGACCCGCAACTTGCGTCCAACCGTGTTTTCGGATAAGCTGCTGAAACATATTTTCCAAACGGTGATGTAGCATTTTGAAAATGTCGCCCGCACTTATAAGGTGTCCCAAACAGGCCCTCAATTTAACTATAAGCTTGGCAGATTTAAAATCCACTTGAACATCTAATTATCCATGCAAAGCTTGCAAATGTGATCCAATGGCTTTATCTGGGCTTCATTTGACTCTAATTGGACCAATTTCGAAGTCATTCTGTTCGTCTCATCGAGTCAGCTAGTTTGACTATAAAGGTGCATTTGGGGCAACTGCTTCTTTTTTAAGAAAAAAAAAACGGTTGTGAGGTACTTAGAGACGCAACTTCATAGTTGCTATCAGAAAGTTGTTGTTGGTATAGTCTGCTTGTATAATCTACTATATTAAAGTTATTTGTGAAAAAAATAGCTATGCCTTTAGAGATGAAAATTAGTTGAATAGCTCCAAATTTTGAAATAATGATAGCAAAATAAAATAAACAGCTTCAACAGTATAGAAAACACCTCATAAGTCAATTTGCCTAATACAAAAATTTTAAGACATGACTTTACATATAATATCACGATAATAAAAACTATAATATTAAAAAATAATATTATAATGATATTCACCTTCACATCTGGATAATCAAGTCTACAGAATAACTTTCTTTCCATAGCATATCTTCTAACTTGATCACTATCTAGAGTGAACTCCTTCATGTCATCAACACATGAAAAAATATGTAATTTTCATGTGTCCCATTTTCGGGATAGCAATAAAATCTCTTCTTATAGCTTCTTCCTCTTCTTGATGTGTATTTAAACACTACGTACAACAATACTATAAAACCCTTGAAGCACTTGATGACTTTAAACTCATTTTTACTAAGATCACAATATGTTATGTTTAGTTGTTATATTAGACAATATATTTAATTGAACAACAAAAACAATTAGGGTTCATAATCATAAAAAATAACTTATAAGGAACAATACGCAACTCTAAAATTATAATTTTAAAAATTAAAGTCTCAAAATATGGAAGAAAAAATAGACATCAACTATCTTCAATATATCTCACATAGTAGGCATCAACTAGAAGGCACTACAAAATATTATGTACATATATTCGATGAATTCAAAAAAAGAATCTACAATCTCCTCTCTCAACTAGATCATCTCTTGAATACCCTCCCCATCATGTGTGTTGAAATCATTCACACCAGAATCTTTCTCAAGCAATGATTGTCATGTCCGATGTTTAAATGCTTCTACAAGTACGCGTGTTGGATCTTCATCTAAGACCATGAAATCCACATCATCCAAAGATGGATGTCTTTGCATAAAATTATGTAGAGCTATCATTTCTACAACTATCTTTATCTACTTTTCTAAGGAATATGTCAACATATATTAGAGTATAACCCACAAAATCAGCCTAACCCTCACAACGCTTAGACTTATAAGCACAAATCACTCTAGGAAGAAGATTAGGGAAAAACATTGAAGAAAGAAATACTTCACTAAGAAAGAGCGATTACAATACTTAAAAGCTTTGGAACCTTGGATGGATCCAAAAGAGAGGGAGTGACTTCTATTTATAGTCCTCCCAAGCCTAATGGCTTTCTAGATTACATTAGAATATACTACTTCTAAATAGTTTTACATTATTATTTACATATTCAAGCTTCTAGAACTTTCCAGAATATTCTAGAGTTCTCTTGAAACTTGTTTTTTTCAACGTATTTCTGGAGTTATGTGGAACCTTTTAGAATTCCTTGAAATATTCTCCTTCTTTCTAGTTGTTTATAGAATGTCGAAGAATCTTCTAAAGTTACTTGGATTGCTCTGTACATTCTGGTTTTCTCAAGAATCTTCCTTTCTCATGATTCGCTTGCCAATTATTCTTGAAGATGGTGGTGTATGACAGCAGGCACCCAAATGCACCCTTACCTCCTTTCCAAAATTGAAAGAGACTGAAAAATCATCCCAAATGCACCCTGAGTCAGCTAAAATCACAAACACTAAGCGTAAAATTCAAGATTACTGATTAAGATGTAATTTAAATTCAATTAAATACTTTTGATTCGATCATTAATTTAGTATTTAAGTGGACTTCGACTTTATTCATGCTTTCCTAAAAAGAAAAAAAGTTCATTCATGCTACATTGCGTGCACATGACACCATGCTTAGGCATGCCTCCATTAATACCTTCCTTCATATTCACTTTTCGCAATGGAGCACCATTATGACTAATAGCTTTATTAATAATATTTATAAACTTGACTACAACATTGCTCATCATAAGCGTATAGCTTACTCTTGCTTCCATCTTCTTCTTTAACAAAATAGTGTAAGAAGTATCTGCCTCCAAAAGCTAATGGCCTGCTGCTTTAATTTGTGCCTTTTGTCTTCGGTATGATTAGCTGACAATTTTGACCCATTATTTATATTCTTTGCTCATCATAGTTAGTGCTCTTTTGAACAAAATGTGAGGGCCAACATTGAAGTTTTTTATAATATATTGTGGAAACAATGAGCTACATGCTTTTTATTTATTTATTTGAAAATTTTACATACATATCACATAACTTTTATCCATTTACATGTCTAACAATTATAGTTTGATGTTTGCATTAATGACATTAATAACAACTTACTCATAAAAATATGTATTTATTTTTAAAAAGTTGATATGATGTGATGTCGAAGAATTGAGTGATAGCATGTAATTGTAAGAGTTTTGGTTTTAAATATGTAAATAAATAGGAAATAAGTGATATGTTTGTAAATCTTCCTTCTTGTTTTCCTTTCATAATTATCATGTGGTTACTTGCCTCAAACTTTGTTCACTTTTAGATGCTACAATTTGTCATCAGTATTCGTAATCAATATCTTGGGATTAGTCTTTCGATATTCTATTTGCTTCATATAGTTTTTTATCTATATATATCTATATACAATTTATAGCACCACGTTCTCAGGTCAGTTGGTAGAACATCCGCTTCGATGGTGTAAGTCTCCTTTAATTTCGGGTTTGAATCCCCCATGTGTAGAGTGTGGCGTATTAGGAATGACCGAGGCCATTCCCTTGAATATATATATATATATATATATATATATATATATATATATATATATATATATATATATATATATATATATATATAATGAACTTCCTTATTTACGTTCTCATTTTTTATTAGATTTTTTTTTTATCATCTATCGATTGCAAGACACGTTAAATCATGTGTCATCAAAATTATGGCACTTCTTGTGTACATGTGCGTATAAATATAGGAAATTTTCCACTACCACACAAGTTTTTTTCTTTTACATGTGCAACAAACAAAGTTTGATATTTAATTTACACTTAGAACATGTGCCATAACCTATGAAAAAAAAAGGTTTTTTCTAATTAAAAAAAAAGTTGAGGTATGTCGGAAGAATCACGGAAAAAGACTAGCACACATCTTAATATTGTACGAGACTCTAACACACACTCACATAATAAAAATGAAGCAGAGAAAATATCTCGATTTTTTGAGTGAAAAATCTCGAAAAGGAGAAAAAACTTGGGGTCTAGCCCAGTTGAAAAATCTCACTATGTAATTGTGAGTATGTAGTTTCTTTGAATTAGGGAATATAGAGTTACAAAGTTGTACAATAGTAGTTCATCGATAATAGTCGTAATCTGGTTGTAATGAATGTAGTCCAACAAGCTGTAAGGGTTGTAGTGGATTGTTATAGAGGCAATAGTCCGTCGTGAATGTTGTACACAGTAGTTATAGTGTCAGCTTATCATAAAGGCTATAGTTGAAAGTCATGATAGTAGTTGACCATGTAAGTCGTAGATGGTTGCTTCAAAAGCGTTGGTTGGTCATAGAGGACGTAGTGGGAGCTGCAACAGCTATGAGCTACGTAGGTTGTTGGTGACATAGGTTGTAGTTGTGAGTTGTGATAATGTTTGTAGATCGTAGAGACTGAAGTTGTGAGCTGTATGAGTTGTGGGTCAAGTAGGTCATAATTGATCTTATAGATCATAGCAAAGAGCTGTAATAATGTTTATAAACCGCAGAGGCCGAAGTTGGGAGGTGCATGAACTGTGATAGAGTTCGAAGGAGCAGCATAAATGTGAAAATTTCAATAGAATGCATAGACCGAAGTTGAGATTTCCATGAGTCGTAATAACATTCGTAGGCCACAAAGGCCGGAGTTGGGAGCCGCGTGAGGTGTGGACCGGGTAGTTTGTAATTGGTCATCTAAGTCGTGATGGTGAGCTGTGAGGGGAGAGCTTCAAGAGTTCGGAAAAAGTCAATGTATTATGATTATGATTGTTGTAAGCAGTTCTTGTGGGTTACTTCGTTGCACCGTATTCATGGTGCATTATCACACCATCTTCAGGATGTTTCATCACACTTCATTGCACTGTAGGCAAGGTGCATCGTTGAACCTTATTTAGGATGAATTATTGCAACGTCTTCGGGTGCATTTTTGCACGGTGTATGGGCGACTTACTGCTCCATTGAGTGCTTCCCTATTCTACAGAGTACATTGGGATTGTGTAATGCACATTGTGGCTCCGTTTGAGATTTTACTGCAAGGATGCGGTCGATGGTGGTCAACAATGATCGACGAGCGGAGGTCGACGGTGGTCAGTGTTTGTAGGAGCAAGGAGCATTGACAGGACCCTCTGTGTAGAACATAGGAATTTAAGTCCTTCTCTAAGCTTCGATATTTCTTTGGTTCGAGGTTTAGGTCCCCTTTCATGAAAGGGGCGCGACTCTATTTATAGCATCTGAGAGAGGTCTTGCTACAAATAGGGAAGGATTTCAGAGCACTCCATTAGATGACCCTTGATTAGATGATAATCTATGGACATTTAAGTGTCTTAATAATGTTGGAATTGTGCATTTTTAGGCTGGTTGGACTTATCAAGACACTCAATTCGAATAAAAGATTATCATATTTGAAATTTGTTTGACCTTCCAATTTGACACCAGAAACTTCCAAAAAGGCTTAGCAACTTAATCTAGGCTTTATTTGACTCGTATTTGACTAACTTTGGTGTTATTTCATTTGTCTCGTTTGGCCGGTCAATTTGACTATAAGTTTGTTGAAATCACATCTTTGGATTAACTTTACTTGAAGTTTGAATGCTTATTACTCAAAATATTGCTCTGAGATCTGTACTAATCATCTCGAGATTTGTGTCAAGCAACAAAATTTATTGAAGATGTATTAGTTGCCCTTTATTTTTGGGCTAAACCAATTTTACTGCCCAAAAATACCTGAGATCAAAATATTTTATTTTGTTTTCATATTATATAAATGCCCAATGACTAATTTTATTGAAATTGAAAAGAGGCATAGAGGTTGTATGAGATGACCCAAAAAATGGTGTCCTACCCATACGATACATCAGACACTAGCATCCTAAAAAGATGAAACATAGATAAAACACAAAAAAAAAAAATAAAACTTGCAGGAAATAAGCTGCTAGGCACGAGCATGCTTGGTCTTGCCTCTGCCTCTAGTTCTAGGAGCAGGGACAGCTAACAACTTGTTGTTTGTTGTTTCATTACCCGAAGTTACTAGAGTATCATCCATTAAGTTCCCAAGTTGGGGTGTGCCTCCATTCTTCTTTTTCTTTCTAGATGTGTATATCTGTCATTCTTCATCTGATGACTGGCTCATTTGATCGGTGTGGTCAACAGATTGTTGGGCTTGTAGGAGAGAATGAGCCCTTAGCTCCTGACTAGCAGTAACAACATTCTGATTCAGAAGAGATGGTAAACATGTCTCTTCAACACCTGATGCATCCTCGGGATGTGGAGCTTCAATACTATCCTGATTATCAGACCCAAGTAAACCATCTGCTAATATATCAGTTGGAAGGACGAAGACAATATTGTCTTCGGTAGTGGGACAGGGAGGTGGCATCGTTTCAACCGGTGTTTCAATAGTCTATTGAATGCAGTCAGGAGCGGAGGAGCGACAGGTATGAGGTGGGGTTGATCCAGAAGCGTTTTTACTTGAAGGTTTTAAATTCGAATGCAACTGATAACATGGAGAAGAAGAATGTCCAAACATACGACAGTTAGTACAATAAAGTGGTATCTGTTTAAGTTCTGCTTGTTGCCAAAATCTCTGATGTTGTGTGTCAATCCATATTTCTCTCAGAAAAGGTAAATATCTCTTTCTATCAAAATTCTGACTTCTGAAGGCCGAGTTAGATTCACTGTAGATGTGTCAGTTTTGAGGGGTTTACTGTATATCATCGCTAAAACGAAGAGAAGCTCTTGATCAAAAAGTTGGATCTTCAAACCTAGGAAGCGCAGCCAAACAGGAATGGTAGGAGGTTCAGTACGGGGGTCAAAATCCACCGTCCATTTTAAAACCTTCATCACCTGATTTTCTATTCGAATAAGTCTTCTCGCAAACAAATGAGTGTAATCTTCATCATTTCATAATTGAATAAGAATGTGACGACCATCCAATTTACCGATCTTCCAACCCCCTTTCAGCTTTATTTGTTCAAAGTCCTTTCGAATTAGCTCAAGTTTAGGGTTACCATAGAGAAACTTACCTACTAAGAACAGTCGACAGGGCGCAGCTAGGGTGGAGATATCTGCCTCAATGAGAAAGATTGCAGGTTTGTCGTTTTTATGGGAAGGTTTTTTGAGAAATCTGGTTTCAATGCTAAGAGAAAAATTATCGCGGTATCGTTGCGGAAACATATTCAAAAGAGGAGTGGAGACTGGGTTATCACTAGCGAGGGCGGCGGCGTAGGAACGTCCATAAGCCATTTCTTCAGCAAGCTGTCGATTGGCGCAGACAGCGCAGGTAGCCGCAAACTCTGACGAGTGAATTCAACTGAGAGCCGAACGAACCCGGGAGTGAGGCGTAGCTGACAGACGCGCGACACTTCGAGCGTGACAGTGCACGACGGACGGGAGCCGAAGAAGCGCGGCCGCCCATATATATATATATATATATATATATATATATATATATATATATATATATATATATATATATATATATATATATATATATATATATATATA
>NEWO01000068.1:1283343-1304826 GCA_003013225.1 Phalaenopsis aphrodite
TATATATATATATATATATATATATATATATATATATATATATATATATATATATATATATATATATATATATATAAACATGCATACATACATACATAAATACATACATACATCAAACCACACTCTTATCTTCTTACATTTGAAATAATTCGGTGTTTGAGAGAACATTTACCAATAATATAATTATCAAGCAAATTTTTTACTTCTTCACAATGGTCATTCTATTTAAATTTTTAGCTTTCGGCAGAAAGGCAGTCGTAGCCTAACATTTCAAGTGAACCCAATGGAAAATTAGATCCCTATCATAAGTATCAGTCGCTCGGTCGTTACTTTCAACTATCCTCAGTACCAACATTTTCCCATATATGTAGTTCCCTCGAGTCATCAGTGGCCTCTCACGTAGTTCCCTCAGTAGTTCTTTACCCCGCTCCAATGTTGGAGTCCGAACAAGAGCCAACAAATTGATTTACTGTTCTTGCAGACGAAGACTCTCCCCCACTCGAGGAGTCTCTTCCAGGCAACTTTCCCCCTCATGGGCACCCTCTGGCGGGGGGTTTTCCTTCGCTCGCAACTCCTTATCAGGGCGCCAGAAGGGCAAGTCCGAGGTCCCCACCTGGTTCTCTGAATCAAATTTTGGTTGTTTCCTAGCCACGACCTTCTGCCTCCACCCCCTCCTCCAATCGAGAGCCAGTCTCCCACTTCATACCTTTGAAAGCCATGTCAATCAACTGCACGATCCTAGCAAAGTCTGCCAAGCAGGCAACGACGATCCAAGAAATATCGACCGCAAGCGGCTAAGTAATAGAAACGCCTGAGCTTAAGACTTCTTTATTTATTTACTTATTTGTTTATAACTAGATTACCATGTTGCTCCCCTACTTAAACAAGTGCAAGCAGGTAATTACACTTCTTGTATCCCTTGCCTATAAATATAAGGCTAATGAATCAATAATAAGAACTTGTAAAAGCTTTATCATATTTGGTACTCTCTCTCTCATTTCTTCTCTCTGCTACTCTTTTCCTCAAGGTCGATTTACAAGAAAATTTCAATTTCAAATTCAACATAATCATTACGCATTTACGACACCCACACGTTGCATAAATCTCAAAACAAAGTTCTCATTCTAGTCTAAGATTCAATTTTATATTTTTCAAGCATTATCTCCAATTGTCCCTTCTTATTACTTATTAAATATCTTAAAAAAATTATTTTATAAGCCATCAACTTCCGCATCTGTTTAAGAGAAAATGCATGATATGTCCAAGTTTTACCCGCTTAACTTTAGTACAAGAAAATTACATTCATACATAAAGTTATGTACCATCCTTTTAAATTTACTTGTGGTTTCCTTCAAGCTGCTATAGCTTCATTACTCATATAAATTAAGTGCCATATTACCTCTTCATTTATTTACCAATGTAATAACAAGGATCAAAACTATAATCAGAACAAAATTATTCGAAGGTCGAGACTGACATTTCGTCTTTTAGCAAATATTCAAAACAAAAACTCTAATAAAATTTTATTGGGCCAACTCATACTTTCAGGCCATGCTTGTACTTCCCTTCAATCTCCCTCAGACAGCCAACATTGCTTGAAAAACTTGCCATCAAATGATTAATGATCAAGTACTTCAATAGCATCACATAAAAAGAGGGGAATTTTTTTTTCACAGGCACATATATATATAATTGCAATTTATCAATGCTTATAAACAAAAAAATAATATATTTTAAGAAGGCTGGATGTATTCTATGGGCTTTGTTACAGTAGTTCACAAAACTACTCTGGGCAAAATTACAAGGCCTTTAAAAATAGCTCTATGCCTAACATAATTAAACCCAAAACTGGAACACTGGGATCAATCTAGCAATTTAGAAAATTTCACATTTCCTTCATCCAGAATGCTCAAGTTTTTCCTCTTCTTAGACAACTTTTCAAATCTGTTATGTTCATCCACAAACTGTGCGGCCGTTCTTGCTCTCAATTCTTCCAAGGTCTCTCCCTCCTTGGCTCGCTCCAGGACCTGTAGTCATGGTTTAATAAGATTTTTTTTTTTTTTATGCACATAAATGTTGTTTATCAAACAAAGAAAAGTAGAAGAATGAGAAAATTCTTGCCAGATGACGCCCATAAAGGTGTGTGCTTGAAAGAGATTGCAGAGCATTCTGTGCCTCTTGCTTCGTAAAGAACTCCACAAATGCAAATCCTCGGTGGCTTCCGAGTTTCATGGGCAGCCTTAGGCTTTTAATCTGGATACAATGGAAGAAGAAAAGGCTTTTTGATGTCGAGAGTACACGGCATTTAAAAAAAAAAAAGAAAATAGGGGCATTTACATACATAGCACAAAACTCTTATGTATTTATGTATCTCATACCTAAATCTTCCAAATTTACACACATTGTAATGGAATTTTTAATATCGCATAAAAAATAGCACTGTTACCACTTTTTAAAGGTCAATTATATATTTTCAAGCATAGATTTAATATTAAAAGTGCTGTATGTATGAAAATATGCAAGTTTTGATGTGGGATGTGTAAATACATGAGAATTACGTGCTAAGTGTGTAAATTTCCCAAAAGGTTGATTTTTATTGACATGAAAAAAATATGTGAGACTATTTTAAATTAGATGTATCACTGCAGAGTTGCCTTCAATGGAAAATTATGCCACAAACAAAGTATGCATTTTGGATGTCATGAGCTATGCATTTACTTAAATTGTGCCAAACAAAGTATGCATTTTGGATGTCATGAGCTATCCATGAACCAGCCAAATAGTCTAGATTTACGATTTTCCTACATGGCCTAATAAAATATTTTATAAATCAGACAAGGGTGAAGTTGGTCCGAAGAAGAAAACTAGTTATTTGCATCTAGTATTAAGTGATCTCAGTTGTTAAAATTTCAAAATTTTCGCTCACTTTACCCAAGAGATCAAACTACCCTTCCATAATTGCGTTCCATATCCATACAAAGTTTGAGAATTTTGTAAACAGTGCCGCAGGAAAACATTAGATTAGGATTTACTAATGCAACTGAAATGATGCATGGTATTCATGCACAGCAAATTGAGGACTTGTACTTCACAAATCACCAATTAATTCATCTTTCTTTAAATCTAAAAAAAATATATTTGAATTCCAACACAATTGGTAATGAAAAGATCAAAATAATTTAAAAAATTCAACAACGATTTGGAAACAAAAAAATCAAAGTGCAATTGAATATAATTTATACAAATTGGATTTCTTACGAATCAATTTTTAATCAAAACATAAAGCTTCGAAAAAATCAATATCAAATTATGTAGATGAAAAAAAATTAGACAGAACTGTTAGCATAAGAAAAATAATGTCTCACAAGATGCAACTGAGAAGATTTGCCTGAGAATTTGATAGTCAAACTTATACCATACTCAATAAAATCACACATCCAATGTATGTTCACAATATTGAAATAAAATAGAAAATTTATGCAAGCTAGAGCTGAAATTTTTGCATGCCAAGAAATAATTATTTATGAACTCACCATCCTTTAATCTAGTTTGGAAGATTTCTAAATCCATTTTTTTATATTTGCTCATTTTACCTTGTAAGCATATTCTTTAGATTGACACTCCTATCTATAGCCAAGGTTCCTTTGCTTCCATCCTTCATGGCGATTCCACTTTCTCATTCATTGTCATCTACATCATCACTAAATTCATTTTCTTGTCTTGTATGGAACCAAATATGTACACTTATGTGTTAATACCCCAACAGCTCCTATATTTGTTTGATTAGTTTAGCTTTGTATTCATAAAATCCAAAACACAATATACATTCACATAATCATTAGCAAAATGTTTGAGTCATTTGTGCAAGCTTCTTACTAGAAGAAATCTAAGTATATGGTGATTCGCCCTCTACCATAAGATATATCACCTCATTAGTATTGAATGGACGTTTGGAAATGACTTTTGGGCTTAAGAAGTTCACATCTTTAGCTATGGCCAACTACCTCACTAGCTAACTCGTTATTGCAAGTAGATTCATCACTAGACATCCCGAGATAGTTTTGCTCATGCATGAGCTTTTACACTTCATATCCCCAATGAAGCCCAATAAGCCCATGATTTCCTAAAATCACTTTGACTCGATTCCTTATGAGACACATTAAATTTACAAAGTCTTATTTGACTATTTAATTGGCTTCATGATCACATTATTTTTTATGGCTCCCCCATAGAAGCAACACATGGATATAGCAATTTAAGAAGCACTTTAGCTCGCCAATATGAGACTGACCCATAGAGATGATGTTGATTTAAGAAGCCCATGAACCTTAGATCATGAGCAGAATTTTTCCCGGATTCTTTTCTTGCTATCAGTAGATTCATCTTCAAGGAAAAATTTATGTTGTTTGAAGGTCTTCCTTTAACTAGATTGTCCTCTATTGAATATTCATATAACTGAGAAATGTTTACTTGATACATATGATTCCTCCAAATTTATATTTGTCACTCTTTTGAACTCTTTTAATCCTTTGATAGTTCGAAAAGATCCCATTTTACCAACACTTTGTTTTTTATCTCATCATTGCAAATATGATCGGGAAAATATTAAAACAACCCATTCCATTTTTTCAATTTAGGTGAAGAGTGAACATTTTTTGTATTGTTGTTTCGATTTGATCAAACTAACATTGGTACTTCACATATTTTTGTTCATCTTGTTGTAATGAACATAATCAAACGATTGAATCGTCCTTTTTTTATTGTTTTGATATAATCCGATGGATATTGGACACATTTTGCCTTGCTAGTTCAATTTGGTTAGGCGGTTATTAATATACTACACAAGTTTTTATTATTTCACCATTGCAAATATGATCAAGCAAGCGTTAAACTGTCCCTTTCCACTACTAAGGGGCTATTAAAAAGTAATGAAATGCAATATGAAAGCAATACATAAGCAATGTATTGTATTTAAAATATTTCAAAGTTTTTGATTTAGTGTAAAATAAATCTACTTCATATTTTTTTTGTTGATTTGAAGTAGAATGAAAATAAAGAATTTCAAAGAAGGTTAGGAATTGTATAAATTATTGGTCGCAAGGAGCGACGGCGAATGACAATGGGATGGTCAGTGGCTGATGGTGGCGAGTGGCAGTAGGAGGGTGAGCAGCAGGGGCGTCATGCGGGCACTAGTGATGGCGGAGGCCGCCAGCAGTGGGCCTTTTGGCAGCCGGCATCAACTGTTGGAGGTGGGTGGCGGTATCAACAACGTTTAGAACCACTTTACATATGATTGTGTATTTAGTGTTCGGCCAAATTCACTAAATTTCAATAACAGGAAAAATGAACTAAAAAATAATGATAAAATTCAATCCTATTTTACAATGTATATGTAATTATTCTGACCAAACACCTGAATTCTTAAAACCCCTGTAAAAGGAATACAACGCACTCATTTTGCAAAAGACAAAACCAATCCCTTAGGTAGAAATTGAACTCACTTTGTTATGTTATTTCAATTTGGTAAGTAGACATTTGCACACTAAATATGTTGATCCTTCATCTCGTTACAAATATGATCAAGTGAATGTTTAACAAGTTTTTTCTATTGTTTCAATCTAGTGAGGTAGAGATTTGACACCCTTTGTCTTCCTGCTTCAATTTTGTGAGATAGGCATTGGTAAATTATTACACACTTTTATTTTTCATCTCAATACCGTAAATATTGTTAAGCAAACGTTGAACTATCCACTTCCACTGTTTGGACATATTTTGTCTTCTTATTTTAATTTTTCTAAGCAGACATTGATACACTACATACTTCTATTCTTCAACTGGTTAACGCTATTTTGGTCAGACGAACATTGAACAACTCATTTCCACTATTTCAATCTGATCAAGTGAAAATTGGACACATTGTCTTACTGTTTCAATCTGGTTAGATATGCATTGTTATACTCCACACTTTGGTTCTTCATCAAGTTGGAATATGGTGAGACAAATATTGACAAGTTTTTTTCACTGCTTCGTTAAGGACAATTAGAAATTAGACACTCTATCTTGCCAGTTTGATTTGTTCGGACAAACATCGCCACATTACGCACTTTTTTCTTCATGCTGTTGTTGCAAATATAATCATGCGAATGATCAACCATCTACTTTCACTATTTGATGTGATCAAGTGAAGATCAAATATTCTTTTCTTACTATTTTGATTTGGGTGGGCAGACATTGGTGCACTACATACTTTTATTCTTCACCGCAATGGTTCAAATATGGTCAGGCGAATGTTAAAACATCCATCCATCCATCCTTGTGCTCTGTCAATCGCCCTCATTTAGCTCTTGTTATATCCCCACACACACACTCCTATTTTGTTGTGTGTGCTGTGATAAAAGCAGAAGTCAGATGAAGAGAATTGGGAGGTGGGGGAGGGATATATATATATATATATATATATATGAATATACATTATATAAGTGAACAGATATCTTTATACTATATCATATTAAAAATGGTAACTTCACTATTTCTTCAGTATCTTGATGCACGCCAAACAAAATCCAATTCAAACAAGAAACGGACTTATTCAACCTACTTAAACATTGTGAATGCACTCAAAAAAATTGTTTCATGAGACCATCTCGATCAAAAAAATGTGTGGGTAAAAATATTTCAAGCAAATGAAATATCAAATGCATAAAATCACATAAAAACTCTGATAAATCACCATTGCAAATGCTAAATGGGTCCCTAAACATAATCACAAACACGAGCAACACATCGTGACCATGACTGACGAGATTTATCATCAAGTGATCGCGTAAAAAACGCACAAATTGGTTGCAATTGATGGCCATGAAGGCCAACGAAAATCACAATCAATGGAAGACTATCCTACAAAGCATGTGCATAAATTTGAGCATCGCAACTGGCAAAAATTACGTCAACATGCACATCATAAGCTCAATTCAAGCTTAAATTAATTGTGACGATAAGAAAAAAATCACATTTCATGTTTAAATCCAAAGTCATTATCCTGTCAATAGGGAACCGCCAATTTTAAAACCCCAATAATGAACATGAGGGGTCTACAAATTTTTCCAATATGCATTATGGGATGAGGCATTGGCCTAACTAAGAATTGGAGTATGAATCTTGATCCATGACATCTTTCTGTCAGAATTTTTGAGCTAGCATGTACGCTTTCGGGGAACAAAAGATGTAATTGAGTCCAAACAATTCATGAGCAAGCTTGGGTTTAACTCATTCTTGGGGATCCCTCCTTCACTTCCTGCTCTAGCCTAAAGGTGAGGGTATGGGATTTATTCATTGCCCACGCAACTGGTCCATGATTGCCCTTACCTAATGAGGATTGAGCCACAATGTCGATTTTATGAAACACGAGCACCTCTGAATGGTGTCAGTGTCCATGCCAACATAGCTTTGGCACACCCCGACAAGTGTCTAACAAACAACAAATTTTGTTAAAATCTTTTACCATAAAATTTGGCTTTGACATGGCAAGGACACTGGGTCACATTGGAAATGTGTTAAGCCAAAAAGTTACTAAAAAAAAACTAAGTGAAAATAAAAGAGTGGTTATCATAACCAAATTTATTTTTTAATCGCCTTGCTCCAAGACAACAAATATAACAAGAATGTTGCATCATTTTGAACATACACGTAGTTGTGATCATTTAGAAGGTGAGATACAAGGAAGCTAGATTATTTCGAAGAGACAAAGCTCATTCATAGTTCACTAGAAGCAACGATCATTTATATTTTAGAATCTGAAAAAGCCTGCAAGACATTACCTCTCAGCAGTCAACACATCCAAGGCTGCGGTTGGTCAAGTAAACCAAATATATATTCATTTTAGCCTTTTTTGGGTTTGTCCTACAAGTAAGCTGAAGCCAAGCATTTTGTTATTTGGATATCTTTTTTGCTCATTGGTAATCATCAAAACATACTTTTAATATTAATCAAACATAATTAAAAAGATAAAAAAATTCAAATACAATTATCTTTATATCAGAGAATTTTTTCAACAAAAAAATTATTGTTTACTTATAAAATAATAATTTTGTTTAATAAAACATAACTTCTACATATACTTCGATCTATATCATAAAATGGGAAAAAATAGCCTATAAATTAATAAGATTGATTAATGGTTTAATCAGCTTATAAAATCAATTTTTAATTTCTTTTATAATAGTTGACATCAATACATACATAATCTTAAATGAGAAAATGAGTCATCCCTCTAAAACCATTCAAAAAGACTCTTTTTCCATTGATTAGAATCATTTCCAAATATTGTTAGATACTAATCAGTCGTATTATATTTGATGCCCGTTTAGTAAAATTTTAAGAAGAATATCTCATTAAATCATTTGTTGAATTTTCCTTTAAAATGGATTGACTTCTTCGATTGCGATCAATTTGCATAAAATGCTAAATTCAAATAGATTAGATTATTTTCTAGCAAGTGTTAGAAGCTTAGTATACTTTGTGATAGGATCATATAGAGGATAATTAATTTTTTTATTATTTTATCTAGCTAGATAATGACTTCCAAGATTTAGGTTGGTCCACAAGGAATGAGACAACTTCTATGAGTATAATTTATCAAATTGGATAGTATGAGCAATTAGGGAATAAAGAGATGCAAAATTTTCATGTCGATTGTGCCAAGGAAAGTTCAAGGGAACATCTACAACTATAGTTCACTCTCTCCGACAGCTTGAAGCTTTATTTGATCATGTCCCAACATAATGTCCACATAAATTCAGGTCAAAAAGTAGATTATGAAGCTAAGAAAAAATAAATAAAAATAAAAAATGAAAAATATCGCATATAAGAAGGTTGCACTTCTTTCCTCTAGGATAAGTGGCTCAAGCCTATATTATAGCTAAAAATGTAGTGGATATTAATTGCCATGATTCAAAAAAAAAACCTTTTACTTCTATCATCGCATTAGTAAAATAGAAATTCAGAAAAATTTAAAGAAAACGAAATGTGAAAAAGCAGTAGGACCTGATGACATTTCAATAAAAGTGTAGAAATGTTTAGAAGATAAGCAAATTTTTTTTGTTTCATAATTTTTTAATATTATTTTAAAAACTCAAAAGATGTTTGATGATGGAGAAAGAATAAATTGGTTCCTAGTTTAAAGAATAAAGGGGATGCCTAAGAGTATGCAAATTCTAGATGAATTAAGTAAATGTGCCACAGAGTAATTGAGCATAGGTTACGATGTGATACAAAAATTTCTCAAATTCAGTTTGGATTCATGTCAGAAAAGTCTATTATGGAAGATATACATTTATTGAGAGATTTTATGGAGATGTATAGAGAGAGTAAGGAGGATATACATATGATTTTTGTTGATTTAAAAAAAAAACTTAAGATAAGCTTTCAAAAAAAGTACTTTGAAGATTTCTAAAAACAAATATATTTGTCCAAGGAATGTAATAGTTCCAGTGGTAAACAACATTAGAGAGTCACCATGGATGGCTGGTCACATTAAGCATCGACCATCCAATGACTAGGAGAGTAGATGTTTTAGATTTAAATTATGTTACTGAAGTAAGAAGACCTAAAAAGACTTAGACATGGTGTATAAAAAATGATATTAACATATTAGAATTGAATGAAAATATGGCACACAATAGGACGCAATGGAGAAAAAGAATTCGCGTAGTCTACCCCAAATAGAGGGATAAAGGCTTATTGTAGTTGTGCCACGATCTAAAAAAAAAAAAAATTAGTGATGTTGTTCTAAGGCTTCTAAAAAGTGTTGATAGAGTACAAGAAATGGCTAGGTAAGATGTAAGAGGCATAAGGAAAGCAGGAGAAATAATAGCGGCTGAATTCCGGTATAGTTGGTGGTGGGACAGCAAACTAGAAATGGAAAACTGTTGTTTTTCATTGCCTAACATCAGCTTTCTGCTGTTAAATAACAGTAGCAACGAGCAAATGACAAAAGGAAGAGGTATGGGCGGCGAGGAGGATTCAAGAAAAGGATACAACACTCTGAATAGTATAAAAAGATAACAAAGCTCCAAAAACACACACACACAAGTTAGCACCACTCAAAATAGCAAAAATAAAACATATAAATAGTTCCCTGCAAACAAAAAACCCAAATGAGAATTAAAAAAATAGGAAAAAATCAGAGGAGAAAAGGGTCTACTAAAATTGAAAGTGTGATTGCATGCGGGCAGGAATGTCACCCTACAATCACGGGATGTTGCGATTCTATGTCATGAAATCCCACTCGGGACTATAGAGAATCCTGCGAAACCAAATCCCACATCAATTAGGCTCTATTTCTATTGAAAGAACAATCAATTTGCAAGCTAGAGATCATTTGCAAGAAACATTCACATGATTTATTCAACTCTACTATTTTATAATCTTCTCATTTGCAACCAACAACACAAGTAATGGTTATATTCATTATAATCTTCTAAGAACAACTTCGCTACAAAAAGAATGAGCAAAAATCAAAATAATGTTAGAGCCTATAAATGTGACTTAGAGTGAAAAGAGATGATTATTGGACAAATACACAAGGAGGGCCAACCATTAATTTTATGCACATGAAAAAAATTTAGATCATTATAAATGCCATCAATTATGAAAGAGCATATAAGATTAAGTTTTATTGCTACTCAAATCAAATAAACAATTATTAGGCGTTCACACAAATAAATGGTTCAAGCAATTGTTAATAATATGTTTGTATATATAGCTGTAAGAATATTGATTGAGGGTCTGTTTGAGGCGGCTGCAGATTATTGATAATCTGCTTATAAGCAGCTGATTCAGATAAGTTGCAGCTGCTGATCAAGAGCTGATCCAAATAAGTTGGCTGTCGCTTTGATTTGTGCGTTTGAAAAATAGTTGATTTGCAGTTGTTTCTGGATAAATGATCATTCTGCCCCTGTGCAATAATGTTGTTTACAACAGAACTATCATACCTAAAATTTAGATACTTCAGAAACAAATAACCACTTCTTAACAGTACCCAAAAAAAGACAGACCTCACTTAAGAGATAAAAATTGAGTGTTGTGTATGCAAATCTTCCAAGAAAAAGATTAGCATAATTATGATAAAAATAAACAATGAACATATATATTTTTTTATTAAATGTCATATTTTTTTTTAGCAAAAAATTAATTTTCCAATAATACTACCTCTAAACAACTCGAATAACACCGAGCTCGGGCAAAAGGCGCAAATAACACCAAAAAATTAGTTAATAACACCATAATAACACCATAATAACACCTGAAAATTACTAAAAAACAACTTGAATAACACCGGTTTGGGCAAAAGGCGTGAATAACACCGTGTAACTCATCAATAACACGAAAAAACCTACCTAATAACACCGCAGTAACACATGAATACTAGCGGAAAACAACTCGAATAACACCGACTCAGGCAAAAGGCGCGCATAACACCGCGTAACTCACCAATAACATCAAAAACCTACCTAATAACATCACAATAACACTTGAATACTATCGCAAAACAACTTGAATAGCACCGGCTCAAGCAAAATGCGTGAATAACGCCTCATAATTCATCAATAACACCAAAAAACTTAGTTAATAATATTACAATAACATTTAAATACTACCACAAAACAACTCAAATCACCGGCTTTGGCAAAAGACACAAATAACACCGTGGGATCTAACCAATAACACCAAAATAACCAAGCCAATAACACCACAATAACACCTGAATACTACCGCAAAACAACTCGAATCACCAGCTCTGACAAAAGGCACAAATAACACCGCGGGATCTCACCAATAACACCAAAATAACCTAGCTAATAACACTGTAAATAACACCATTGGAGGGCACGAGAGGGCATAGCCGTAAACAATTTTCTCCGAAAGCGGAACACGGGGTGGTTGAACCCACGAGAAGCCTGTAATACCAAAGCAAAACCAGCATCCAGCAACGTAGCGAAGACGGAGAAAACAAACACTCATGTCGGAGTTTTGAAAACGCCTTGCAACTATTTTGATGCTCCAAATGGGCCCTGAGACTCAATATTCTCATAATTTTTTGTACTTGTGTTATTGCTATACTAAATGTTACATTATGGGATTCAAAGAATCAAAAGGGTAATTAGATCACTTAAGAAGTATGCATTTGCATCAACGATGTTACAAAATATATCAACTTTATAGAGAGCTTCATCATGAATCCCTCAAATAGAACTGTCAATTTTCATTTAAGTTCATGAAATTAAAATGTTGGCTATAGCATAAAGTTATTTTGCTTCAATAACAGTTATGATTAGACGGTTCAAAAACAATTAAAGAACAAACAGTTTTAATTAATGACATAAAGCTCGTACCAAAAAAGATATCCAAATAAGTAGAGATTCATGAAGAAAAAATAGAGACAAATTATGATAAAATAAGATAGATTACATTATTGTTTACAAAACCAATATATAACATGTTATAAGCGGTTGATGCTTGTCTCCATCTTCTGTATGACATATAGAAATTTATGATTGAGAATTTGAAAAGAACTATATATAGATATAAAGGGAAGAGAGACAATGAAAACTCCATTTTCTATGAAATTGTCCGAAATTTTCTTGGGCGAGAATGGAAAAAAAATAATACATCCCTTTGTTCCTTAACTCACTCACAAAATCCACAATAACGTTTAACATAATCATTATTCTTGGTTGTCCTCATTTCCTAATTAGAAATATCATTAATTAGTTGCATTCTTTAATCAGATATTACAGCTTTGTTTTGCTAAATAAAGTTCCAAATCACGCTGCCCTATATAAAGATATGAAGATATCAAATAAAAAGAGCAAATACCTAAAGATTTTTTAAATATTGAAAATAAATTAATGGTTCATTTAAAATTTTCCAAGTACTTCGGATTCAATTAAGCCTTTTTTTCTCATAACTCCATAACTACTTGAGGCATGGAAAGATTTGATCGATGGTTTATGGAGCTGATTCCCCAAGACTGCAAAGGTAGCTTTTAAATTATTGGCTCAATTATGTTCATCTTCTTACCACAAAAGAAATTAGGAAAGATACTTTTGTTTATCAATAAACTTATGAAGAACATAATTACTCCTCAATGGATGAGTTTAGTGTATGTGCATATCAATCTGAGTCCTTTATTTAGAAGCCTAGAATACACTCAAAGGAAGACTAAATTGTAGAATATATTAACTACAAAAGATGATATTGAAATACCTCTTTTTCATTAGGTGATGGTATAAATAAACAGGTTATTGCCTCCCATTCAGAACTACCAAACTGGGAATAAGTCTGTTCTTTAGGTGAAATGAAAATATCTAATTAAAATGGTGCTGAAGGATGCAAGAATAACAAACATATCCCCTTCCAATAACCCTTGAACATAATACCAACATAAGTTTGACTAACACCTCGTGCAGAAACTAATTAGTCAATACCTTTAAAGCCTCCAAGGAGATAGAAATCACAATCAGAACACAAACAATGATTACGCATCGTTAAAGCTATCACACATATTATATGATTTCATCATGTAACCAAATTAGATGAAATACATGATCGAGTATAATTTGATCATGGACCTGATGTGAACTTTAAAGTCACACAAGGATACATTGCAACCATGTAGTACCATTAAGATAGTCACACCATTGAGACATCCAACCATGAAAGATTGAATATTCATCAGACGGCTAAACTTTAGCAAATAGATAAGAAAATCTAGGCGCAATCTTAATATATTTTCGTTTAAGTATTTCTCAAAAGAAATTGAGAAGACGACCAAGATTCAATGATGTAACAAAATACTTATTCTAGCTATTGAACATGATGTGAAAATAAAAAATGTATTACCTGTCCAAAGGGACTAAACAGCTGCCTTAGATCCCTTTCAGTTGCTTCAAATGCCACATTTCTCACAATCAGTTTGGTCAAACTCTTATCTTTGCCTTCTTTCTTCAGAGCCTGAGCATCAGTCTTGGCATGGCAAAGTTGCAAGATCAATGCATGCCCATCCAGGATGGTTCCCTGCAAATGAAATGGTATAATCACAATATTTATATTAGAGAATGTTAAGCTCAGCGTAATTTCCAATTTCATGTCTTAATTTGAACTTTATTTTTTATTTCTTTTAATTTTCTTTTTTTTGCTGAGTTTACTTAAAAAATAAGCAAATTGTCTAAAAAGCCTGTTCACAGTTTCTATTAGTTCTATGGGGGGGGGGACAATAGGTTTTAGTGCTTGAAAACAGGTGAAACAAGTCCTTGTAAGACAAATGTAAAAAACAGAAAGAAAAGTTAAATAAGGCCTAAAATATGCAAATATAGATGCAAAAAAAATATATATGTTTCTGTCTATAGTTATGTTATAAAAATTGAAGTTTCTGAAAATTCGATAAAATATAAGAAGTTATAAAATATAAGAAGTTATAAGAAGAATGAAAAGATAAAATATAAGAAGTTATGTTATAAAAATTGGTTTATATGTAAAAGCTTATAAAATATAAGAAATTATGTTATAAAAATTGGTTTAAATGTAAAAGCTTAGAGAACTGAAAAAAATATCAAATGGCCCGCAGGGAGTCTAAAAGAACAATCGGTGACGCTAAAAATACTGTTTTTAATGATCTTTATAACAAATTAGATACTAAGGAGGGTGAAAAATATATGTATAAACTAGTCAAACAAAGAGAAAAGAAAAGTGAAGATTTAACTCAAGTACAGTGTATTAAAGATGAAAACCAAAAAGTACTTTTCTTAGAAAAAGATATTCAACATAGGTGGGTGAATTACTTTGAAAAAATTTTTAATGAAGTTTCTGAAAATTCGATCAGCCTTAGTGATTTTAATATCGTGAATAATAATAAAACGTATCATTTCTACCATCGCATTAGCAAAAAAGAAGTTGATGAGGCTTTAAAGAACACCAAAGGTGAAAAGTCTGTAGGACCTAATGATATCCCAATTGAAGTGTGAAAATATTTGGGAGATTTGGGAGTTTCTTGACTTACTAAACTATTTAATATTATTTTAAAAACTAAAAAGATGCCTGAGGAGTGGAGGAAGAGTATTTTGATTCCCATTTTTAAGAATAAAGGGATGCACAAGAGTGCGCAAATTATAGAGGAATTAAGTTGATGTGTCATACTTTAAAATTATGTGAGAGGATAATTGAACATAGGTTAAGACGCATCACAAAAATTTCTCATAATCAATTTGGATTTATGCCGGGCAGGTCTACTATGGAAGCTATACATTTATTGAGAGGTTTGATGGAGAAGTTCAGAGATAATAAGGAGAATCTACATTTGATTTTTATTGATTTAGAAAAAGCTTATGATAAGGTTCCAAGAGATATCCTTTGGAGAGTTCTCGAGAAGAAATGTGTTGATATGACTTATATTCAAGTCATTAAAGATGTGTATACTAGAGTTGTTAATTGTGTTCAAACTGAAGGAGGATTGCCAAAATATTTTCCTATTTTTGTTGGATTACATCAGGGATCGGCTTTAAGCCCATATCTTTTTACTTTAGTTATGGATGGTCTTACTGGACATCTACAGGAGGATGTACCTTGGTGTATGCTTTTTGCTGATGATATTCTTCTCGTGGATAAAACGAGAGAAAAAGCCCAGAAAAAACTTGAATTATGGAGGTCTACTTTGGAGTCTAAAGGCCTTCGTTTAAGTAGAACTAAAACTGAATACATGGAATGTAATTTTAGTAATAGTTCTAGTGACAGAAGTGTGATTTTGGGTGATCAAATTATTAAAAGGTGTGAACGATTTAGATATCTTGGGTTCGTTGTCCAAAGCGATGGTGATATAGATGGGGATGTTAATAGTAGAATTCAAGTTGGTTGGTTGAAGTGGAGGAATGCTTTGGGCCTTTTGTGTGATAGAAAAGTACCGCTAAGACTGAAAGGAAAATTTTATAAGACGGTGGTGAGACCTGCAATGCTCTATGGCGTTGAATGTTGGCCTTTAAAAGAGAAGCATAATAATAAGTTAAGTGTTGCCGAGATGAGAATGAATAGGTGGATGAGTGGCTTTACACTTAGAGACAAAATGCAGAATGAAGATATTCGTGATAGGGTTGGAGTAGCTCCTGTGACAGACAAAATTAGAGAAAGTCGTCTTAGATGGTTTGGTCATATTAAACGTCGACCATTAGATGATCCGATTAGGAGAGTAGATGTTTTTGATTCGACTTGTGTTAAGAAAGACAGAGGTAGACCTAGGAAGACTTGGGCTTCTTGTATTAAAAATGATCTTAATTTATTAGAACTAAATGAAAATATGACACTAAATAGGACGCAATGGAGAAAAAGGATTCATGTAGCCGACCCCACGTAGTGGGATTAAGGTTTTGTTGTTGTTGTTGTTGTTGTTGTTGTTGTTGTGTATAGTGAGCACAAATAAATTACCTGTGCATCCCTGCATACGCTTATTGCTGTTTCCACTGTCTCAAACTCAATGAAACCAAAACCCATGGACAAGTACTTGCCATTTTTAACTTGCTTCTTCACCTAGAAAAGAGAAAAAGCAGAAGCAAAGTGTGAGCTAAATATAATTTAATGGAAATTGTGACTTCTAATAAAATAAAAAAGATTCACTTTAGAAAACCTTGATACTCTTTATGCTACCGCATTTCATGATCTTTTCGAAATGATCTTTCAAGGAAGCATCCGAAGTCTTGAAATTCAAGTTTTTCACAAATACTGACCTTGACTGCAATAAAAATGGTAATTATCATTGATAATTATGAAAGATTAATGAAAAAAATTGAAAGAAATACCTTATAAATTACAAAAAAGATGAAATTGTAAAATTATCTAACTAATGCAGTATACCAAAAAAAAAAAAAGATGAAAGCTAAATTATATGGCAAGGTTGCTTTAAAATGTATCAAAAAACTAAAACGTTAATAGTGCATAAGCTGCACTCAGATAAAAAACTCTGGCACTAGTTCTAAACACGGAAAAGAACTGCTAATATGACATCATCTGCATAAAGTTTCTCCAATCCAAATCCTTATAACAGATTAAATTCGCAGGCAAGCTAGTTAAAAACATTAGAAAATCCATCTTAACAATTCTTGACTCTTACAATACTAGTAAAACTACACGAGCACTAAGTTGTTCTTTAGACTTGTTAAATTAAAATTTGCTTGGTTACACTTTCAAAATTTAATGAAATGAAGAACCAAGAAATATAATTAAATGAATTAATGATACTTTAAAATAGAATATCCATTGAAAGAAAATAGTATCCTCTATTTAGCTCAAGAACCGCTTACCATATATCCATTTATTTTCAAAATTTAAACACTCTCATAATATCAATACATTGAGTTCTAGACTTGCAGAGCATCTCTTAATATTAACTTCGTTTGGTACAAAACATTAAAGCTAGTTTTCTGGAGTAAAATTAGCTAAACAAATCATGACAAAAAATGACAAGGATTATCAGAGACTTTCTAATTTAGGAATCAATCTCATCAATCAACATATTATCTTCTGAGAGTTTAACTAACATACAAAAAGAACAACTAAAATATGGATAGGTTAGATGTTAGGAGTGCTTAGTATCAAGCGGACATTATCAGTAGTTCATACTGAAATGCTGCAAAGGAGTACTTTAGTCTCATAAGTGCTAAACAAGTGTTAATTGACAAGCTGAAGTCCTTGAATGAAAGATTTTAGCAGAGTAAAATAAAATTTAAAAGATTAATTGTGCAATTTTGGCGTACAAGATTTGTGTGAAATAGGATATATATATAATAATGAAAATGCATTAAATAATAATAATAATAAATCAAATCTATGATAATATGTAATGACCCAGATAAGTGATTTTGTATACAGAAAAAACTATATTGCCAGAGTTTGAAAGCCGCAATCCACAGACCCAAAATTAATAGAAAAATTTAATAGAATCTCACGTAAGAAAAATAACAAACAAATGTATGGAGTGACATATTCAGGTATGATGCTTTCTTTGTACTATTTTAATTGAAATAATTAGATGAAAAAAGAAAAGGTTAAAAAAAAAACTGCAGTTGAAAAGTATGATGCATTCAAGGAAACGGGTGAAAGAATCATAAATCTGTTAACCATGTGAGCGTAAAAACTAGTCAACCAAAGAATGCCGAGCAAAAGAAAAAGGTATTTCACATGCTGCATAAAACAATCAGCACATGACCGTCTAGGAAGATTGCAGGATTATATTTGGTAATGGAACGGCCCACAATATATGTCAACATATGTTTTCTATAGAAGCATAAGCTCCAAAAATCTAATTTGTAGTGGCATTCCAAGGAAACTCGGATTCACAACTTGGAGGAAGAAAACTAAAGTGATAATAATATAATTAGTAATTGCTACCAAAGTATAAATCAACAAAAAATGGCAGAAACTAAAATTGAGTGGAGGGAAGCATAGATCTAATGAGTTTTTACTTGAATACTTGAAAAATACAAATAATAATCTGAGATTGGTAACTTAAAAATAACAAAAAAATTTGAAAGCATAAATTGGTGATATTTAGAAGGATATAATATCAGTCTCTAAAGGTAAATACATAATGTAATATACGCATTTAGCATATATATGTTCTCAGAATTCGTCAAAGAAACAGGGTGTTGGGCAGGTTCACTACCATTATTTTGTACTTGCAACTAAAAAGCAAAGAGTCTTCGGACTTATTCGGGGGTGGCTACAGCTTTTCTGTAAAAGTGATTATAAGGTTATGGTGGAAAAAATAAATTCTTAGAAAGTTGTTGTGGAAATTATAAATATTTTTTTTTTTCCAAAATAACAAACAACAACATTCTTATAGTGATTGCACATTAACAAGTCGGGTTAATAAAAACTGATTTCCACCAAAGAAATTTTTAAAAAGTAGCAAGACAAGAGTTTCAGTTTCCCAACAGAATTGTGATGGTCGTTTGAAACACAAATCAAACTAAAAACTACCTCAAATAGATCCTTAGGCTCACAAATAACAAAAAATGTTAAAAAAAGAAGAAATCAAAACAAATAAAAAATAGTATAAGATCCCAAGTGTACAAATCACTGCAACCCAAACTGAAGTGTACCACTGTTATGTCGTCAATACATTAGTAAAGGTTAGGATCGGTCTGGAACCAGCTGACCGGCCAACTCCTCTCACCCATATGTCGATCGGTTCAACAGAAAGGGCAGAAACTCCTGGTGCAGCCACCGCAGAGGATTCCAGCTCCTAGGTAGAGCCCACCAAAGCTCTAATCACATACGCAAGGAGAAGAAATGAAGGGGAGTTTTGGGGGGAAAGTTTGAAACGAGCCTTAGAGAATATTTAGGAGGGTTAATTGTCTAAGGTTTGTTTTATGTTACGTTTGTTACAGGTTTTCTTTTCTCGTGGTGTTCCTAGAGGCGTCTAGGATTTTTGGAAAGATGATCTACCTCTAGAACAATAAATTAACATTGTAACTTGTTTGTTTTAGTTGGTATTAGTAAAATCAGCCCTCATTGGAGTTTTCCCGCCCCTCTTTTGCAATTTATTTGTTGTTTGTTTGTTGGTTTTAATTATGGATCATCAAATTAGTATCAGAGCGAGATCTTGAAGGAATAACAGCAAAAAAAGTGAATGGTTTAGAAGGAAAAAGTAGGGCAAGTCCAATTGAAATTTGAGGAAAAGTTCACCACAATTGAGGTAGATTTTCTGCCATAGAGAACCGAATGGAGGATCGATTTGAAAGCATAGAGTAAATGATAAAGAGGCTCCTAGAGATGCAATCTAAGACTGCACCGACGACTCAAATTGCAAATCCCAATCAAGGGCCAATCAGAAAATCCGTGGCCATATCAAAAGAGAAGGAGATCGAACTAGAGGTATGCGAGGAGGAAAGCATTTATCACCATGAGCTCCCCCTAGGACTCCGAGAGGAGGGGATGAAAACTGGATGAGGATGGGCCAAAAATTGGAGGGTGTTGAAAATGGCACAGAAGAGCACGATGAAGGAAGGAGAAAAGCGGGAGGGGAGTATGTATATGACCAAAGGAAGGAGTTTTACCCTAGACATATGGGGGGAAATGTCGAAGGGAAAAGAAATTCAGATGGCGATGCGAGGGTAAGGAAATTGAAGATGACGATCTTTGAAGGGAAATATGCACCCGGGTGGGTGTATTAGGGGGAGTGAAATTTTGCAGTTAATGGGCTAACTGAGGAAGAGAAGCTCATGAAAACGAGATTATGTTTGGCGGGAAAGGCCCTATCATGATTTCAGTGGATGGAGGGTAAGTGTCCGGTACATTCGTGGGAAGAGTTTAAATATTATTTGTTCGAACGATTCCGAGCCATCCGGGAAGGAGACCTTTATGTTTTGACTTAGGAGGGAACGGTCACAGAATACAGAGAGAAGTTTGAGCTCATGTTAGTGCAGTTGAGGGGTATATGTATTTCAGGACTAAAGGAGAACTTAATAAGCAGCCCTCCGATCTTTGAGACTGTGGGGATTGAGGAAGACGATGGAGCTCGCCCAGATGATGGAAAACTAAAAATAGCTGAAGAAGATAAGCAAAGGCAGCACCACCGGGGGATTTATAGGAGCCTCAATGACCATGACACAAAGGACCCATAAGGTTTCATTTCAGAAAGAGACGCCCAATAAGAAGAATATAGGGGACCCATTTCGAAGGCACTTTCAAGCACCTACTGATACAAAAGTGTAGGATAAAGAGCAAAAAGGCTATGTTTCTAATGTGACGAGAAGTATGCCTCCGGTCATCATTGCAACGAGCGTGCACTTTCGGTCCTTATAGTTCATGAAAAGAAGACAGATTGTGAGGCGTCGAAGGAAGAGACGGTGGAGGAAGAGGAACATTTTCACTTGGATGTAGCAAAGGTGTCCCTCACTTCAGTGATGAGTTTTACTTTGAACCACACTATTAAGGTGAGGGAGCAAATCGGGGAGCAGCAATTGTGGTGTTGGTGGATACTGGAGCCACACAACTTTATGTCAAATTAGGTCGTGTATCAGCTAGGATTGGTGCTAGAAGATATGAGGAGCTTTGGTGCCATGATGAGGACAGAGAAGGTGGAGAAAAATCAGAAAATTTGCAATGGAGTAGCTTTGACATTACAAGGCCTACAGGTGATAAAGAACTTCCTTCTTGTGAACTTGGGCAGCACTAATGTGATTTTAGAGATGAAGTGGTTACAAACATTTGGGGAGACGAAGGTGGATTGGAAATCGCTAACGATGCAGCTCATGGTGGAGATGCATTACGTAAAAATTGGACTAATGCGCAAACTCCGTCTAACTATTAGATAATAGTTTCATCATCACCATTCAGTGAGCAAAAGTAAATACAATGTCAAGAAAACAAACTTATCATCAACTTATGAAAGTGTGAAGAATATATATATATATATATATATATATATATATATAT
>NEWO01000068.1:1305005-1411947 GCA_003013225.1 Phalaenopsis aphrodite
TATATATATATATATATGTATATATATATATATATATATGTATATATCAGTAAATGGAATCAATCATAAGAGCATAAACTTACCAATGTATTTCAGCTAACATTGAATGCACTTATCATCCAAGGGATACTGCTCAAACTTGACCAAAATAGTATTAAATAATTATATGCTACAATGCAATCTCGACATAACCACAATGAACTGACTTGTCACTTAAAGAGCAAAGACAGTTTATCATTATACTTTAAATGAATTAATATACTTCAGGGAATGGGTTATTTCTTATGGATTTGAGCCATTTTTATAAAAAATTAACACGACGACACTCAAATAAAGGCTGTGGAAATGAGGGATGAGATGAAAGTGAATTTACCCCAAAGAGAGTTGTAGCAAAAGATGTGTGATTCCAAAACATTCAATGTTGCAAATGAGGATAGAACCTCCTGATAGAACATATATATTTGAGAAGTGGCAGCATGTTAGGATACAGACAAGATATTACTGGGTAAAAAATGTGAAAAGGGCACAATGGTTTGACATTCATTGAGTTTATAGGTTTCATTATGTGATGAATGGACGGTCTAAATTTCGATTGGACAAATGATCAACTCATATTTGAATAGTCCTAGAATATGATGGAGATGCATTACGTAAAAAGCCTGCTTTTAGTGTCAGGCATCAATTTTCTACAATCCGAAATATAGAAAATAATAAATTGTGGATAAGACAACCAATAAAAAGCTTTTAGAACTATATTTTAGAAAATATATATATATATTAAAGTATTAAAATTTCCTATTAGAAAATTCCTCCCTCCAATAACATATAATAAGCTTTTAGAACCACATGACATTGCACAAAAAGAAATCCTGATATCTTTACTCGTTTATTTTTGGTAATAAGCTCTGCTAGATAGGTCTAAACAGAATAGCAAGTATAGGAAGGGATACAAAATTTTATTGAAGTATGAAACGGGAAGGGTGGCAACCCAAGCACGATTCAAGAATCAGCAAATGCCCCTTTATTAGATATGAGAACAGCCAAAAATCTTTAGAATGTCTCCAAATTCGCCAATGCAATTAAGTAAATGGCATTACAAAATGTGAAAATAAACTGACACTCTAAAAATAACTTTTTATCAAAAAAATATTTCTCAGCTGTATCAGAAAAAGGAAACCTTGTCGTTGTTCAACAGGACAACAAAAGTACTTAGAGAAAACTGCTCACATTAAAAATGAAATTCATTTCAGCTTTTATTCTGTTTACTTCAAAGCAATATCAACTCCAACAAGAGTCAGTACTTCCAACCCTGACCTCTAAGCACGGCTAAGGGCTGATTCGACAGTTTAATCATTCATGTAGCAGATTTTCAAAAAAAAAATCTTATTACAATTTCGCAGTTATGAGTAATGAACGAGGAATCCTACTCATCTTAAATACTCACCTAGTCACTGGTGACATTCAGATAATTGGTACAATTTAATGAAAACTAGAGTTTCTGGCACATAAATAAACAAGTAAATGACTGTCACGCAACAGACAGATATTGCCCTCTTACAAGCTTTTAAATCCCTTCAAACAGATAAAGAAGCTAAAAAGTTTATCACTCATCAGAGGCCATTAATGCATGTAAGTGCAAGAAAATATAAGAAAAAGTAAAAAAGGACAATGTTTCAAAAAAAAATTATATTACCTCAATTCTGTCAGGATCAATTTCTTCTTCTAGCACACCAACAGCTTCATTCACCACAACACCTCTCAAGTTCTGCCCACCAACTGTATCTTTTGGCTCACATCCATCAACCCCTGGGCCAGGACAAAGTATATGATCTGGAGCCCACTCCAAATATAACGGAACATCTCTGCAGTTTGCAAAAATCAAACTGCCTCAAGCCAAATCAATAATCGGCAAATGCAACCTATCTAAACTCCACCTAAAAACATGGATTAAAATTTCATCTTTCAACACAGATTAATTATTACAAAAAGTGAAAGTCAATGGAACTCCAATTAGAAGTTCAATTTTAATGACAAATTAAAATACAAACTACAACAATTTAGGTATGCCCGGCATTCAAGATGCCACACACTAACAATAGAAGAACACTTCTTTGGGCATTCGGTACAGAAACACTAGGAAAACGGATGCAAAATGATTTTAGCACATAAGACTTTATTAGCATCAAAAGGCTCACTAGTTGCCCACAAGTTGATTAAAATTGTTTAAGACGGTTAAAAAAAATTACGGTTGCTCTCACTTCAACATTACAGATTTCATGCATTTTATAGGTTCCTATTCACCAATTCAAATAGGTGTGCCCCATCCATTTCAACTCTTATGAAGTGTGATAGGATATTCTATAGCTGTTCAAAGCTGTTTTAGCACAACAAACAAAATTTATTGTGTGCGTGATAGCTCTACATGAGAACATGAATCATGAGAAATTTACCAAGAAAAGTGAGGTATGAGATTGTCGGAAGTAGACACCAAATCAAAGGTGAATAGTTAACTTAAACAAAAGCTGCATTAGAAAAAAAAAAGGACAGCATGATATTTGATTCTATACAGGTTACTGAAAATCATGAGATTAAAAAGATACCAAATATGTGCAGAGAATAAAATAACTAACAACATCTCATTCTAAATACTCTAAAAGAATTGGCTTTATTTTTTTACTTCAGAAAACAAAATTAGGTACTACCAAGGAAGCTTACTTGAATTTCTTATATGCCAAACCTTTAAATGCTGCTCGAGCTTCAGCTGCTTCAAGAAAAATAACCTGAATAACACAAGAAGGGCATAAATACAAAAGAAACGTGCCATAAAGCCAATAAGCACTCAGGGCGTTAAGCATCTACAAGAAACTAACATCATAATAATAAATATGTTCATAAAACATGAATTCATATGCATAACCTAATTATATGTTTATTAATAGAATAAAAAAAAGTTCGCTACCAAAGAAAAGTGAATCCATTCAGCTACAAAGAATAGCTATATGCAAAAGTGAGAGAGCTCGAAGGTATAATTCAAAAAGAACTTAAAAGTTTATGTGATTTCTGCTTCAAACACAGAAGAAGCAGTAACAGAACATGCTGCCAAGGCCGTATGAAACAATTAAACTTGATATGCCTATGAGATTTATGCAGCATCAGTCAATAACAATTAAAAGCTAATAAACTACAGTGAAAAAGATGAGAAACAAGAATGCCAGCCATAACAAGAATAATCGCTCCTAATTTAGACTTTCAAAACTAAACTTGATTTTCTACACTGTAAACAATATTGTACGAAACTTTAAAGCTGTAAGATGTGCAACAAAAATAGAGGAAGGCTTAAACAAATCCATACCACAGCCAACGTTTTAGTAGGTGGAAGGATGATCTTGTCCAAACTCCCAAATTTAACAAACATGTTTGCAAGTTCCCCTTCAGTAGAACCATAAGGTAAATTCTTGACCAGTATAACATGATTGCTTCTTCTCATATTACTGTTCTTTCTAGAAGCAAACTCTTCCAAAGCAGCAACATTAACACCAGCATTGGATAAGGCCTTTTTGGTTTCAGCAACCACTTGAGTTTCTCCAAGTGCAATACGCACAGCCAGATCATCTGCATCTCTTTCAAGAAATTCATTTCTACTAATACCATGTTTCCTCACTATATTTTCAACAACCTGTGGCGGCAAAAGCCGAGACAAAAATTTCAGAAAGCTTAGTGAATGTCCTGTGGCAGACAAAATGATCTACAGTTAACAGGAAAATATACAAAAAAAGTCCAAATGAAGATACTCAAATGTATTTCCCTACCAGGTTAGTATTCTAATTCTGCTGCCCAACTACCTAATTAGTGTTTATTATGCAACATTAAGAGCAATACTCTAAGAGATATTTGATCTTATTTCCAGTCTATAAGATATTCATACAAGCCATTCTGATATTCTCTTGGGATAATAAATTTTGATGCCAAAAGAAAATCAAATGAAGTATAGTGTACATCTAAGGTAAAATGGATTAAAGTGGTTGAAAATGATTTGTAAAGAACAGATTCAATAAATCAGAAAGTACTCAATAGGAACAAATGAGAACTGAAGATTCATAAAACTGACCTCAATTAGTTGGGGTGAGGCTAGTGATAGATGACAAGAAGATGATAAGAAAGAATTGTGATAGCTCTCTCATCAGGTCTCACATAAATACTTTCCTTTCTATAGAACAAATGATATGTTCTTTTTCCACCATACTTGTAGTTGAGGCTTGCTGCTTCCTTCCTATAGCAGGAGGGCAAGAGATTCTCTATGCACCACTAACTTAGATCAGTTCCGGTAGCAAACTTCTTGAACAATATTCCCATGTTGATCTATAGTCTGTAGTCGTACATGCTCACCCTTTTAACACCATTTCCATTATATCTACCTATCTTAATCCAAGGGAACTATTGTGTAGACATCCACATAAACGAAATAGTGACTTTGAAGAGAATCATTGAAATTATGGGGGTAGCCGACTTTAAGGTTATTTTTGTGTTTTTAAATAAAATAATCTAAGAGGTGTAATAACTATTTTTTGTATGCATGAAGATATTTCTAATTTATATTCAGTTTTGAGTACTTTGTTGGGATGCTTATGCTTAAAGTGTATTTGTGGCTACCAATTTTCGGATAAGTTATCTTCCCTATCAATGTGGGGCCAAAATTTTCTCCACTTGGTGAATTCCTTCCCTAATTTGTTTTCTTCTAAGCAATTTATTAAAAGGTTTTGCAAGTGTGATTCATTTTAGTCAAATCAATTGCAATTGGATTTCTATTTTTAGTGTGAATCTTTAACAACTTGTGGTTTTAAAAAGCTTTTTAAATATCTATATGTTTCTTTGATTGGGAAATTATTAAATTAACTTTTAGCATAAATTCTCTTAATTTCAAATTTATATCAAAAGAAAACAAAATCCTAATTAAATTTGCGGTCTTATTATCAAATTATTTCATATATTGTATCGTTCACACACACACACACACACACAGAGGCTATTTTATTACATTATATGTTTAATTAAGGGTTTTAGGCAAAAGAACAGAGATGACTAAACTACAATTCACTAAAACGACTACATTAGGTTTTTTTTATAAATAATTGGATACTAGGAAACATTACAATCGTTCTATTAGGTCTATCAAGTGAGAAAAATATGCCTTAAAAAATTAATATCACCTCCCTGAGAATCTATTATGTGCACAGCAAAACAAGAAGCATACATTTTTGACTCTGACCTTCTTGACAATTATAGTTCGAGAAATATTCTTTTAAGAATGTATGAGAAGCAAAAAATGAATTGAAGTTGCAGCAAGAATGTATATCTAGTTTTGATGGATCTAGTTCTACAACAATGTAAGAACGTGTCCATGAATTTGAAACTGTAATGGAACAAAATATCATATTCGAACATGACTTCTCTTAATTCCATGGATGCTAACCTGTAAAATGAATCAAAATATAATGTGGATGTGAACAAATAATCATTATTCTATATGGAAAAATCAATTAAAGAAATTGATAACACAACTCATAATTAATTATTCGCTAATATTATTCTTAAAATGAATTATTGGTTTAAAACTGGTTGTCTTTGAATCTTTATTTCAATATTTCAAGAAATTTATTAATGACAAATGCACTTAAAAAATCTAATAAGACTATCAGATTAATTCTAAAAGTGCACAATTCATCAAAACAAATTTTCTATTTTGCATTGATACAAGTGCGAGGACAGACACATATTGGACACGAATAAATCGGACACGCCGTTATAATAAAAAAAATTAAAATAAATATACAAATTAAATAAATAAAGTAAGCAAAAAATACAAAAGAGAAAATTTTAAAAAAAATATTAACATTAACTTTCCTGTTTTAGTTAATATAATTTCTATTTTTTATTTTTTATTCTTAAAAACAAATCAAATTGTATCTAAAAATAATCAAAACATTTAAAAGATATTTTGAGCAATTTTAAGAATAACTGCCTCAATCAAACAGTTTTAAATTTATATAAAAATAAAAAAATAAAAAACAAAAGAAACAAGATAAGGCAAACAAAAGTAACAAGATATGGATAGTTGAAGAGTAGAGACTCGTGTGACAATCCTTGTATCTTAAAGTTTTGAAGTTCACCAATCATAAAGAACAAAGGGTAGCCATAGAACTTTCAAGTGTCAATATGATAGTGGAATAAAGAGTCACCAAGATCTAGGCCTGCAATTTCGTGTAGGTAGCTATAGAAATAGACGTCGAGGAAGATGCCAAGAGTAAATTGTTTGATTGCTACCCTAGAGATATGAACTGAAGGATGTTGATAGGAGTCAAAAAAGTAAATTCTACAAACTGCAAAGGGAAGAGATCGAGCATCATGGACCCAGGACTTTCTATCTGGAGCATTTTACTATTTTAAGTTTTAGTCATTAAAATATTTAGGATTAAATAAATTATTTTCAGCCATCTAATTATAAATAAATGATGATCATATATACAACAGTGACCATAAAAATTAACTTTGAAGAAGAGGTTATTCAATCAAACTGAATATTTCGGCAATCTGATCACAAGCTATTTATAGTTCATTCACAAGACAATTTGGATGTGCATTAAACTAGCGGAAGAACCAGTTATTGATTTAGGTTGTTTGACAAACCAATTCAATCTATTTTTTAAAACATTGGATCTACCTCATCAAACCACATAAATTTGGTTAGAAAAGATTTAGGGATTTATTGGTTGCAGGAGGATCCACAAGGAAAAGTATTAGCATATGTTAGTTAATTAGGAATTTATTGGTAAACTTACATATGTTTTTGGTTTATTCATGTTGGCGTAGTTATTAAATACGTCAACCATTCCTAAGTGACCACCAATAATTGACAAGTAGGCTTCCTTAAAGCTACTGATTAATACAACTGATGAGGCTCTAGAGATACTCATGAATTGCCACTTACATGTAGCAAAAATGGTGGTTGTGAGCAAGGATATAAAAGTTCGTGCTCATTCCAAACAAGCACTAAGCACATAAAAATTGATTTTAGTGAACATTAACAATCAAACAATGGCCAGTGAAAACTCAAAAGGTAGAGAGAAACGCTTTGGGGTCCAACATTAGTTGCAAATGAGACTTCAGTAGCCATAGCTATCATCTTCGAAAGGTTAACAAATGGCAAAGATCAGCGTGAGGATAAAATTTTGTTAGACAATTGCCAAGTTTGGTTTCTCCGTTTCTTAGAGATTATTTAAAAAAAAAAATCAATTTAATGGTTGAGTGCATGCCAAGTTCTCTCATATTATTTAAAAATTCATGGTTAATTGAAAGTATGACTATTTTTAAGTCATAGGATAGCACGGTGGAGCATATTTGGGTTGCATGCTTAAAATATGAGATTTGACTAGTTACAAATATTTTACTTCATTTTGTGGTATACCAGCGACTTTGTCAGTAAATTATTAAGTTGTAAATACATGTAAATAAATGAGAGCTTTAATGTTTAGAAAAAAGCATACAGTGTCTTGTCGCATAAACAAACTATTCCATGCCCGTGTATCACCACTAGCTTCAGATGCCTTCTTCTGTTCTTCCCTCTCTTGCTTCAGACTTTTCTTGTCCTGAGTAGTAGCAGTTTCAGACCTATAATAACATACCATATCATTAACATGTATAAGTAATCGGTGGGAGGATAAAATTTTGTAAACAAGATAAATCTACACCTTGATGCAAGAAGAAAGATATTACATAAGCTCACCAGGATTTTCCATTGGTTGTACATTGAGGTTTAGCAGCCATAACATGTAATAGTCTTCCCTGAAATATGGAGTTGTCCAATGATTCTAGAGCCCTGCTCAAATCCATAACACCTGAACTTGTTAAAATAGCTTCTAAGCTCTAAATATTATGCAATAGCCCTGATCATAAAAAGAAATGAATGACAATTCATTTGCAAAACAAACAAGCATAAAAAAAATTTTATCATAGATCTGATGGTTTATTTTTACTTATAAAACAAGATAATTTCTTTTTTCAAATGCTTAAAAATATAGGTGGAAAATAAATAAGCAAATGATTTGAGCTTTTCATACCTAGCAGCAGACTCTGGAAGTGTGTAAAGCAAATAAGCAATGCCTTTGGAGCGTTTTGTATTCTTATCAACTACAATGTGAACCTCAGAAACATCACCAAATTGGCTAAAGAGACCATGCAATTCGTCCTCACTGTCTTCAACAAAAGCAAAGTTGATCAGAAATGGTAAAGTCTCAATTTCATCAGTGAGAATTTAGAATAAATAAGATTACTGCATTAAAATAGAGGAGAGGTTACTTTCCATACTTTGTTGAATATGGTAGATTGCGTACAAATAAGCGCCCAGTCTCAAGGGCCAGCTCTTTATCATCATCATATTTTGTTGTTGGACTTTCATTACTCATATTGTCAATGTCGGACTTTTCTTCATCAAAATAGACATCCTTGATGTGTTCCTGAGCATCTTCAGATATAATAATTTGACTCTTTCCATCCATGTGTGAATTATCATCATTGTGGTCATCTTCATCGCCACGATCACCATCTTCAAAACACTCAACATCTGTCTCTGAATCTGACCAGTTTTTCTTGATCCGGCTCTTCAGATAATCCATGTCCGATATAATATCATCATTTGCAACTCCATTTGATTTATTTGTCATGGATTTCATAGATCCTTGGATTAAAGTCCTTGGAAAACTTTTATCAGCTAAATCAAATTCATCAGACAATCGAGTTTGCAGTGGAGATGACTTCTTAATCTTGCCCTGATGCATTTCTTTCTCAGGGGATTTTCTATCTTGTTCTGACAAATCCATTGAATGTATTGTATCGTTAGCCCACAACTTCGCTTTAGAGCGTGGCTGCATTAGTTGAAGAAACTCGCTAAACTTAGGATCATCATTTTCACAACTTCCTGATTTTTTTACAAAGGCATTAGAGTGTTTTTGACCTTTAGAACAAGTAAGAGAAGAACTATTAGGGATCTCCTTATTATTTTCTTTCAAAAGATCATTTTTCTTAACAGAATAACGGCTCCATGGGCGAGGTGCATTTGGATCACCAACTCTACGAGCAATCTGCAATTTATAGAATAAGAAAAAGAAGTGTTAACACATTTTTAGTAGTGTGATAACATTTGAAAGTTTTTTAGTCAGTAGCATTTATTATTAATTTTAAATTTGTTGATGCATAAAAAAAAAAAAATCAAAATGGAGGTGCCCCCCAACTATCCAAATATATGCATCAAATATGTAAATCATAAAATAGCCTTTGTTCATGCAACAAAAAAGAGACCTAATAGAATGAAAAATGAAGCCTAAATTTCAAATGAACTGTCAAAAAAAAGTTCAATAAAAAATTATGGGCATTTACATACATCACACAATTCTTATATAGTTATATATCTAACGATTATACTTTAATTTACAAATATAGCACTCAAAACTTTAACAATACATTAAAAATAACACTACTAGCTACTTTTTAAAAGTGAAAAACATACATTCAGGCATAGGTTTATGTTGTTTGTATGTAATTTTCCCTAAATAGCACTCGAAAGTGTTATGTATGTAAATATTTAAGTTTAGGTGTTAGATATGTAAAATAAATAAGAATTATGTTGTTTGTATGTAATTTTCCCTAAATATTACAAGAAAAATAGTTCATAAAAGGCAACATGTGTATCAGTTAACAACCACATTTACAAATTTTAAAAAAGTGGAAGGAAGGGATTCGGACAAAATAGGAGAAACAAAAATAAATATTTGAGTCATTAAAAATTATGTAAGATTTCGGAGCCTAAAAGGCTGATAGACCAACAGATACCAATCCAAAAGTTGCACCCCATAACACTACATAAATTCTACACAGAATAGAACTTCAATACAAAACCCTGCCAAAAATACCATCATCAAACCATAATTCTGATCCATAACAGAGCAAAATCCCTATGGGTTAATCACTAAACAATGCTCTAAATAATGGCCATATCTGCCCAAAATCACCTAAGACAAAACCACAACTGCTGCTAATGCTAACTAAACAGTAATATAAGATGCAATCCTTGGCATCTTTTTATGCCACTATACCTCGCATGTTATTCTCGAGGTGTCCATGTAGGTGTTGTCAAAAAACTTGAGGGCCTCCTCGGCTTCCCGCTCGGTACGGAACCCTATGAAACCAAACTGTCTGCTTTTGCCATCTCTGGCCAGGCCAAGCGAAAAAAAATACATGAAATTTTAAATCGTTAGAATTACCATTATGATGGTTAAAAAGTAGAAGAGAACACAAGAAAAACGGAGTCTCACATTGTTCGCATGAGTTTGGTGTCAGTGACCTCCCCCTTCTGAGAAAAGAATTCCCTCAATCGATCCTCTTTCACGTACCTTGGTAGATTCTTCACGCAGATTCGAGACCTTTGAAACCAAAATAAACAAGCTTTAGAGCCGGAGAGAGCGAGAGGAAGAGCGAGCGAAAGACTTACATCTTTAGCCACTGTTCGGTGACAGTATTTGAGCAGTATTTGACTTAAATCCTCCCAAACAGCAAAAATGATAACTTCAGGTGCCTGTCTGGTAACACATTTAGAGCAGGATTTGTCATTTCGTTGCACAAAATAAAGCCTCGGGTTTGATAAATCTGGATTTCAAAGATTTAGGCCTTAAATCCTGGATTTACTAAATCTAGTGAATCAGCGGATTTAGTAAACCCGGGACGAACGCTTCGCACAAAAAAGAAGTCCTGAAGTTGGCTTCCTCAATGGTTTCAGGTACGAGAGGAGCGGAACGAGAAGAAAGATGGGAGGTTCGGGTTTCTGTAAGCCACGATCCCTTCGTTGCGCTCCCAGCTAGATCTTGCTACTGTATCTAGAGGGTTCGATCAGGAAGGCGATGGCTTTGGAGGAAACAGAGAGGGACAGGGAAATTCGAGGGTTTCGGGGAGTGGACGGAAGCCTGGACGGGAACGGGAGAGAAGAGTGATTAGACATAAATAATAAATAAGTATTCTTTAATAAATATTAAGCTTCTAATTAATTAAATAAAAGTTTTTTTAATAATCAATTAATTTGTTAAGTAACTATTAATTATCATAATTAGAAATTAAATTTTTATTAAATAACTTGATTTAATAATTAATTTTTATCATAATGAAAAAGAATAAAAGATTAATTTTTTATTCAAACAGACATAATAAATTTTTAAATCCTCACAAAAGTTGTCAAATACTTAGACAAGATTAAACTGATTTATTAAATTACAATTTCCGATATTTAATATAAATCTATGATCTAATAATTTTTAAAATTTCATCTAAATAAGTTGTCAAAATTTATTAAATTAAAATTTCCGATATTTAATATAAATCTATGGTCTCATAATTTTTAAAATTTCATTTAAATAAGTTGTCAAACAGTTTTCGAGATTTAAGTATTTAGGGTCTATTTGGAGCAACTTATTTGGTGTTGTGGCATTTTGAAAACGCGTCTGGACTGTTTGGTTAAACTGCATTTTGGCAGCTTATATGTTTTGAAAACGTTGAAAGCAGTGTTTTCACATCGCACCTATCTAGGTGCGGTGATAGTTTTCTGACAGCAGTCTGATTTTTCCAAAACAATAAAAATTTATAATGTCCAGCGCACCTAGCTTATCAGCAGATTATTCAATAAGCTGCAGTTGCTCCAAACAGACCCTTAATCGTTATTTATTAAATCTAAATTTATACGATTTACTAAATCTTATTAACTAAAATCTTGTTTGTTCTGAGAATTAGAGGGCCCTAACATTGAAAAGAAAGATGGGAGTTTATGTATTTTGCTACTTATTATATTGCATAAATAGACTTAAAACATTGCTATTTAAAAATCTACCATCATATTTCATCCACTTCTCAATTTCTCACTCTAATTTCAAAATTCATGATAAACTTTTAGTTAATATGTTTCATTTTTATTAAATTCTCAATGATTTAGTTATGATACATTTAAATGCATCAATTCAGCAGTTCAAAAAATCACGTTGGTGTTAGTTTTGTAAATAACAATGTTCGAAGTGTTTCATATGTAATTATCTCTATATTTTAAACTAGGAAAATTTACATATATAACACTCAATCTCTATGTATTCATATATATAAAACCAATATTTTAATTTTTACATATCTGCCCTTGTCCATACATGAAAAGATATATTTCATTTTTTTTTAAGTTAAAAGAGTAATATTTTTTATGTGATTGGAAAGATTTAGGTGGTATATTGTAAAAAGCAAGGTAGTAGGTATGTTAATAAAAAGGAATTGGGGTTTGTTTATGCAAATGCCCCCATTGAATTATTAATAACTATTGGTATTAATTAAATAAGATTTGTCATCTAAAAAATTTAAAATAAGTGTTAAAATTAATATTAATTGTTTAAAAATATTTTAATATGAATGTTTCCCCGGATCATTGCCTCACCGACATACTTATCTCAGGTCGTTGTCATCGTGTTATGATCATCTCTTTGGGACAATACAACTTTGACATACCCTTTTTAGGTTGTTGTCGTCACAACATGTTCATCCTTTTTCGATCACTACAGCCTTGGCATACCCTTTTCGGGCGCCACGACATAGTCATTCCTTTAAGTCAATGTCTCTTCGACCTACCCTTTTTCGGGTTGTTGCCGCCACGACATGTCTATTCCTTTTGATCATTGTCTCATCTGCATACCCTCTTGTTAGCCCCTGCCGCCACAGCATGCACATCCCTTTGGGTCACTTCCTTATCGACATACCCTTTTCGGGTCGCTGTCGTCATAGCATGCCCGTACCTTTGGGTCACTACCACATTGACATGCCCATTCCATTGGGTCGTTGTTATCACGACATGCCAGTTCCTTTGGGTCGCTACCGCCTCAGCATACCCTTTTGGGTTACCTTCGTCACGGTATGCCCATCTTTTTATGAGTCACTGTCACCTCGGCATACTCTCTGTCACCACTTATGTCATTTGGTTATTTTCATTTATATTTGCATGCTTGTATGGATAGCCAACCAAGCTTGATAAGAGAGTGACTTCTATGTCGATCGTGATGTCTTAACGAGCATTTTATTGTCGGGTTGACCCCAGTGAGCAATGTGAGTTAAGTCAACGAAATTGACATAATTATGACTGTGCTAAGAATCCAAGGGATCTAACTCGTGTCACCCTTGCATATTATGGGTCCACATTTAATGACTCTTATTTCAAATAAAGACAACATATATTTTATAAAATTTTTACTACATTTGCCATATTTTAAAATTATGCATGTAACAAAATAAGTCTTTTGTGAGGCAAACCTTTTAAAATTCATCCTTTGTAACACCCTTTAGATCTTTTAAATCTTCAGAACGGGGTCGGTGCGGCGACCTCGTCAAAGTCATACATACCCGGAGACTCACCCTGCACTTGGATGCTGGTTAGGACACTTTCTCGTTAGATGGTGTGTTAGGCTAGGGTTTAGAATGTTATGTAGTATTTTTTGACACATCTGGCTATTGTTCTATGTTGTGTTGTCTTGTGCTAGCCATGTATCACATTTTTCTTTTTGGTATGCTAGCATTCTTGATGTGTATGATAGTATAATAGGACGTTCTTCTGTAGGGAGCCATGCCCATACTTGCACACACACAGACACTGCTATGGGGGGAGCTTGTAATGATTTATAATCCTTTGCTTTGCAGGTGTCAATAGCTCCCCCAACTATAATGCACGACTCATTACATATTGCATGACTTTCCTTGCTAACATGTGATTTCCTGCTTGTTGACTTTTTATTTTTGTTTCAAATGTATTCGATAGAATTTTATGAGAGTTTGTATCAGAAATAAGGTACGAACACGAGTTTTGAGGCAGATGATATATCAAACGATATGACAAGGACCACAAGCAACAGCTTGTGTTCCGTACCATAAGTCAAAAGTTTCTATATTTTTGTATAGACTTAGGACCGAGTATATATATGCAAAGTCCAGTTGCTTTTCCAACTTTCCTGAGGGGGGGAAAAAAGGGGGTTAAGTTTTTTTTTGCCTAATCTCTCAATTTACCTCTTTGAACATCTCTCTCGAACCATGAAAACCCTTTTTTGCAAGTCCTCTATCTTGGTCATCTCCTCTCACACCTTCAGGGATTCTGCAGCAATATCAAATCATTTATATTACAATGTAGCTTGCACTTGTTTCTTTTACCCTTTAGTTTATTTACAAGTTTGCCATTTATGTTATCTATTCATGTACCATTGTATTCTCTGTTGATGTAAGCTGCCTAAATGACATAAAGAAAATAATACTTAATCTTTCTTCAGCCTCTTGTTTACGCCATTCCCTTTTTTCCTTCATCGCTTTCTGTACTGGTTTCTCTTCTTGATACATTTTCTCACACCACACTAACCCTCAACCACTATCTATAACAATCATGCTAATTGCAAGTGAGTAATTGAAGCCTAATCTTGAAATAAAATATAGGATGATATACATACAGATCACTCAATTCCTAATTATTTAGATGCATATCTAACACCTAAACTTATACAAAACTCTATTTGCAAGACAGTGCCATTGTCTTATAAAAGATTTGAGATATATATATATATATATATATATATAGAAAACAAACAATAAATTTCAAGGCAAAAAGGTTTGCCAACTTTGTTCAACCCCAATGTATTGGGGCAAAAAGCACCAAGGCATTTATTTGTGCCAATTAATTTAATTAATAAAATTTATTCTCCTTTGAACCCTATTGGTGTTGTCAATTCATGCCCAACCAACGATGTTGACCCCGTCAGGACCAGCCATAGACTGTTATCACGAATCTCACACGTCAACAACTGACCCACTCAAGTTCGAACTATATTTGAATATTCAAATTCAAATTGGTTTTAAGTTAATTTTGTGTGATATAAGAGTCCAACAATAAAATAATTTTATTTCTAAAATAAATTTTTAGAATATTTTCTTAAGAAATTAAATATGAGAGGTTTTTCATGTATCATGGGGAACTAAGAATATCAATTTTTCTCTATTTTCATAATTTTTAGAAGGAGCGTTTACATGCATTCCACACAATTCTTATATATTCATATAAAAAAAAATCAATATTATGAATTATTACTATTTTCTTAAATGTAAAATATAAATTTTCATATATTTGTATATGACATGTTATAAATATAACAATAAAATTCTAAGTATTATATATTGATTCCTAAGAATGGTGTGATATAAATGCAAATTTGCCTTTTTAAAAAATACAATATTTTAAAAAAATTTCGGGCAACAGTTCTGTGGGCCATGAGGCCCATACTTCTGGGGAAAAATATTACATCAGGACTCCGCATGTCCAATAAAATCATTCCATACGTGAAGGTGAGAAAAAAAATCGGTCCGGTAACAAATGAGAATATTCTCACTGTGTTATTCATGTATTATTGTATGTTATTAATGTGTTATTTCATTTTGAGAATATTTCTGGTGTTATAAGAACACAATAACACGTGAATAACATGAGATGAATATTCTTTTGTGTTAACAGACCGATTTTTTTTTCTCGTGTGACGTGATTTTATTGAACCCGTACAAAACTCTATGTGTAGAGTCCTAATATAATATTTTTTTCTACTTCTAGACCGATGAAGTCAAATTTGGGGACAAACCAAAAAAAAGTCGGTTCCCGTTTACTTAAAGCAACCCCTCAGTGGGAGTTGGGCTATTTAGATATGGCATATCGGACCACGATGCAAATTCCATTAAATTGCATTTCCATGCTTCTTTTCTACAAAAATGTCTTCTGGGACCCAGAATTAAGAATTAATTCAATTACATACCACATATTTTTTTATGTAGTTGTGCATCTAACGTGAAAAAATTAATATTTATATTTAAAATACTTTGCTGTATTTAGGCTGTAAATGAGCCGAGCTTGAGCGAGCTCAAGTTTAGCTCATGTTCGACTCATTCGAAATTGCTCGTGTTCGAAATCGGCTCGTGTTCGAAATCGGCTCGTGTTCGAAATTGACTCGTGAATAGAACGTTCGTGTTCGGCTCGAAATTGGGTCGTTAAAATTAAATTGAAAAAAATAGATGTAAATTGTTGGAATTGAACCAGGACCAAATATATACAAAAGAAGACACTAACCACATTATCACATAAGGTGTTATGATTTAATTTTAAAAATAAAAATATATAATATATTATTATATAAATAATATATGTAATATATATATATATATATAATTTATTTGTGTTCGGCTCGTTCACTTAACGAACAAGCCGAAAACAAACTGTTTGCGCACAACGAGTTTTTTTATCAGCCCTAGCTGTATTAAAAATATTTAGGCATTAGATATGTAAATACATAAAATTTTTGTATTAACAACAATTACAATAATTTTTTAAGCCAACTACGAGCTGTTATAGCTACTAAAATCATCTCATAATCTTATATTCCCTAATATTAGTGAAGAGTGAATGTCCTTTCAATTTTATAGTAGATTATATTGATTACGAGAAACCCTCCGATTTTTTTTCATTTTCAGAATTTTTTCACGTAAAAAAAATTAGTTATTTTTAATATATTTATTTATATGTTGAAAAATTATACTAAGATAATGTTATTTTCTTGAATGATTAATGTTGCCTTCTTCATTTATTTTAGAAAACATAGCACCTAATTTTTATGCATTTATTAATCTCACATCCAAACTTTAATTATTACAATTTAGTCCCTATCGATAGGAACAAAATATATATAATACTCTTCTTCATAAACCTCTCAAATATAGGAAAATGTGCCCCCACTCTAATTTTATTCTTATATATATATATATATATATATATATATATATATATATATATTTAGTAGTATTTCGAGTCAAAAGAGTCAAACATTAACAAATAAATATTTATTCGTGTTGTTCATATTTGACTTATTAACTCACCCACAAGTAGAATACCAACTTGTTAAAAGAGGCAAACAAGATGTTCTAGAATAACGTGCGCTTTTTACGGCCCTATATAATACCTCACACAACTTTCGACCTAGCTATCATAAAACTCTTGACCACCAAAACCCTCCAACTTCCCTCCACATCCATGGCTCCTCGTCTCCTTCTCCTGCCCTTCCTGCTCGTCATTCTCCTTTCCTCCGCCACCACCACCTCATCTTCTCCCAAAAAAACCCTAAAGGAAAAGCTCAGCCACCTCCACTTCTACTTCCACGACGTCGTCAGCGGCCGGAACGCCACCGCCGTACCAGTCACCAAACCGGCGGCCTCCTCCCAGCCCTTCTCCGCCTTCGGTGTCATAACCATCATGGACGACCTTCTCACCGAACGTCCCGACCCAAACTCCCAGCCCGTGGGCCGAGCCCAAGGAATTTACGCCGGAGCTGCCCAAGAGGAGCTGGGCTTCCTCATGGCCATGAATCTAGCCTTCACCGCCGGCAAGTACAACGGCAGCGTCCTCTCCGTACTGGGCCGCAACCCGCCGTTACACCCGGTAAGGGAGATGCCCATCGTCGGCGGCAGCGGGCTCTTCCGGTTCGCGAGGGGGTATGCCCTGGCACGGACTCATTGGCTTGATTTCACCACCGGTGACGCCATCGTGGAGTATAATGTCCATGTTCTTCATTATTGAGGGTAAAGTTATGAAATTTATGTCATTTAATATATTTTTGGATGACTTCATTTGTTTCTTAATTCAAGATTTTCAATCTTAGTCATTCAAAATAAATTAAATGATAGTATTGAATGATTTTAGTTTTTGTGTTTCATTACGTTTTAATGGAGTTTGAAATTGGTAATGGGTTGTAATTGCAATTAATCAAATAAAATGGTGTGTTCCATTAATATTTGATATTAAAAAAATCAATAAAGTCATATGCCTTAATTTGATAGTGGTAAAAATTTCATTTTTCTATTTATTATTGTGAAATAAATTATTATATTTAGCACCCGTTTGAGACAACTTATAAGTGCGGCGCCTAAGCGTTTGATTTACACGTTTTTGAAAACGCTGCCTCAGGCCGCGGATTGTCCCGCGGGCCACATTTCAGGATTAACTGATTATCCTGAAATGCACAAGCTGTCTCAAACAGACACTTAAAGTGATTTTATAGAGTTTAAAAATGAGATTTTGGTGCTACATGCAACAAATATAGAAGTAATTTTTAAAAAAAAATTAAAAGCAATTTTATGTGTCTTTTGGAAATGGTTCACTTTAGCCTTTAATTTATATGTTTTCTGTTTTTTTATGAATGTATGTGGTCCACAATTTTGGGCTGGTTGTTGGCTTTTTGCTTTTGTAGCATAAGATGCCGTTTTTGCTTTGAAAGCAACTCACCTTACTTCCTTCAGCAGTCTGCTTTCTTGCTTTTATTGGAATACGCATTGGCTTCTATCTTACTCTATGTACTTGTTTAAAAAATATTAATTTAAAATATACTTAATATATTTTACATATAAAATTGTTTAAAAAAAATTAAAATTATCTCTTTTTTATATGTCAAATGATTTCTTGTTATATTTACTATTTTATTATATAAATTATTTGAATAATATTCATTTTCTTTTTCAAAATAATTAAGATTTAATATAGTGGGTTCTCTAGGACGCTTTTGAGATTCCCATGTAGCCTCATGTCACGGAAAAAATATTCTTTACGGACACCGCATGCACATGCAGACCGCATGCAGATCTCTGCATGCGGTGTCTGATCAACACTGTCGATCACCGCAATGATGTATTTTAGTGGGCCCCACTTTCATTTTTTTTTTTTAATTTTGATTACGATGTATAGAATAATTTCTCTATGTCACCCTAAACTTCTGAATGATTATTTGGCTCACCAAAAATTGGAAGTTATCATGCTAAATGTTACATGTGATGCCCTACGCTAAAAAAAGGAAAGGCTAATCCGGCCAAAAATTTTGGCCAACGGTTAAATGCGACATAGAAATTGAAGATATTGTTGGCTTGAGTGATTGTGATTTAACTCTTTTGTTTTTTTAATTAATATTTATTATTATGAATTTAATATTAAGCATAGAAAGTAAACTGAATGATTAATATTCTTCAATTATTGTGCTTTAATTTTCATGATTTTTTTAAGGAAATATATAATTTAGCCTAAAAAAAGTTGCAAAGAGGCATGTAAATTTACACCAAAAATTAAAATTTTGGTTTTATAAGTGATATAGTGACATTTTATCGTCATAGCGTTCTGCGCAAATTCATCATGCAAACAAATAATATAAAAATAGTGTAAGAAGACACCAAAATTTTACGTGGATAATCTATTTGAAAGGGAAAAAAAATCAAGGGGTCTAGCTAAGTAATCCGATACGTGTTTGTAAGTATAGGTTCACTCATCTCATCAACTAGAGAACATAAAATTACAATATTAATTTAGATTTAGCAGGTATAATTGGGCTATAACAAACGTGATTCTTGGCTGTAATAACAATAGTTAGCTATAAAGATTATAGTAATTGGCCACAAATATAAAGATTATAGTAATTGGCCACAAATGTCGTGGTTGGATGCTTTAATATTGGTAGTTAGTTACAGAGGCCGTAGTTGGTGACTAACATAGCATCAGTTGACCACAGAGGTCATTGGTAATGGTTGTAACAATGATAGTTTGACACAAAAAAAATAGTTGGAAGCGTAATAGCATCAGTCAGCTCACAAAGGGATTGTGGTCGGTGTCTGTAATAGTGTCAGTTGGCAACATAAAATATAATTGAAAGCTATAATTGTGTTAGTTAGCCATAAAGATTGTGTTTGACGACTTTAACAACGTCAATTGACAACATAAACAGTAGTTGGAAACTGTTAAAACTTCGAACAACCATTGAGGCCATAATTGGTGATCACAATAGCGTTAATTGGCAACAAAGGCCATAGTTGGAATCTATGATAGTGTCAATTAATCACAAATGTTGTAGTTAGTTAGTGCAATAGCTTTAGTTGGTCATAGAGGTCGTAGTTGGAAGTTGTAATAATATCGGTTTGTCATAGAGACTTTAGTTGGTGACTATAATAGCGTCAGTTAGCCTCATAAGCAATAGTTGGTCTGCAATTACATTAGTTGGCCATAAAGGCTATAGACGATGACTATAATAGTGGTAATTGGCTATAAAATCTATAGTTGGAAGTCATAATGACATCATTCGACCGTATATACCATAGTTGGTGATTGCAATAACAATAGTTAGTCACATACACTACAGTTGGAAGTTGTAATAATAGTAGTCGACTGTAAATGTCGTAGTTGGTTGTTGTATAGGCAATAATTGGCCATAAATGCTATAATTAGAAGCTGCAATATCATCAGTGAGCCACAGAGGGTGTACTCAGTGAATCCAATAACGCCAGTTGGCGAAAGAGTCTGTATTTGGAAGTTATAATTGTCTTACATTGTCACAAATGTTTGTAGTTAGTGATTGTAATAGAGTTAGTTGGCCACATAGACCATACTTGGTGAATGGAATAGTTCTAGTTGGCCACAAAAAAAGTTATATTTGGTGACTATAATAGCATCAGTTGGATATAAAAACAATTGGTGAAAGGCGCAATATTGTCAATTGAGCATAAATTTCATAGTTAGTGATTAGAACAATGTTAATTGGTCATAGAGGTCGTAATTGGTGACTGTAATAGCATCTGTTGGACATAGAGGTTGTAGTTATGTTTGTTAGCCACATATGTTGTAATTGGTGACTACAATAATTTAGTTGGTCAGATAGGTGGTGGTTAAAAATTGTAATAGTGTCAGTTGACCATAATGACCGTAGTTGGTGACTGCAATAGCATTAGTTAGCCATAAAGAATTACTTTGAAGCTGTAGTAGAGTCAATTGATCACAGAGTCTAGAATTTATGAATAAGTATTAAATATGACGTTATGTGTTTTAATCATATTTGAGATATGATATTAGCAAACAGGGGTGGCCTACGGGTAGTGGTTGATGGTGGTCAGCGACTACAAAAGTTAAAAGTTATCACTGAGTTTTCAATATGAAAGTATACATTAAAACAATGATTGAGATACCAAATTAACAAGAAGATGTCACCAACGATGATGAGCAAGCGTGGCTGATGTTGGTCGAAGACAATCAATGGGTGGTGGAAAATGGTGGTTAGTGGTTACAGAGGCAAAAAGTTTTGCCCAGTTTTTGGTCTAGAAGATGCTATAAAATTCATTCTCTTCTTCTCCCCCTCTTATGTGAAAAAGGGTTCCATTTATAGCCTCTGAGTAGGGACATGTTAGTCTATTGGAGAATAACTTTCCTAACCACTTAATCATACAACCCACATTGGTCTCCATTGATTATAAACATTTTCTTTTAAGGATTTAAGGGACTTAATGACCTAAAAATTAAGAGGTTAGGCTTGTTGGATTTCTCTTGTCGAGACACTCGATTTGAATATAAATTTATTAAATTTGGAGTACATTTGACTAATCAACGGATGATCCAAGGCCACCAAATGTGTTTTAATTTCTTAAGGCTTGCTTGGATTCAAATTGAACCAATTTTGGTATCATCTAGTTCATCTTGTTGAGAAGGTCAAATTGGATATAAACTTGTTGAAATTGGGTCTTCGATGATCTTTAGTTTGAATGTCAAACATTTCTTGCTAAACAATTTCCTCAAGATTCATGTCAAATGGTAAAATTTCTTGATGATGCATCAGTTGCTCTTATTTTTGGATGATATTTTTTTATTTAGTTATAAATAAATAATTTAGAAATTTGTACTTTGAAGTGTTATAAGTTGTCATGTATGCTTTGATCATGTTATCATTGTTAGTGCTGGTTGTGGCAGTGGCTGAGCAATAGTGGCTCGGCTTTTTGGGATCCATAAGTGAGCATGAATGCAAGTTGGGACACAATAGTGTGGATAAGAATGAGAGGATGCGGCGGCTGGGGTATGCGTACAGTTGAGGTGTAGGCTCACAAAGAGATGTGAGTGTGAGCAAGTGGCAGTGGGCATACATGAACACATGCGGGGCATCAGGTGCACAATAGCGGGCCATATGGAAGTGAACAGGACGACGAGCGAACGTGTGTTGTAGCAGACAGTTTTACAACAAGGGTGGACTAGTTGGGCCAAAGTGCAAATTAGCTTAATGTTGTGTAGTCTGTCAGGATGGGACCAAGTTGTATGATTCCTCAAACCATTCACACATCAATGTTTGGTGTGTGATTGTGTGCGCATGTTCACAACAAGGAGAACGTGTTGGCACACACGTGCCCATGAGCTTTTTCATAGTAATATTTTGATTTTTTTTTTGTTTTTAGTGCCATAATTCTAAAAAAAAAATCTATAAATAGGCCCATTGCGAAGGAGATAAATCACACATCTCCTCCACGAGTTGGAGTCCCTTTCATGTTGCTATTGCCTCACCTTTTGGGATGTCAATGGAGTCCCTGTCAGAATGTTGTTGTCTCACTTTCTGATCTGATGTTTCCCAACAACGAATTCACTTTCAATATGCTATCTTTGAGTTGTTGTTTCCCAACATTTGAGTCCCTTTTCAGGTTGTTATTACCTCACTTTCCGACTTAGGTTATTGTTGTCTCTCTCAATGTAGGTTGTTGTTACTTCGCTGATGTAGAATGTTGTCGGCTCACCCAAAGTAAGTTGATATTGCCTTTTCAGCTGTAGACTGTTATTGCTTTTTCTGATCAGGTGGTGGTTGTTTGCCCTCTTCATGCGGTGATTCGGAAATGTTAATAGCAATTTCATATGTCACAATGCATATTTCCCATAATATTTGAAGCTCATATATCAAAAGTCATAAATACCATCAAATTTTCCCTTGGGTTATGTGGAATTGGTATGATCAAGGTCAGAAATTTTAAAAGTGTAGTCATGCCCATATCAGGTGGTAAGTTATATGATATACAAACACAAGCTAACATGAGTAAAGTGAAGTAACTTAATTGTATAACGTAAACATTTTTCCACATAAGCTAATTCTAACATTATGTAAATTGACAAAAAACCATAAATAAGTATGATTAAATTTTTTTCAGGATTTTCAATCCATTTCATGACTCAATGATCAGATTTTACTTGATATGTTTTGATGTCATGTCATGTAGAGTTGTATGTATAAAGACAAATAATCTTTGAATATGTGGAATTAGTGGTAAGTAGAAAAGAGGCTTGAAAGAAATATTTTCTATTTTTACTTTTTTGATATCTAGTTTGAATCACACACACTGCAAAACTTGTATTGCATCTCAGTGCATCAACCATTAATATAATATACAACCATTAAAACAATAATCCATGTTGTCTGATGTTGCCCTAACTTCGATGCCAATTTATTCATTCTATATAGGTCCTCTAATAATGAATTTTTCTTTGGGTTTATCTACTTTAGTGATGTTGAGAACTAATTAAAATATTATTTAGACATCATAATCTGATTTAATGCTTAACATTCTAGGAGTTGTTGAGAACTCTAAATGTGTGGTGCAACCTTCTCATAATGACCATTTTGAGGTATTCAATAAATCATTGAATCTCTGTAGTTCATTATTTTATTGCTCATTTTCAGGCACATTCTCAACAAATTGAACTCGAGTTGCATCAAATATAGTTTCTTAAAATATGGTAGGATCATATTCACTAGGAAGGACAAAACTTGATGAAACGCTAATCTGATCTTAATCAACTTGAGATTAATAATCTCCATGTACAATCCAATACCAATAATTAGGTTAAAATCTCTTAAAGTACAAATATAACCCAACTTTGTCTAGTATTAGAAATGCTTGATTCTTGTGCTTTACACTTTGGAATCTAAACTTATTCTTTGAAAGGTAAGTGAGAATTTTTTATATGACTTGCATGAAATACTCAATGTCATTCAAGAACTCATTAGTGAATCTTTTTCTTCATGAATATAATCTATTAGTCATCCATGATCTCAAATTTCACAAATCTATCAATGTCCTATAAGTTTAAGGGAAAACACATAAGATAACATGTATATGAAATAATTGAAGTTTATGTATAAACAGGGAAGATTGACTCATGAGTCAACCCATAGGATTATGCTCAAGTTGAAGCTCAAACTCCATTAATTAACTAAGCACGAGCTTGAGTAGTGGGTGGCTAGAGCTCACCTCCATCAATTAAAATTTAATTTAAACCTAAACCTAAACTAAATTGAACCCAAATTATTTTGAAATGAGCTTAAAGCCTATTGTAAACTAGCTTAAACTTATTGGGTATTTATAGCTAACAAAGTTAGGAAAAAAAATATGAAATTTTTCCTCCCTCAGGCAAAGAGAATGGAAGTTATTGTAATCCATCATATCAAGCTGTGATCTAGGGCTGAAAACTATGCATATATACACATAATTTCCCTCTCATTAAGGGAAAAAAATTTGAAATACTTCCCCTTGTAGGGGGAGCACTAATAAGTAAGACATTTAACTCTATGTAGAGGGATGAATGCTACCTAAATAGAAACAATAACAAGAAATGCCCACACGAGGCCTAACTGGTGCAACAAGATCAGGAAGAAAATAGAAGGAACTATCATTTTTCTCTCTATCCATATATCTAAAAAAATAGGAGGAAGCTTCTACCATTCGACATCAACACAATCGTCATTGTTGTAGCCATCACCTTCATCATTATTTGTAGCCCCACTGTGGTCAGCCTCCAAAAAATAGGTGTATTGAGGTGGCAGGACACAATTATCTCTAATACCGCCCACGACCTAGCTCATCGACCAGGTCAACTAGCCAAACTTATTGCCATTTTAGTGCTCATGAGAGGAGGCTCTTGTTTTGATCCACTGAAGATATATGCTCCTAAATAAAGCAGATATAAGGGGGAGGAACGAGTGCTCCAACAACTTCTACACCTCCCAGATCAAGTGCACAATAGTCCTGGATGCTATGGTTCCAGTGATGGGCTTCATGAGGCCCACCTTATCCTCTCGGGGTCAAACATTACTCTGGCTTTGATGCACAAAGAGAAGATAAGGGAAGGATGACCAATGCCAACTATAGTGCTCCCATGAAATATATGGAGTATGGATTTGTGGATGATGTAGCGAATGTTGATCATGTAGTCAATGTCCGCAATACTATTAATTAGCCACATAAACCCTAACTGAAAGCTATAGTTGTGTTAGTTAGCCATAGAGGTTGTAGATAGTGACTTTAATAGCGTCAGTTGACCACATATGCCGTAGTTGAAAACTGTAAAAACATTAGTCACCCATTAAGGCCATAATTGGTGACTACAACAGTGTTAGTTGGTCATAGAAGCCATAGTTGGAAATTGTTATAGTATAAGTTGGCCACAAATGTTGTAGTTAGTTACTGCAATAGCATTAGTTGGCCATAGAGGCTGTAGTTGGAAGCAGTAATAATGTTATTTTTGTCATAGAGGCTGTAGTTAATGACTATAAAAGCGTCAATTAGCCTCATAGGCCATAATTGGTGACTACAATAACATCAGTTGGCTATAAAAGCTATAGGTGATGATTGTAATAGTGGTAGTTGACCATAAAAGCTATAGTTAAAAGTCATAATAGCATTACCCAACCAAAGAAACTGTAGTCAGTGATTGCAATAGCTTTAGTCACAGAGGCTACAATTGGAAGATGTAACAATAATAATCAATCGTAAAGGTCGTAGTTGGCTTCTGCATAAACAATAGTTGGCCACAAAGGCTATAATTAGAAGCTTCAATATAAAAAGTGAGCCAAAGAGGATGTACTCAATGACTCTAAAAATGATAGTTGGCCAAAGAGTCCATAGTTGGAAGTTATAATAGTCTCACTTGGTCACATATGCTGTAGTTGGTGGTTGTAATGGAGTCAGTTGACCATATAAGCCATAGTTGGTGAACACAATAGTGTTAGTTGGCCACTACAACATAATAGTGTTTGTTGACCACAAAGACCGTAGTTGGTGACTGAAATAACGCCAGTTAGCCATAAAGATATATTTTGAAGCTGTAGTAGCATCAATTGGTCATAGAGTCTAGAAGTTATGACTAGGTATTCAACATTATGTTATATGTTACGATCGTATTTGGAATATGATATTAGCAAGCAAGAGTGGCCTACAGATAGTGGCTGATCGTGATCGGTGACTACGAAGGTTAAAATTTATCACCGAGCCTTCAATATGGAGTTATACTTTACAACCATAGTTGAGATACAAAAATAGTGAGCAACAATCGCTAACAATGCTGAGCAAGGGTGGTTGGTGTTGGTTGAAGAAAATCAATGGTTGGTGGAAAATGGTGGTTAGTTGCGATGGAGGCAAAAATTTATTGCCCAGTCTTTGGTCTAGAAGATTCTCTAGAATTACTTCTCTTCTCCTCCCCCTCTTATGTGAAAAGAGGGTTCCATTTATAGCCTCTAAGTAAGGGCATTTTAGTCTTTTGACAAATTACTTCCCAAGCACTTGATCATACCAATCACATTACTCTCCATTGATTATAAATGTTTTATGTTAATGATTTAAAGGACTTAATGCTAAAAATTAAGTGAGCTTAAACTTCTTGGATTTCTCTCGTCAAGACGCTCAATGTGAATATAAATGTGCCAAATTTGGAGTTCATTTGACTAATCAACAAACAGTTCAAGGCCCCTAAAAGTGCTTTAATTGCTTAAGACTCGCTTGGATTCAAAACAAACCAATTTTGGTATCATTGGATTCATCTTTTGTAGGTCAATTTGGCTATAAACTTGTTAAAATTGGGTATTGAATGATCTTTAATTTGAATGTCAAACATTTCTTGGTAAAAAATTACCTCGAGATTCATGTCAAATAGTAAAATTTCTTGATGATACATTTGTAGCTTTTATTTTTGGATGATTTTGTTTATTCTATCATAAAATAAATATTTTAGAAATTTGTACTTTGAAGTGTTTTAAGTTGTCATGGATCCTTTGATCATGTTGTCATTGTCAATGCTGGTTATGGCAGTAGCTCAGCTTTTTAACACATTGGCGTGCATAATAAGGTGCACATATATGGGTGTGTGAGCAAATAAACATAATGATACGTTAAAGATATATTGGGGTCCACAAGTGAGTATGAATGCAAGCTGGGACACAATAGTGTGGGCAGGAATGAGAGGATGTGGCAGCTGGGATATGCCTGCACTTGAAGTGTAGGCACACAAAGGGCAGTGAGTGTGTGCCACTGGTAGTGGGCATGCATGAACACACACGAGACATCAGGCAAATTAACGTTGGTCACCTGAGAGTGCATGAGATAGTGAACAAGCATGTGTGGAGCAGGCAATTTTATGGCATGGGTGGACTAGTTGGGACAAAGTTTGTGTTGGCGGAAGGTTGTGTAGTCTGTTAGGCTGAGACGAGTCGTGTGATTCCTCAAACAATTCACACAAAATGACTCGAGAGAGCTAGGACTTTAATAACTAGGAGAAACCACATTGCATTAGTGGGTGAAGGAAAAGTAGTTCATAGGGCATTGCAAATAGATAGAGAAATAGACTTTAATGGGTGCAAAATAGGGACTCTAGAGTGACATGCTATAATCCTAACTAATTTGATCTAGTGTTTAATGAATTAAAATTAGGTTAGCCAAATTGAGGGTATAAATTGGAGACTCTAGAGTCACAGAATAGAATCCTAACCATTGTAATATAGGGTTTATAGAATTAATACTAGGTTAACCAAACTTCTTTATGCACTCGACAAAGAGTAAAGAAGAGGAATGTCCTATTTGTCACATGCTACATTAGCAACTCATAGTATTCGATCCTACATTTTACTTATGCAATCACAGAAGAAAGGTAGCTTTTATATCTTGATATTCACCAACCCAATTAATCTAGTTAGATTTAGCTTAAACTTAGTGTTGTAACTCAGGATTAGCTGTTAAAAAACTACATCTAACGACATTCCAAACTAGGACCTGAAAGTAGTAGACTAGAACTTGGTTTTAAGAAGTATCTACCTTCCCTTCCCTGTGGGATCGACATTCAAGACTTATTTGAGCACTATATTATTGAAACGATACGTACACTTACATTAGAAACCCTAGTGAGTAATCATACCTGATTTTAAGAACTAAATCAATTTGCTAGGGAGCTGATCAAGTTTATGGTGCCTTTACTAAGACTTATATAAATTGTGATAATGTCTGGGGTGGACCAGCCAGCGAAAAACCTTATCGCAGAAGAGAGAGATCACTACGAAAGACGACTGCAGGAAATTGTCCTGGAATCGCCAGAGCAAAACCCTAAACATGCCATCATACACACATAAACCTGACTAATTGATGATAATAAAATCAATTGTAACTGAATTGTATTGTCTTCTTTTGACCTGTCTCCATTAATAAATCTTAATTAGTTTCCAAGTCTTACTTTTGTTGTCATATCCATTAATAAATCTTCTTTTTGGATATATGCATAATTAAATTAGTTTCTATGCTCTAGTCGGCCACCCGTTGGTCGACCACCCTTGAAATGAGAAAAAATTGCATATATATATATCACTCAATTTTTGCATATTTATATATTTTCTTACATACTCGCAAATCTTATAAATGCCTCCAGCAAATCACCCACCGGCCGACAAAACTCCTTGACCGACCGCTATTCTAGTTGTCCCCGACCGACCACCAACTTTCAATCTGTCATTTGCCTTGGATTGGTCATTTCAAATTGTAAATATTCAAGACTTAACAAGCTCAAGTTCATACATTCTAATAGCCGCTTAATGATTGGGGAACTCAAAAGAGTAAGGATTTACATACATAACAATCAATTCCTATATATATTTATATTCTCATATCTTTCATCTAATTCTTATGTATTTTTATAATGTTAAACTTGTTTTTCTCGACAAATCACCCTTTGGCTGACATTCATTTGACTAGATGCTGGGACGATCAGTTATCCAAATCCATTTGATCGCTCCTCCTGTATCTGAAAATATGAACGTCTCAGATCAGGAGCTATCAATTGTGCCACTTTATTTTGTCCATATTGGCACCTGACAAAACTTGCTAAAATAGGCTACCTACCTGTCAACCGACAATACCCTCCAATTGATCGTTGCTCCGATCACTTCCGACCAACCCTCTTTTGACCAATCACCACATATCCAATTGACCTTACCCTTTGTTGCTTGGTACCGCCTCAACAATCAGGCTTCTTCCCACAAGCATTCCCTCTTGCTCTCTCTGACTCATGAATGTTTCGATTGGCCCAACTCCATCTGTTCATTGCCCTTTGTCAACTCCCTCGTCATCGGCAATCTCAAGCAACACGCCTTAGCAGCGTTCAAATAGGAGAATGATCCCTCTAAAACCCTAAAATACTATGTCGCTTTGCATCTGTCTCCTCAGGCCACCACCTCGAATGCGCGACTTTTTTCCATCACTGTCATCTCTCTTTCTTCTGCCACTCTACTGCTCTGACTGACCACTTATATATATATAAACATGTGACAATTAAGTGGTATGTTTGAAAAAAATATAAAGATAAGAGAAACAAAATGCATTTTAGTCCTAAAGATATGTGTTACAATTGGGATCCCCCCCCCCCCCACAAACAAAAGAGTCTCTTTTGTATCATGAAACTCTCCTATTTGCAGATGAAAGAAAGGGTAAAAGGAATTTTAGTCCCACAAAAATTCCACATTTGTCCATACTATGAAGAGAAACAAAATACATTTTAGTCATACTTATTTCAACAGTTGGACCACTCGAGATGAATGCAGACTTTCCTGTCAATGTCTGTCGGCCGACTGAAGTGAGGTGACCGAGGGAGAGAGTTTGGTCAATCAACTGAAGTGAGGTGACGAGGGAGAGACCTCGAACCAATCGACTGAAGTGAGGTGACCGACTACTAGATTACCTTAAGATCTGTGCTGATTATTTTTGAACATTCAATATACAAACATTTTTTAAAATGAAAAATAATAATTAAATTTAAAAAAAATAAAATTTATATACATACCACTTAATTCTTATGTATTTACATATCTAACAACTAAATATTTATGTTATGTATTCAAATTTTTTACATTCTTATATGCAATTTTTACTCACACATCACTTTCCCATGCATGAAAGGTGTATTTATCATTTAAAAATTAAGTGGTCTTTTTGTTGCGACATGAAAGACTTGTGTGGTATAAATGTAAAAAAAAAGTGTAAGGGTTAGATATGTAAATACTTAAATGCCCCTATTAAAAAAACGCTCATTCTCGTTGTTATTTTTGAATTTATTAGTGTAGAAATACTATTGTTTATAATGATGATTTTGCTATGAAAATGTTTATGATATTCATTTTGCGCAACATTCACGCATAGTAAGTTAATACTGCAATTAGGGGTGTAAACGAATCGAACACAAACGAACAGAGCTTGTCTTCGTGTTTGGTTCGTTTGAAATTTAGTTTGTTTGAAATAAGCTCGTGTTTGAAATTGTTCGTGAAGTCACTGTTCGTGTTCGTTTCTTAACGAACGAGCCGAACACGAGTCGAACACGAGTCGAACACGAGCTGTTCGCGAACAACAAGCCAGTTTGACATCCCTAATATTAATATATATAAATTAATTATATAACTTATATTATATAAATATATAATATATATATAAGTATATTACTAATATAGTATATTAATATACTATTATTATTATTATTTTCTTATATATTATAATTTATAAAATTTAATTTTTTGAATATCATAAATTTTTCATATATAATTATTTTAAATTATTTTATATTTCGAACAATAACGATTCAAACACGAACGAACGCATCACTGTTCGTGTTTGGTTCATTTAACTAACCGAACGAAAAAAATTTGTTCATGTTCGTCTCGTCTAATTATCGAACAAATCGAAAACAAACTCATTGACGAACTGAACACAAACTGTTCGCGAACAACGAGCTTTTTTGACAGCCCTATCTGCAATTAATAGTTCATCAAGCAAGACACAATATAATATGATTTTCAAAGAGAAAGAAAATTGAAGAGGTTAAATATAAATAGAAGGTTTATTAGGACATGAGAATTTTATTTTAATTGATATAGAAAACATTAATCACTTTTACTTCTCTTAGGAAATGATCAACTAGTGACAGAGGGCCTTAACTCATGGAGCCGTTGAATTCCTGAGCCAAAATAGACTAGAAGTCGGCCAATGATTTGGAACATGAAACATTACCATACCGAATCTTCCACCTAAATTCTAAGTCACAAGCCCGTCTTTCAAAGTCAAGCCCGTCTTTCAAAGTAAACCATAATCATTTTTTGCACAAATTACTTAGATCGAGAAGAACAACTTTGAAAGCTTGCTTGGAATAAAAAGGATGTATATATATATATATATATATCCTTCAATCGAATGACATAAACCTTCACAAGGTACTAGAAGAACATCAATTTTTTTGTGAAAGAGAAGTACATGTGACTGCATAGAGCAGTATATGTTGAATTCCTATAATTTATCTATGGTGATACCGAAACACTACTGGCAAGCCTTCAAAGATCTCAAAGGATAAAAAAGAAGAAAAAAAAAGAGGGATAAGAGGAAGAAAAGCGGGAGGTGGGAGTCTTTAGGAGTTTTATTGAGAGTAAATAATTATCTAGAAAGATAATAAGTAGAAATGGCCCTTTGACCCTTGTTTTGGCTTTTGAGTGCTACATGAATTGCCACATCTTAATCTTATGTAGAATTAATAAAAAAGATATATGATTTGATCGTTACAAACACATAAACATCCTTGAGAGAACATTGATGAGTGATTAGAATAATTTTTCAATGGGGAAGATGAGGGCATGAGCCTTAGAAAGGGAATGTTAGTTTATTAACAAATTAGTAGCTACTATGGACTAGGCAAATGGCCTCCCATATTGGGATAAGCTCACCCCGTATTAAGGCAACTGTTTCCTTGAGTTGGGGTAGTGACTTTAATAAGTCCATTGTGGTTCCTAAGTAGTCACATTGTCTTTAACTAATACACCTTAGGTATAGACAAGTCCACTTGCGAGCTTGGGTGTGTTGCCCTTAAGCTAAAGCTAGCGGTCCTTATTGATTTTGCTTGGTTTCGTATGATCAGACATTTGTCTTTGGGCTCTTTTAGATATACAATTAGTTCCTCGATTCTCTTTTATTTTTGAAAGTAGATTCTAGAAATAATAAGACGATTAAATTAACATTCGTTAATCTAATCGGACAATAAATGTAAAAATGATATGTTCCAAGGTTTATTTAAGTATTCAATTGAGAATAACATCTTATTTAATGCTTTAATAATGGTTTTGATTTAACTACTATAAACATGAACAACTTCGGTGGTCAATATGGGCTAGTTCGTCATGTATGAGGTTTGATTTTCTTCTTGGCCCTTTGCCAGTGTGATTTAACCAGTCACATTGTCTAGAGATGGCTGAGTCACTTATAAGAAAATTGGTGAATTTTTTCAATTATGAATTGTGTTGAAACATTTTTCATAAACATAAATAGGGCTAACAAAATGAAGAAAAGCAAAAATAAGTAAGTCCGTGGAGCAAAAAAAAAGAGAGTATTAGCAAAGAGAATGAAAGATTAATTATAACAGTTGTTGAATTTCCCCCATGCAAATGCTAACGGTTCCTTCCATGCTAAATGCGATTGTTGTGGGTTGAAAAATTGAGTTGGTAGCTTTAACTCAAGTAATCATGTATCATAAAATATATACTTACAAACTTTCTACTTTTATATGACATTTATAAAAAGCTCTTTCCCATAATAGGAAGATAAATGATTGCTTTGGATCTTTTAAAGTTGAAATCCAGGAAATCAGAAGTCACTCTATATGATAAGATTGATCAAACTTTGTTAAGAAAGATTTAATCCATAGATTTACGTAATTACTAAATAACATAATTAAAAAAATAGTTCATCAATGATTTGGAATATGAAACTACAGCGTACAACAATACTTTTTTCTTCCATCTGAATTTCAATCTACATGAATGTCTTTCCATGTAAAAATTAAGCTATGATGTCTTTATGAACAAATTAGTTAATTAAGAGCCCTTATTTCTAAAGCTTATTCGAAGAAAATGTAGGCTAATGGTACAAATAGAGCAATTTTCTAAATGATAAAAAAATATGTAGCTATATAAACCATAGTATATTGGATCTATATTTGCATGTAATGACATCAAAATACAACTAATAAGATTTGTAGGCACGATAGAAAATGAATAAGGTGAAGATTAGAAAGAAAGAATATGAGTTATCAGGATAAAAACTCTTCTAATCTTATTATTAGCACAAAAATACCCATATAGTTTATTTATTGAAGAGGCCTTTTGCCCTCTATTTATAAGACTTTTTATTGCAACAAGAAATGTTATACCACGCCCTAATAAAAAATAAATAAAAAGAAATATATGACTTGCATGTTATAAACACATAGATATCATGGTAAAAATGCTAATGCATATATGAAAATGACTCCCAAAACTAATGACAAGAGTAGATATGGTCGCATGACTTTAGAATGAAACGTGGACTTCTTGATGTCGTCATTGATTAGAGATAAACTTGGGTGAATAGCTCCTGTTGATTGAGCAATTAGCCTCTGAATTGGGGTGAGTATTATTTCGGCTTGGAGAAGTGGTCCCTTGTATTGGAGCAATTGACCCTAGTAAGTCCTCTACAAATAATGGAGAGTGCTTTTTTTTTTTGAATGAGTGCACCTTAAGCTTGTAAGAGTACTTCCTTAAGCCTTAGTGAGTAGCCCTCGGATTCAAGGTGAGGGATCCTTCTTGATTCTTCTTGGTTTCACGTGAGCACACATTTGCCACTAAGTTCCATTGAATACATAGTAAATAACATTTTCTGTTAAACCCTAATTGAAATATGAGTTAGTCTTATGAGAAGTAATGCTTAAAAATAGTTCAATTTTTTAGGATCTCAAATTTTACTTAAAGGCATTCAATCTAATCTCAAATTTGTGTTATCCATACATAGGCCAATTCGATCTACTTTCAATATGATACTTATAAAAATATGAAATTCAATCCAAGTTCAATTTATTTTGTATTGATTTGTTCTCAAACTTTAAAATTAAATCTTAATTCAATTTACATACACACATATTCATAAGCATAAACACATGCATAAGTGTTTGAACTCACATTTCAATAAGATCAACTACTTTGATTTAATTTGGCTTGAATCAAATCAAATATAAATTAAGTCAAAATTATATTTTTAATTGGCTCCTTAATTTCATTTTGAGATTTAATCTAGTTAATAAACTGTTTAAAATTTTGAGTGACTTTTTAATATTGTTAAGTTGATAGTCATACATTCTCATCAAGAATTTAGAGCTTGTTTGGTTCAGATTTTTGACAGTTGAAAAGTTTTATGTTGGATTGTAACAAAAATTTTCTTGGTCACATAATTTAATTTTCATCAAAATGCCACTAAATTAGGATGGCATGAATAATGAAAAACTATAAATTTATTTCAATAGGCTTGCTACATGAAGCATATATTACTTAATACTCTTTGTTACTACAATTAGGATTAGCTTGATGGGATTAATTGAATTTTGTATAATTATATTTCTAAATTACTTCTAATCATATCATCCACTTTTTTTATTTAACATATAAGATTTCCTATGATTTCTTAGGTTAATTTCATCCCAAATCACATTCATGCATCTTACATATTCCAACTGAAGTAAATTTTCCTATTATTACTAATACAAGCTTGCAATTCAAATATTAAACTTTCTCATCATTTTAAAGCTTTTTATATTTTCAATTTGTCAATGATTTTTTTATTGATTAGAATAAATTTCAAATAATTTATTAATTTTAAAAAATATTGATAACTATGTTGATAATTTTAAGAGAATATTGATAATTCAATCAACAAGTATCTATTGCTATATTGCTTTTACAAGTTCAAAACTACAACACTACTTTGTTTTCACTGCCGACCATTTTCAAAAAATTGTTAGGGGTCGTTTGGGAGTTGGCCAATCGTTTGCAGAACCGTGAAAATTGGGTGGCGGAGTTGGGCACGTTCTACGGTTTGATCTCCGTTCCACATTTGTAATGTCAATGCTACCCCCTCTACATTTTCTCTATTTCCTTTCTATGTCCCTGCAAATACCCCCCCTTGTTTAGTTTTGGCTTCTTCAATCCATTATTCTATTTGTGTGGTTCTACGGCAGACTCTCTCTATGTATATCATACCCTTTTATTGTCCATTGTTGTGGTTTGATAGTTTACGTTGGATATTATTTTCCCTATCAGCTTCTCTGTTTACCTTTGGATGGTTTGATGCTTTGATGGTTTAGGTGTTATGTCCATTTCAGTTGTTTTGGTGCTTTGATTGTTTTGTTGTTTTGGTGGTAACATTCCACTAATTCATAGACTGTTCTGTTTACCTCTTCCTCAATCTAGAAATAATTTTTACAGAGATAATTATGTGCGCTGTGGGTTATTTTTAAAATATATTTTTATGACTTTATCGTAAGCCAATGTAAGTTTGAAATTTTAGGTGTTAAACCAGCAATAATTTCATTTCTCCTCCTATTTAAGTATTGTACATTGTTGGTTATTTTTAAAATATATCCATCATGAAAGTTTAGATGTTAGATCAGCCAGTAATTTCATTTCACATCATCTTTTTCAATCCGAAAAATGATTTTTATGGAGATAATTATGTGCACTATGGGTTGTTTTTAAAACATATCCATCTTAAATTGTTTTGAGCCAATGTAAATTTGAGTGTTTAGATGTTAGATCGGTTAGTACTTTCATTTAGCTTCCTCTTCTCTAATTTGAAAAAGCATTTTAATGGATATAGTTATGTGCTTTTTGGGTTGTTTTTAAAATATATCCATCTGAAATTATTTTAAGTAAATGCAAATCTGAAAGTTTAGTTATTAAATCAGTCAGTATTTTTATTTCACCACCTCCACTTCAATCTCAAAGTATCTTTTATGGAGCCTTTTTTTTTAAATATTCATCAGAAATTGTTGTGATCCAATGCAAATATGAAAATTTAGATGTTAGATGACTCGATAATTTCATTTGATAGGCTCTCCTTAAATCTGAAAATGCTTTTTTTTAAGGCACTAATATGTATTGATGGTTGTTTTTAAAAAAAATATACATCAAAATTTGTTTTAGGTAGATGCAAATATGAAAGTTTTGATGATTTATTAGTGATTAATTTCATTTTTATCCTTTTCTTCAATCATAAAATAGTTTTTTTTTATGGAGAGTTATGTGTACTGTTTGTTTTTTCTTAAATATCAATCAGAAATTATTGTGAGCCAATGTAATTATGAAAGTTTAGTGGCTAGATCAGTCAGTAATTTCATTACACCCCATCTTCAATCTGAATAACACTTTATATGGAGACATTTATGCACACTAATGATCGTTTTTAAAAAATATCCACTAGAATTTGTTTTGAACAACACAAATATAAAAGTTTAGATTTTAGATAAATGAGTAATTTTATTTTCCCTCCTCTTTTCAATCTAAAAATGCTTTTTATGGGGACGGTTATGTGCACCAGGTTGTTTTAAAAAAAAACATACACCATAAATTGTTGCGAGTCAATGCAAATATTAAAGTTTAGATGTTAGATCGATAAGTAAATTTATTTTACATCCCCTTCTTCAATTTGAAAATGATTTTTATGGAGACAGTTATGCGCATTGTGGGTTATTTTTAAAATATATCCAAGTGAAATTATTTTGAGCCATTTGAAATTTTTGGGGATGCGACACATTCTGTATTTGAAATGTTATGTAGAGCGATGATGGAAAATAAATATCAAAGGGCTCAACAAATCATTAAATGTAAATTCTTTAATTGACGACTAATACTTGCCACAGATACAACATTATCTTAGATTACATATACGACTAATAGTCACAAATACAACTTGATCTTAAAACCAGAGTGATAAAATTGGTAATCTTAGATAGAGCCTTCTTTGAACAATTGGTCTCACAAAGCTCTGAGGGTGTGCTTGGGGCGCTGTTTTGGATACTTATCATCTCTAATTTGAATATTTTATTTTTTCCATTTTTTTTATGGATATATTTTAAGTGCACATAATTGTCTTTATAAAAAAATATTTTTAGATTGAAGAACAAAAAGTAAAATGAAATACTAACTAGTCTAACATCTAAACTTTCATCTTTTGTATGAGCTCACCACAATTTTTTATAGATAATTTTTAAAAAACAACCAACATTGTACATAATTATCTCCATAAAAAGTATTTTTAGATTGAAGAAAAGTAGGTTGAATGAAATTAATGTTGTGAGAACTTCATGAAAATTTGACATGCATTTACATAACAATTATGTGATGATGGTTTGTTCTTGTTATTTCCATATTGATTTTCGTTTTGTGCTTGGCTCTTCAAATTGATCGGTTTGTGCACCTAAGTTTTGCATTGAAGGTTTTGAGGGGTGTGACTTTGATGCATTTCATTTTTGAAATGCTATGTAGAATGATGCAAAAAAATAAATAAATAAAGGGCTCAACCTTTCACAGATTGTGACTCATTTAATTATCCCTACCTCTTTGTCACAAATACTACCACGGATATTACCCGGTCTGAGATCACACATCTCATTATTTGTCACATATATTATCACATATACTACTTGATCTTGGATCACACATCCCATTATTTGTCACAAATACTACATAGTTTTGAAGCTTAATGATACAATTGGTGATCATGGATGAAGTCTTCTTTGATAAATTGATCTCACTGAGCTTTACTTCAAATATCTTATTCTTTATATATTTTTTTAGTTTTTACAATCATTTTTTAAATTGTTTGTTACTCTGAGTGCTTTAATTGTATGATACATCATATGTGTAAACAAGAGGAAGGAAGAATATATGCCATTTGGGATAGGGAGACAACAATTATATTTTGTGATATATGCTTGAGAGAAAGATTTGACAATAGGCCAACCACGCACTTCAAAAATGAGGGTTGATAAAACATCACAATAAACTTTCATGAAAAAACATGTAGATCATATGAAAAAATTCATTTGAAAAATAAATGAGATCCACTGGAGAAAGATTTGAAATTGTGGAAGGAGCTGAAGAGAGGGGCTTCTGGCTTAGGCCGACACCCTGTTAAAAAAATTGTTGACAATGTTATAGGTACTACCTAATTTAAAAAAAAAATAGAATTTTTGGCATTGACCGTGAGCTGTAGGAGAAGCTCAATATTATGTTCCTTGGTGTTGTGACTATGAGCACCAATATCTGGGCTATAACATAAAACTCCACCCAAAATTTGGATGAGCCTGAATTTGCTCATTCCAATGAAGTCTAAGAGGAGACACCAGCTGAGGGAGAGCAATTTAAATCTAGTTAGTCTAAGCGTCCTGCACCCTTCACCAAGAAGGATAAAAAGAAAATGAAGACTGTGGTAGCATATTTATTTGAGCAAATATCACAATTCATTACTACCTGCACCAGTGTCACATCTAGTGCTCGCATAACTCTACAGGGATACCCGACTGACATATGTTGTGAAGCTGTTGGACTCTATTTTGGAGATATTTTATGACAAGACCCTTTATTTATTTGCTATAAAACTTTTGGAGGATCAAAATAAGCGAGAAGCTTTCTTAAACCTAGTGCCCAAACAAAGGATTCCTTACCTTTGATATTATTTAGAGAACCAACCTAGTTTATTTTATTTATTTATTCCTATTTGGAATTTCAATTTGTACTAATTTGCATTTTCATGTTGAACACTTTGTTTTTATCACGCTTCTTTAAATTTCAGTATTTGTGTTTGCAGCAGTTGCACTATTTTCATTATGTATATTTTCAATTTTTTTTTTCACTTATGATATCACTTTATTTATATGTTTTGAAATGCAAAGAATTGGCAGATGTTTAGCAGATGAAGAGGAAATTATAGAGATACTTGAACGAGCAACAATTCTGACCACAATTGTATGTCTCATTATTGAGTACTATTATGGTCATTTGTGCAGGAGACCTTTGTTGTCCTTGTCATCTACGAGTAACATGTGGGTTGGTGAGCTACTCGAAGGTCATCATAGAGGAATTCATAGCATATTTTGGATGTCGAGAACAATTTTTTGTGATTTACTGGATGAAATGTAAACTAATTATAGTTTGTATGGATCATCACGCTTCACACCCTGGGAAGCTCTGCCTATCACATTGTATATTTTGTCATACAATGAGTTCATTCGTGCATCTTCAGAGTGATTCCAACAGCCCGCATACAATTATTAAGTATTTCGATGCCAGGTCAACCTTTCGTGAAATTTGTCAAACTCAAAGACCCTACTTTTACGCAAATCCTTGCCAATACAAGATACATGTCGTGCCTCAAAGTATCAATATTTCTATTTTTTTTTACATTACTATTTTAAAATAATAGTTATAATGCTCTAACGAATTTCTTAAATAGGATTGTATCAGAGTGATTGACAGGACACATATCGATGCGCGTGTTAATAATGATGAGCAGATGACATATATCAAGTAATGTGGAGCTGCTGCAAAGAATATATTAGCAATATTTGATTTCACTATGTGCTTTATATTTGTGATGGCTAGATGAAAACATATTGCTTATGATAGCTGCATATTTAGATTTGCAACCCAACTGTGTGAATATAAATTTTCAATGTCTTTGCGAGGTTAGTACATTCAAGAATATATATGAAGTGCTTCATTTAAGGATAAGTAATAAAGATGTTCTTATTCAGAACAATATTACCTGATTAATTCGGGATATCCCATTACAATGAGGTTTCTTGAAGCTATTCCCCAACACGAGGCATAACCTTTCCGATTTTGAGCGCAATAATCAAGTGATTAGAAGAAGGAATGAACTCTTCCATAAAAGACACTTGTCATTACGGAGTGTTATCGAGAGAGTATTTGGTGTATGAAAGAAAAAGTGGGTCATACTCCGTGATGTGTTGGCATACTCTTTCAAAAAAACATGTGAAGATTACTGTTGCAACACCAGTGCTTCATAACTTTATACAAAGGCATCCATCCCAAGATAATACCGATTTTAAGATCTTAGATAAAGATTTTACAACATGGGAAGAATTCCAATATCGGGTCGGACATTCATTTTCTGATGAGTATTTTGGTATGACCGAATACAATGCTTATGAGGGAGAATATGTGCAAGAGATGATACAACTAAAAGAAAAGATAACTGACATTTCTGTGAACTCATCAACTGTAATTAATAGCACCGCCTACTGATTTCTTATTAACAATTTCGATTTCAACTATATGTTGGATTTGTGGATATATATTTTCTAAATCTTCACAATAATATATATTATGGCTTTCTTGCTGTGTCATAACAACTTTTTATTTTTTTCTTGTAAAACTGCTAATTTTTTAAATTTTTATTGTACATATTTACTATTTTTTTTTGTCAATTGAAGCCATAATGTATCATAATAATATGAAACACGAGTTCAAAAATATCAAGTACTCTGAGAGTTCTATCCTGCTATTATGACATGCAGTGTGTTGATTACCAATCAAGAAGAGAAGACAACTATGAGAGAAAATTTTACTCTTGTTCCATGAATAGTACACCTGAATATTCTAATTATTTTTGTAGGATTGATGATATTGATGACTTCACCCTAGACAACGATTAGGTAAGGAGAGATGTAACTATGAATATGAGATTATCCCAAAGACTTGATCACCATGATATAAAAACTAACATAATTCTAAGCTTGCTGATTATTTTAGTTATCATCATTATTGTAGGTATAACATAAAATGACTGCTTCCTTTTTTACGTATTGGAATATTTTGCATTGTACTGAAACTGTGTGTAGCATGTTATTCCAAAAACTATAATTATTCAAATATATTACATATACAAGAGTAAAACCATCTTTCTCATTAGAAACAACTGTAGCACAACGATCTCTCAAACAAACTCCTGCATTTCCATCAACAACTTTTTAACTTCTGAGAAGCTATTTTGTCAAGAAACAACTTTATGCCTACTTGAAAAGCAAAAGCTGTCCCAAATGCACCTTAAATTCAAGAATCAGGCCCGCTACTTTGTCGTAATATCTAAATAGAAATATTATCTAAAATAAAATTATATTTAAAAATAAAATTATATTTAAAAAGATATTTGGTATTTAAATATTAATGTCCCTTCTTTTTTTATTTGAACCGTTTGATAACATATTTGACCTTCAACCATAAATTATCAAAATAGATATTAAATATTTTTTGTTATTATGTGACAAAAGTTACATAACCACCTAATTCACATGCATTTACGCCTACATTTCCTTTTCGCATTTATACCACGAAATTTTCATATCACAGCAAAAACACCACTTTTAATTATTAAATTGTTAAATAGACCATGTATACCGAAGTTATCATATATACATACATACATAACATACATATGCATGCATGCATGCATACGTACGTACGTACGTACCTACCTACCTACCTACATACATACCTACGTACGTACGTACGTACGTACGTACGTACGTACGTACGTACATACGTACATACCTACATACGTACGTACGTACGTACATACCTACATACGTACGTACGTACGTACCTACATACATACGTACATACATACATACGTACACATACATACATACATACGTACACATACCTACATACATACGTACACATACATACATACAGACGTACACACATACATACAGACGTACATACATACGTACATACATACATACATACATACGTACGTACATACATACATACATACATACGTACATACATACATACGTACGTACGTACGTACGTACGTACGTATATTGAAAAGTCCGTAGGCAAATATATTCACAAAAAAATGATGTTAGAATATAAAAGTAGATGTTAGTATTCCTGAATTAGGATCCCAAACATACAGGTATACCCAAACATAAAATTGTAAGAAGTAAATCAATGAAAGTAAATGTGGAGAAAAAGAAGAGAACAAAACAATTACTCAGAAAAGTAAGTAGCAGAGTAGAGAAATCAAACGAAGTCCATCTCATTAATATAAACTCCAGTCAGAGTAGTAGTAGCAGCTCCTAACCGTGCAAAGAGACGATTGGAGACTCCAGTTCATCCTCAATGCAGCAGGAAAAGTACCAGTATCCAGTAAAGAAGGCACAGCTTTGAGGCTTGTTCAGCGCCAAAACAGAAAAAAAACACCAAGGCAGTATTGAGATAGCAGCAGAAAACAAGGACAGAAGCCACCAGCAAGATTCAAAACTCCCAATGTGAGATAGAAGATAAGCTCAGCAACACAAAACCAACAAGCTCACATGCGGCTAGTCCATTAGGAATTATTCAAGTAGAAAAACTGCATAGGTGTTTTGAGATATCTATAATTTGCTTTTGTTTAAAAGTTTCTTGTTATTATTGATTTTGTAGAGACCATAACAATACATTGTACTTTGCTTATGCCGGTCTGTTTACTTATGGTGTGTTTAACAAATGGGGGAAGATGTGCAATGATTTTATATTAGGATGTAGATCTAAATCATCCTAATATAAAACCATTGCACATCTTGCCCCACTTGTTGAACACACCATGAGTAAACAGGCTGGCATAAACAAAATACAATGTCTTGTTAAGGTCTCTACAAAATCAAACATAACAAGAAACTGTTAAAAAAAAACAAATTGTAGATCTCAAAAGACCTGTGCAGTTTTTATACTTTTGAAGAATTCCTAATGGACTAGCCAACCTTCAATATCTCCTACCAGTCCCTCTAATCCCTTATGTGATGCTGCCTGGAAGGAATTCTCACCTTCGGAGGTAAGAGAAATTTAAAATTGTTAAGGCTGACTGATTCAAAAATGTTTTACTGTTAGCTTCAATAATGCTACTGATTCACCCAGCATCATAAAGAGGCAAGGCTGGATTTGAAACAGTTTAGTGCTTCTATATAAGGATCCACCGCTGTAGAAACTTCATGCATTCCATCAATATTATTTCTGCTGTGACCAGCATAATTGTTGCCCTCCCCATTATTCTTCAAATGACTTGAATCAGAAATCAAGCCAGAATATTGATCAGTGTATACAGGTGGACACGATAAGTAGGAGTTGGGAAAAGGATATGTGGATTTATCGGCGCCAGCAACTGGTGCTTGAATAGTAGCAGTTTGTTGTGTGGAAAAGGACCAATAAAACCGGGGATCCAAAGCTGGACTGTTGAAAGAAGGCTTTGGAGCTTCAGTGGAAGTCTTTTTATGAATCTTGTCCGGTGCATGATTGCTGGAAGAAAAATTGCTCAATGACAAGTCATCATCCTTTCCTGCAATACCATAGAAGATTGTGAAACCTCATAAATATGGAAGAGTTCTACAAAAAGGAAAATTTGAAGAGCTGTGATCCTCCATTGACTACTGCTGGATTTATACATCTTATAGTGGAAATAAACAAAGCATAATAATACAAAATAGGTAACTATTTTAAAATAAGTTCACCTGAATTAAGGTATAAAATTGCGCAATATTTCACAGAGATTTAACAGCTTGATTGTTGGTGAATATTGATAATGCAATCCAAAGATTGTGACTGTCCATTAAGTACACTAATTGGACTGATGATGATTAAAATTGAGGACAACCAAGCAGTTTGGCAAAGGACCCAACAAATAGATTCAAATTGTGGAAATGGAAAAAATGTAGTCTACCAGAAACAGATTGATCATGAACAAAGTGAAAGGCGATTAACATGTGTTTCTCTAGGGAGCGAAAGACAGGATTGGCATAAGCATAAGATGAACAAACATTATCACAATCGTGAGAGAGGAAGGAGTAAAGCAGTTCCTAAGCAAGTCAATTGAGTTCAATAGTAGTAGTCTGTGGAGAAGCGGGAGACAAAAAACCAATGAGTTATCATTGAGATAAAGGCAATCAATATCAGAGTTGAGGATTCAACAATGATAATGTCATTAAAATAAACAAATAAATTATAGACAGATTTACGGAGCATGATGAGAGATATATTAGAGTGAGCATTGGTGAGGCTTTCAAGAAATTACGAAATTCATTGTAATACACTCATGATGCTTGTAGAAACCCACAAATACTTATGTAAGTGGCACGCATGTCAAAGATAAGCAACATATTCAAACCCAAGTGGTTATTTAATATAGGTTTCATCAAAGAGAGCTTCGGAGAAATGCATTGCTAACTTCAAGTTGGCAAATAGGTTCACTGTTGGTGATAGCCAAAGAAAGTAGAGATCAAATAATAGCAAATTTGATTCCAAGGTTGCAGGTCTTGGAGTCATATTTTAGCCATTCATGAACGCCTTTAGCGACAAGTACTCAAGGCATATACCAAGCGAGAATCATCAGAACATGTCTTAATTAGATAACAATGATATTTTGTTGAGAGAAGGTTATTCCCTCCTTGTTTTATTTGTGAGAAGACCAATGAAATCATCCACCATTGCCTTAAGAAAAGCAGAAAATTTTTGGGCTTATTGGAAGGTGGAGGGCTCAATAGGAGCAAATTTAGTGATATTATGTAGCTTGAGTATTTGTTGGGGTTTTGTAATGCGTGTGGAAGTTATGAGAAAGAAGTTCATAGACGGATTTTGTGTATGTGAGGGAGACATGACATTCTCTGGTTATCCAAGGGAACCAAGTGAGGAGAGCAATGATGGAACAATAGGAGTGAATGAGTTGGGACAGAGGGGTGTTGCCGCAGTTGATAATGCATTGAAGATATGCACTGTTAATGTGGTAGGGCGTATGGAGAGTGAAGTGACAGTGGAAGGGAGATCTATATTTAGATTAACAATAGAGGTTGTGATTGTAATGTGAAAGATGAGCATGTTAAGAGATAAAAAGTCGATCTCTATTTGGGTTACCAAATAGATAGGTGCGGTGGGTAAGGGAATTACCCATAAGGTCATAGCTTGGGATAACAAAAACACCCAAAGGTTCGTAGAAAGTAATACAGTGATGCTTAAAAAAGACAGGTAGACTGGCAATGCAGTGGATGAGGGCAATTGATGAAGTTAGCAAAAAAATTAGAAGGTCAGAGTCTAGTACTTGAGAGGAATTGAGAAATGTTATAAAAATGCATAGTTTCAACAATATTTGTGCTCAATGATACTTGGTTAATTGTAGGAGGTGAATTAAGATGTTAAACACTAGTTTGGGACAAAAAGTGACCAATGCTCCAGAGTTCAACACTTCTTTTTTATAGGTGGTTTCACTTACGTCATAAAAGTACCTTTGAATTACGGATTTATATCATTTGAAGGTGGAAGTAACAAAAAATTAGTAAATCAATGTATAATCCATTAAGTAGTTCACAAGGATGACAATAACTATAATTGGTGAAAAGGTAATCAGAGTACAAAACATCCATCAAATAATTTCACAGTGATTTAGAACACTTAAGAAAGCTGATAAAGACTTAGTCATTGGCAGGGATTTGTAGATAGGGATTTGTAGATCCATGGTAAATCAGACTTTTTGTTTTTCCACAATTTTCCATTTTGTTTAGAGTGTATTGAGCAGTGACAGCAGAAATGTGTCCCTTTAGTTCATTATGATTGAGACTGTCTCAAGTTTGCGTTTGGGATGGCTGTAGTTTGAAAGGGCAAAAGAACAAGCCAATCTTGGAAAAACCAAGTTTTGTGTTCAGCATCGTTTGGTGGATGGACAAGTATAGAACCCATCTACAAACTTCATAAGATCACAAAAAAAGTGGAGCATGGTCATTTGAGAGCACTACACAAAGTAGATTCCACTGTTGGATAGCTTGTGGAATCAATGGAGCAGTGCTGAAAGAGATAACTTAACTAGACGTTTGGGAAGAGGCAATGACTGCCACTGAAATAGAGAAAGCAAAGTACCCTCCAAAAATAACTGATGCCAATCACGATCAGGACGGAGAGATGTGAGGAGATTTCTTTGACTTATAACAAGAAATCATAATGATCGAGGAAGTTTGAAGAAGAGAATATAAACAAGGATACTAACACGGTGGAATGATGTGCAAGGGATAACTGAAGATTTGTTAGGTGATATTGAAGAGGAAGAAAATGTCAGCTAATTGATAAGCCTCACTGGATAGGGATGTTGTGGCAAGGAACTTCATGAGAGGTGATATGCAGTTTGCTCAATGGATAGGAGATGCTGAGACAGAATATGCTTGTGCAGATGAACAGTTGAGTTCCAGGGAATAACTTCGAAGAAAGTGGAAAGCTTGGGAGAAAGTGCAAAAATAGATTGGAGCTCCAACACCATGAAGAGTTTTACACAAGGTAAACTGAGAAGCTATGATGCTCCATTGATTATAGCTGGATTACCACTTTAGAGTGGAGAAAAATATAGAGGATAAAAAATAGAAAAATATTCTAAAGAAGCTATGCTGAATTTAAGCAAAAGCATAATATTAACAATAAAAATTACATAAATTTTTGAAGAGAATCATGGCTTGAATTTCGGTGTATATTTATAAAATTGTACCTAATTCACTGCGTTCAGACTCAAACAGGTTCTTTTTCAACAATGTTGCTCCAGGAAATATCATCAGGTTGATACCACATAGTTTCTTCTTATCATCATCATTGATGTGTTGGAATCCAAAAGTTGATGTCCAAGTCTCTACTAGGCTTGGAATGGCTGATAAAACCAACATTTCTACCTTCAATGATTTCAGCATCTAAAAAAAAAATGTCAGGTTGCGTAGTTAAACATATGGAATGTTAGCAAGATAAAGCTGAAGAACAAACCGCACACTGTAACTACCAAATAGCATCAAATTAGTGCTAAGAGTCCTTTTTTGTTCAGACAAAGAAAAAAGATGAATGTCATGCAAACCCATAATATAATAAATGAGGAGCCCACACCACAAATCATAAAAAAAATAAAATATAAAAATGTGAACTGATCATGATTGGGCCGTCAGAGAATGAGCACAAATAGATACATTCAGCATGCCAGTAATTAACGAGCAAATTTGTGCCGTTTCCAGTGACAAAAGCTTACATTTTCTGCTTGTATTGTGGTGGAACAAGAAATGCATAGAGAAGGCGTACTGTTTGCGTTACATCAACTTTTAAAATAAAAAGTGTCCAAGTATATTCTTGTTCGCCAAAACTATTTTAATCTAAGGAAAACATGTCAACAATTAAACATAATTTGTTGATTAGACCAAAGCATTAAATTTTTTAAGGTTTTTATTATCATAAAATATTTAAAATCAAGAAAAATGGTTTCACGGTGGGATTATTTTATGTCTACTATATTTTGACTCGAATAGTCAGCTACAGGTGAATATAATTTTTATAGTCAGAATACAAATGACATAATATATTGAAAAGTAACGGTGAGTAATAGATATCAACTTTTAAGCTAGTAATGGAAAGACCCCTCATCATAAATATGCAAACAGTTGTGTGACAAAATATTAAATATGTTTTACACCATTAAATAGAAATTGAGAGCAAAGAAAGAACCAGAGCTTGCACCAACCTCTTCAATCACATGCATAAGCCGTCGACACATTCCCGCCTGACGTTGCTCAACGCATGTTGTTATTAGAGGCAGCTCAGCCAAAGTGACTCCATGCACCCTGCATTAATTTGTGTCAAAGTACAATTGATATGGCTGTAGCTTACGGTTACATGAAAACTGATTAATATGATGAAACCTACCATAGAGCAAAACGCAAACCATAAATGCAATTAAGCCAATTATATTTTATATATTAAGTGTTACAAAATTAAAAAGTAAGTGATGGATACATTAATAAGATGGAAATGACTATTAAAAAGGAGGTGCTAAGCTAAACAAATTAAGAAATGATTAGATCAGAAGAACAGAAAAAACGGCATCCACTAAAGATAAGATTGTAGAAGGAACTTAATTGAGTTGAATGCACACGATGAAGGGATAGTTTAAGGTAGAATGTATAGAAATGGTGCTCAAAAGACTTATAAAGAATATATTTAACAGCTCATATAACACTCAACATAAATGAAATGAAGTAGTGCCTTCAGAAGACATTTCTCTCAATGAAAATGTTTTTGTTTAAACATATTATCTAATTAGGATCAAGCTGTTGGCTCTCTCAGGGTTGCTCTGTCATTATCCAAGATTTATGAAAAAACTGAAGCAGATGTTTGCATAAGTGCATAATTTTAGATGCAACCCCAAAATCACATTTCATCCAAACCTATACTCTAGCGATGGACTGTAATGTCACACCGTCATCTTTCTTTGATGGCAGTCTTAATGGGCGATGACAACTTTCTTTTTGAGTGAAATCCTCCTAAACCATTTTCACTTTTGCACTTTAAATATCGACAATTTGCAATGATCACATCCAATCTCATAAATTCATACCACCTAAGCGCTGACTTTCTTCTTAGGCAATTTGTTTTACAAGCAGATTGAATGTGGCATTAAAAGATAGATGAGGGTTTAAGAATAAAAAGTGGGAAAAGATTGATGGATTTGTAGATTATTGAAAAGGTTGGGTAGCTGCATGAAGATGGAAGAGGGAATTAGCGTATAGAATGGAGTCCCTATGTCGGATTTTTTTTCCATGGTACAAGGTATGGTTTTTTGCCTGCTCTAAATTTTTTATAAAGTAAATAGTTAAAATAATTTTTGAACTTCTTATTTTATTATGCTTATTTAAGCACAAATTCATGCTTAATTGACTATTTGTGTTAAACACTAATTATTAAATCATTAGGTTGCATAACATATATTTAAAGGATGATTTGATGGAATGAAAAACATTACTTCACACATATTTCAAAGATCTCTAGACACATCTATAGAAGGGGTGATTCATAGGGGAGTGTGGTACTCACAAAAGATAGCCTCAATGTTTAAAATAGGATATCGATACACATTTTCTTAGTTCTTCTAAATGCATTGTTGATCGGACAGAGGTCGCAAGTATATTTCTAAAACCATAAGAATTTTTTCAATAGTTTTTTTTTCATGTTGCAAGCTATTCTTAGTTAGTGTGTATGCATGTGTATATTCACTTCGCCATTTTATATACATGATGTACAATATTAGCATTTTAAATAAAAATATTATCACATGGTGTACATCATTCATATAGAGGTTACTATTTCATTTACAATCTCAAATTAAATCAAATATTTTACACAATCACAATACTTAAAAACATTACACAACTTCAAACATTTTAAGCTTGCACGTGGATATAATGGCTATTAATTGATTAAAAACCACAAAATTAAACAAATATTACATGCTTGAAGAATCATGGTTCTAAGGAATATACACCTAAATTAAAGATATAAAAAATAAATGCCGCACTAACTACCGCCTACCTTCTAGTCAAATTTGAAAGTCATTTCAATGGATGATAAATGGGAAGTGATCAATGGTGCTACTCTAGGGAACTACAACATTCCTTTGACCGCTACACACAAGCCTTGTGGCCCTATCCATCACAGTGCACTTCCCTGGCAATAAAATAAAGATATTTAAGAATACATAAAGTTTTGAACTTGCCATTTTGATAATAGTAAACATTGCTTGTGAATTAGTTCATGATGTTATGTATTCATGGCCAAAATTGGGATGCAAAAGGAAGTGATTCTCACTAATCATTCCTAGAAGGTGAAGATCCCTTTGAAGAGAATTATTTCTTTCGTCAAATCATTTCGTACATTGGAACTCATTATAGCTGGTTTTGGACCATTTGAGGTCATTTTTATTTTGTTTTAATTTGAATTAAAACATATTTGATTGAGATAGTTATTTTTAAATCCCTCAAAAACTAATAAATGTTTTGAGTATTTTTAAAAAAGAAGAAAGAACTGCTCAAAATCTAATTTTACATTCATAACATGGGCTTAAATAGGGCATTACAATATTTTGCAAATAAACCCTTTTTTTACCAATAGGACCCTAAATGAGGTCCAATTCTCAACTCCCTCCCTCAAGATGGGCAAAAGATATCACTAAGCCCATCTTATCACATAACCTAGGCAAATTTAATGAACTAAGTCCTTTAGTGAGGCAGCCAACCACTTGCTCTGCAGTGGCTACATGACTTAGCTCCAGTAGACCGTTATTCAGTTTTTCGTTGATGAAGAATCTATCGATCTCCACATGTTGGTTATATTGTGTTGTGTCAGGTTGTTGGCAATGTTGATTGCTAACTTGTTGTTGCACCACAACTTCATTTGAGATCCTTAGTTCACCTTGAGCTTGACAACAAGGCTCTCAGCCACATCATCTCGACAACTCCTAAGGGCTTGGCCCTGTACTCTGCCTTTGTTGTTGACCTTGTTACTAAAAACTGTTTCTTGCTCTTCCAAGAGACCAATTTTCCCCTACAAACATGCGGTATCCTGAGATGGATCTTTTGTCATCTACAACTCACCAAATCAACATAACAAAAGGCCACAATATTTACATGCCCATTTTTTTTTAAGATCAACCCCTTCCCAAGAGCACTCTTCAAGTACCTCATAATCTTACTGCATCTATATTACCCTTCCTTGGATCATGCATGTAGCAACTCACCATGCTCACTGCAAAAGAGATGTCGGGTTGAGAGTGACAATGACAGATCAGCCGACACATCAATCTTCGGTACCTCTCAAGATTAAACAGTTCTCTTGCTTCTGCACTCAGCTTGGCCTTTTGGTCAATTGGAGAAACTGCAGGTTTGCATACCAGAATGTCTATTTCCATGAGGAGATCTAATACATACTTGCTCTGGGACAAGACCATCTCCTCAATTCCACGAACCGCTTCAATCCCAAGAAAGTATGTGATTTATCTAAGATCCTTCAACTCAAATTCATTGCCCAATCTTAACTTTAGTTGGACAATCTGTGTCTTATCATCACCGGTGAAAATGATATAATCAACATTTACAACAAGTATAGTTGTGTGATCTTAATGTTGTAGAAAGGACACCACATACTCTGCATTGATCTGATGATAGCTAATGTCTATCATAGCCTTTCAAAACTTGTCAAAGCAGACTCGAGGAGACTGATTCAAGTCAATAATGATTTCTTGAGTTTACACACCTTGCTCACTGTTTGGACTGTACTTCATCATGGTGATATCTCCATATATACCTCTTCTAGTAACTCACCATGAAGAAATGCAATCATTACATCAAGTTGGTGCAACCTCCACCCACCATTCATTGCCAGAGAATTAAGTATCCTAACCGTGCTCATCTTTGCTACTAGTGCAAAGTTTCTTTATAGACAATGTCATATGTTTGACTATACTCTTTCTCCACCACTCGTGCTTTATATCACTCCACATTCCCTTCTGAAGTTTGTTTCATTGTGAAAATCCATTGCACCCAACTGTCTTTTTCCCTGTTGGTGGTGACATTATCTCCCATGTTCAATTTTTATCGAGAATCCTAAGCTCCTCATGCACAATAGATTTCCACTTGAGATCCTCCTTTAGCAACCTGTAAACACTTTAAGTATAGAGGCAGTGCCCAAGGTGCAATGAATGCTCCATGTAAAGGTGATATGTTGAATATGAAAAAAAAAACAATGTCATGCTCGCACCCAAAACGATCAGGAGGATGTCACACATTGTTGCAAGAGATCCTCCTTAAAGTTTAGGGGTTAAGAGAAGAAAGAGTTATCATATCATATCATCCAGGAGTTCTGAGTCGGAGGTGGATGTTGTAGTATCTCAAGAGTCGAGGAAAGCCAGGACAAGGGACTAACTGGAACCAGTGGCACTACAGACATCGTTCACTCATTTTGCTTCCTTCTCCGCGTTTACACTCTTACCTCACCTTCAGCATGAATTCCACCACCTCTGGTTCACTCTCATTTTTCAGTTCCTTAACTGATTCATCCCAAATCATATGATAAGATATTGCTCCCACATGTACCACTCTCTTACAATTGCTACTCACCCTTCTTGCCTCATATCTCCAAAATCTAAACAATCACCAAAGAGTAAAGTCACTTCTTGGGTGTATTATGATTCAAATTCTCTAAATGACTCATTTATTCTCACAAAAAGTCTCTGTTCTATCGGCTCCAGCGGACATATCCATTATGGGTAGCAGAATAACCTACAAACACACATTTCATAGCTCTGAGATTCAGCTTCCCTATTGATGACTTGTTATTCTTTACAAAACATACACATCCAAATATCTTCAATGGGAGGATTCAACTATTTCATCTTTCAACATATGACAATGAGGTTTTCAATCCAACACCCTTGAAAGGCATCATGTTCATCAATTGAGCAACAACAAAACTGCTTGCCCCCATAAGTGCTTTGAGTTATTTATTGTGATCCTCATGCTTCGTGCTACCTCTAGAAAGTGTCTATTCTTCCTCCATGCTACTCCATTTTGTGTTAGTGTGTATGGACATATATTTTGATGTTGTATCCATTGGTTTGACAAGTATTTCTCAAATGCTTTGTTGGTATGTTTTGTCCCATTATCAGATCTCAATACATTTATCTCATGCTAAATCTGGAATACACTCATGTTGGTCTCAATCCTAGCATAAGTTTTGTCCAGATGCACCTTTCAAATATCATCTACTGAGGATGCAATGGAACCATCGTGTTGGGTAGCTAGGTGTAGATTAAGGTGTGTGTGGTTCTTCGCTTATGCCCTTAGCACTGTCACTCTTTGGTTCATCCCTGATCAGATATCCCTCTAGTTTCATCCCTATTAGAGCTATATCGACCCGATGCGACCAACTTTGATATGTGGCTGGTCTATCAAACTTTAAAACCATAGGACGGAGATCTAGCTTTACTTGGGTTGAAGCACGTGCTACGGTAGTGACTCCCGTCAAGACACTAGCTCCTTGTATCAGCATGACCAAAACCTTCAGAACTTCAAGATCTAGCTTTCCATGAAGCTCCAATCATTTGCCTTCTACACTATCTCATTCTCCTGACATCCTCAAACACAAGAATCTAAGTCTAGATCACACAAATTTGATCCTTGGCCTCTGTACACTGCAATCATGTTGTGGTCTTTAAAAGCCACAGTCTGTACTATGTGATCAAGTCGTACTCTCTAGAAGCCGATATTTGTACGCTGGGATCACGTCGTGATCTTTGAAAGCCGCCATCGTCACTGTGATTCCATATAGCGATCTCGTTTCTCACTGAATCAGAGTAGGAGCCGCAATCCTATGTCACGATCATCACTATTATCCCATGCCTTCACAGTTAGTGCGACTGTATGGAGAGGTTTGTCATCCCAGTTAACTCTAACCACGGTTGTAACGTCACGTGATACCATGATCCAGTAGTTGCCATCCTAGTTAGTGCGACTATCATGAGGAAGAAACAAAAGAAGAGGTAACTTGGAGTTCCGAGTCTCTGCACGCCGATCCCAATAGTATAAGTACAAATAAACCCCTAGACTTATTCAATATTCCCTTTTTACCAATATGACCCTAAATTAGGTTCAATCTCAACAAAAAATAAGTTGATTTTAAAAAAAAATTTAAACAGATAAAAAATTATATCAACAAAATATATTCTTGAAAGTAAAATTAATAAACAAAACAAAAGTGATGTCAAATGAGCTCTTAGTGGATAACAGTTCAAGTAAAATATTTGTTCTCCTAAGTGCAAGAAGCAGCCTGCTTAGCTTAATAACCCTATAGCAAGCGCAAAACTTCTGCCTCAACCATATTGCCCTGTTAAACCAATTCCATAAACCTAGTCAAGGGGGCATTTGACAATTGCAGCACACCAACCATTTTCGTAGGGCAAAAATTCTTCCTCCCCGCCGATACTATGCATGTAACAATGGCATGTGATGGCTTGAAAATATCTTGTCAAAAGCTACCAACAATGTATAACACATTTAGTAGAAGAAATCCGAAATTTAAAGTTATCAGGACAATTACAAGAAATTAAGTGAAAGGACCAACTGTAGATTTGAAGTTAATAAAAGTGGATAATGACATATGAAATGGAAATCAAGAAAAATATTTTACATTTAGTTTATACCTGATTGAAGCAACAGAAAATAGTTCATCATCCCTCCCCAAGGCCACAGTATAAAATCCTTGACAGTTCACCTGCGATATTTTTGACCTGAAAATGGTGCAACCAAAAAAGTAAATGCAGTGAGAGTTCTATAAACTACATCGCAAGTCAAGTAAAATCGTAGTCAGCAGTAAAGATTAGGGACACTTACATACGTAGCACACAATTCTCATCTATTTACATCTCTCACCTAAACTTTCATATTTACACACATCACTCAAATTTTTAATATCACATCAAAAATAACATTATTATCATTTTTTAAAAGTGAAATACAACTTTTCATGCATGGTTTAAACAACCAAAGTGCCATGTATGTAAATATAAAAGTTTAGATATTAGAAATGTAAATACATGAGCATTGCTAGCTACATATGTAAATTTCCCCAAGCATTGTTATTAGCCATGCATGAACAATAACGCAAAAAGATATTGGAAAAACTCACCTCAAGTTGTATAAGATGAGAGAGAGCATATTATTGCCTGTTCTGGGATCCAACATGGGAAGAAAGCTTTCTTCCATAATGGACAAAGCAATAGCTAACTTTGTGTTGCATTCAGCCATCAAAGCAGTCTTCTGTGCAGAATAAACTTTTTCATCATCATGAATGCATTTCAAAACAGTCCAGCATAATCCATCATTCAAGCAATTCGTCACTCCTACAAGTGATTGCAGTCCAGTGTAAACCTATCACATCACACAGAATGTAAAGTTATTAGAATATACAAAAAAAAAGCAGTAGTTAATTTTAATCAGAATCCGTGAATAACACTCAAGGAATAGAACGTAAGAGAGAGAGAGAGAGATGCATGGTGAATGAACAGTAATTTATGCAAAGTGTGTAACCATTTTTTTTAATAAAATTATCCTCTATTTATAGAGAAAAGGGATACAGTATGCGAAGTTATATCAATTACGATGCTTCGGTTAGGGATATCTAGTTTATTCTAGGCCTTTTAAGTATGTAAGCCCAAATTTTTGTTACTCTCTGGTGAGAGTGGCGAGACCTTAATAGGTGTTGCTGGTTGGCTAAGCTAATGAGATCTTGTTAGGCATAACCGGTCAGCAAGGTTCGGTAGGCATTATCGGTTGATTTACCTCTTATTGGCAAAGGATTGGTAAGATCAAGTTGGTCAACTATGTCTTACTGATCGGTTAATGGGACCGACCATTAAGCCCCGATCCCAGATAAAGAATTTTTGTCGACAAAGAAAACTTAGGATATCGAACAAATAGTAAATCACCATAATCCTAGGTAGTCACTCTTAGATGAAGAAATCCTGAGGGATGGCTGAGAATTGCCCAAATGATTCTTGATGTTGTTTGAGGAGACCGTTGGGTGTTTCCAATAGAACTGTAGGACCCGAGTGATTAGATTCTTCATTGGGTTGGTTAATGGCTTGAGTCACTCCATGCTTCATTTCTAGCCGAACAGCTCAGGTTCGAGCCATTCAGTTGCCTTAGTTGACCTTAGTCTTAATACCTCCGATCAGACAATTAGATCTTTAAGTCTCCTACTGGCGGACCTTTCTTTGATATACATAGTCCCGTCTGCATCGTTGTGTCTCCTTGAAATTCATGTTAGCATGTTTTCCATTCACATACTTAGTTCCTCTTTCGCTTTTTGGAAGATATACTGCGACAATATTAAAAGAATTTAATGCAAAACGTATATTTCATTTATGATAAATTAATGATTCAATAATTGAACTCACTGAATTTTTATGCCCTGCATTTCTATATATAGGGTGTGAGGGATTGATCTCCCTTATCTTCTCCCTTCTCCACCTTGCCTAGGTTGTGTCTAAACTCCATGTGCTAATATGGTGAGCTGAACGTTGTCGGGGTCCAAATCCTATGACAGAGCAACATACCTCAAGGCCTTCAGAGAGATGAAGATGAAATCTGCATAAGAGAGTGAGAACAGCAAGAACAAAGTTCTTCTGAAGAGGAAAACACCTAATCCGGAGGATGATGTGAGGTTGTTTGATTTGCTCTACGGTCGTCACCGAGAAGTAGCTCGAGCAAAGACAGGGGGCCGATTAGGCAATCCTCCTGCCAAACTGCCAGTCTTGCTTTCTATCAAGATTCAAAACCTGCCTACAAATCAGGTCACACAAAGAGTTGCTCGCACTGTGGCGCTGCTTGGGGTGAAAGGGACGGTCGATGCTTCACAGTAGACAAAGTTGCAGGACAAATCTTGTGAGGGCAAGGGGTCTTTTACAACATCTTATTGGGATTGTATCCTTAAAACGAGGAATTTCGGTGTTGCTTATTTGATTTTCATTCTTTTATGAAATTCTTTTTATTTATATTATTCTTTGGTAAAGCCCACTTTGTTATAGAGATTAAGGCCATTGATTCTCTTTCAACGAACCTTCGCGCGGATCTGATTGCGGCTCCAGTGGCCTTGGATCAAGAACCTGCTGGAGGAGGCCGACTGTCGAGCGGTCCTAGCGAAGCCCAAGGGGAAGCAACCAATGTAAGCAAAATCTCCCCTTTGTCGTTGGTGCACCGCCTACATAAGATGGAGGATTCCTTTGCCAGGGTGATAGGACTTCATCAAGCCAGGGAGATGCGTGTGTTGTCACCTGTGTTGAGAAGATGGATCAGATGGAGGAAGAGATGACTGCCATACGTGAGAAACGACCGCCCTTCATGGGGAAACGGCCGCACTTCGTGCGGAGCTGCTAGCCATTCAAGAGGCATCTTCAATGTCTTGAGTCCAGGCAGAGATGGGTCGGGTAGACAGCTTTAAGCTAGGCGTGAGTTTTTATATAAGAGGTTGCTTCGACGAGGGTGTGTCTCAGTTGAAGCAGCCAAAGATTTTCTTGTAAAATATTTCACCTCAACGTAGCTTCTGAGCAAAACTTGTAATTTTTATTTTATGAAATAAAATTTAATTTTCTATCTCGAATCATGTGTTGATGTGACCCTTTTGTTAGTACAGTTTTGAGAATGGCCAAGGATGCTCCTCTCCGACCATATCAATGACTCTGAACTAGGTGGAGGTTCTTTAAGAAAAAAGTGTTTATGAACCGATCGTCCAGCTCTAAGCAGTTGAAAGCTATGACCGGGTGATAAACAAGTTAGGGGAGAATCTTGTGTTACACTGAGACCAGTTTAATAGTGGCTCGCAGCTGCCACTTTATCAAGAACTCCTAGTGATCTTCAACTGATACAGGATGATCCCCACAATTCTTGTCTAACACCAAATGACAAATATGACATGTGATCTTCTACCGGTGAATGGAGATCCCATGTAGACAAACCTATTCAACCACATGGGTTAGCAGGGACGATTATGTTCAATTCTTGCCCAGTTAAATATTCCAATTGTTAAGTTTAGAGAACAAGATAAAGGACTATAAGATGTGCTTCCTGGTCAGCTCATCTATTGGTGGCTAGAGAATATGTGTCCTCCCGTTGGGAGGTGTGCTCAAGAAGGTGAAGTCTCTGCTGACCCACCTTAGTGCTTAAAGAGCCATGATCGAGGGTCAGCGACTGTCGACCTTCCAATATCTCGAGCGACAATTCTCAACCAGATGATATGGTCAGAGAAGTGTGGTTCAATGAAAAAAGAACTCTAGGCGGCCTCTGATACCCAAAAAGTCGCATGAGAGAAAGCGGTTGTTGCTAGGGCCGCTCAGAAGAACAACATGGGAAGGCAGCCCTTTCCAAGGTCGTGACGGTGACCAGTCGGCCGTCATCCGGAATTGTTCATGTCAGGGTTGCTACCAAAGGTGTAAAATTTGTTCAGTTCGTATCCCAAACCACTTATTGTTTAAAATGTCTCAACTGACAAATTAATTATTATTAAGAGGAAAGTTAAACATTCTTTGTCAAGTGTGGACACTTCAGAAGCGCATCATGGAGAAGAAGTTAGGACGCAGGGCGTGCTAGCGTCGGGTAGTGTCGAAGGAGAGGCCTTGGCGAAGAGAGTGGAGATAGGATCAACTACTCCTTGGTCGGTCAACCCTTCCTTCATCGACTTGCAAATAAGGGGTGAGGCCCGCCGATCGTTTCTAATCACTTTGACCGAGACAGGGTTTGAGTTCGATCAAAAGCCTGGGCCAACATCTCATGGAGAAGAGGTATCCCACCAGGAAGGGAAGGCCCCCGTTGCGGATCCGAGTGTCCACCACCTTCTCCTTCCCTTAAGAAGCGGAAAGGTTGCCCACTTTTGTAGGTTCTTTCACAAGACAAGAAGGCGAATGTGTGGACTAGCCCAGATGAGCGGGACACCGTGACTAGCACAAGAATGGAATGGCACTCTGATTCTCTGGCAACAACGTGCTACACTTCAATCATAATTGAGGTTGTTTCGTCCCACGCCTTCAAAATGTTCCCGAGGAGACTTGAACGTCCGAAGCTTTATAAGGTGATAGATCGTTATCACTTGATGGCCTAGTAAGCTTCTTATTATTAGTCGTTGGCCCTCAATTGCGCATAGAGAAAATGAGTTACTGCTGAGAAGGCTAAAAACTCTGACACAGAGGCGAAAGCGGCAAAAATGCGAGCAACAATAGTTGAGAAGCAGTTGGAGATTGCTGAGGCAAAAATACTTGATCAGTCAAAGATGTCGGTTCTCCTAAGGTAAAATCAAATTCTGAAAGATGTGATGACAACAATGAGGACTGAGAAAAAGTTTGTAGATGGGCTCACTCGGTAGCTTCAACTCGACACTTCTCTAGCTATCGATCTCGTGAAGAACAATCTTATCGACCCAAAGTGGTCTGATATGGAAATTTGTGATTCTTCTTTTTTATTCGGAAGAAAACGAAGAGGTGGAAAGCTCCGAAAAAGAAGGCGGGGAAGAGAAGGTTGTCAAGGAAGAGAATGAGGAAGGGAGCGTCAAGGACAATGGAGAATCTTCGAAAGCTTGATCTCTTCTTTTTTCCTGTACTTGCATTTTCATTTAAACAGTTTCTAAAGCATAGACATTTTGTATAAAAGTATTTTTGTAATCTTTTGTTAAAAAAATGTAGTGAAGTTTTATTGGTCAGTTGATACCTTTGTCTCGTAGCTCGTAGTTTTTTATCTTTAATGTACTTGTTTTTTTATTTATGGTAACTGCTTGTGATGAATGTTTGTAATGGCTGGTTGTTTGACTTCTAGAATAGTCTTTTACTTGGTTTTTGGTGTGTTTTACTGCCCGACACAATTCTTACACTTCCCGTGTCCCACTTGCTCGGTCAAGTTATTGCCTTTGATGGGTTACACCTTTTGTAGATATATTAAGTGGATCTTGTTGTTGCCTTCGCAAGGTCAATCACTGAGACTTTCTATTGGGGTGATTTGATTGCAATTCATCATGAATTTTGTCACTAATGAGTATGAAACCACCTCCAGAACTTGACATGTGCCAAGTTAAGGGACATGAGTTTTGTTGATTCTTCAGTGTTAAGGTTCGGCTTTTGTGTCTAATGTTGATCAGACGTCTTATGTCATTATCGATCATTTTCATTTTTTTTTACGACTAAACATCTTATGTTGTCGATTTTGGGGGTTTCTATCGATCGGACGTCTTGCATCATTGTCAGATTTGGAGGATCTCTACCGATCGAACAACTTGCGTTGTTGTTGTTTTTGCTATTTGGATTTAAGTTCCCCAAATATTGGCAATGCATGTCAACTCCTTGTGTTATCTGAGTATCGTTTGAACCTAGAATTATGTGCATAGTTAGCATAATCATGTTTTCACTATTTTGTGAAAAAGTAAAAGTTTTTGGAACGAAAACGTCTTTATTATTTTTTACTCTTGTGATACAAGAATTTTCTAAGGGAGACATTTCTTGAAATTGCCTCCGCTCAATGGTCGAGGAACTACCTCCTCGTGTAAGTCTTTAATTTGTATGCTCTGGGGCGATTTTTTGATCAATGATGAATGGGCTAGTCTAAATCTAGTCTAACTTGTCGAGCACCTGTCCACACACGGCTGGATCAGCTTTCTTCAGCAAAAGGTCTTTGGGGGCGAAGGTCTTCTCATAATATGTTTGTTGTAGCGGCGAGTCATTTTCCATTTAATTTCCTCTAGTCAGAGAGCTGAATCAACCTGCCTTTATTAGGTGAGATTGAGTGCTAGCATTACACCATTATAGTTCGCTTCTTGCCACCCAGCCAGATTTACTTCATCAAACAACGAGACTGTGACAACCCTTTGATTGTGATAATTAAATTCAATATTTCCCTTCCGTGCGACAACATAAACGGAGTCTGCCTGGTTGCTTTTGATCCAGTTTTCATGACTGCCCATAGGACCGATGGAAGGATCAAAGCTAATTTCCTTTCACTCTGACTTTTTTCCTTAACAGATTTAAAATTATTTTATTAGCGGCTTTAGCTTGTCCGTTTCTGAGGATGATGTGCGATATGTCTCTCGTTATCAGTGACAATGACTGACAGTAGCCCATAACATCAAATAATGTCTATCCCGATGAAGTTCCGGACGATTTCCACATCGATTCAGAGGCTTCGATCCACTTAGAAATAGTCCCCCACCACTAGCAGGAATTTATGTTGGCTTTTAGACGGAGGAAAGGGCCCGAGGATATCCAATCCCCATATGACGAAAGACTATGGACTAACAAACAGTTACAGCTTGTGTGTTGGCTGGTGTTGCAGCGGTGCGTACTTCTGATATTATTCATATCTCTTAGAGGATTCTTTGGCGTCTTTCAAAAGTGTTGATTAGAAAAAGCCTTGTCGTTGTACTGTATGCGCCAAAGATTTTCCTCCAAAAAGACTTTCATATTCCCCCATAGTGTATTTCTCGGAGAATCTCTTCCGCCTCATTTTCCCCTGGGCATCTTGAGTATAGTGAAGTAACTGATTTTCCAAAAAGCTTCCCTTCAATCTAGAGATATTAGGCAGCTTTGAAATTGAATCTTTTTGGGTCAAAAACCTCTTCTAAATCTTTCCGGTCTCTAGATAGTGGATTCATGGATCCATCCAACTTTCCAATCCTTTGATCTCTAACTCTATCGCCTCAAGTTCTTCGATGGTTGCTCAGATCAAATTTTGGGTATCCCTTCCCCTGAGCGGATACACTTGGATAGAAGATGGACCACTTGATTTTCCTTCCTTTCCACTTGACAAACTTTCAAATAATAGTCTTCGTCTTCTTCAAGTATTTGACTATCAAGTCATCCCTAACCTCAAACTCCTTGTTGACTTGGTTCATGACCAATTGTGAATCAGATTTCACCAGAAGATGTCAGACGCCCATCTCATAAGAAAAAAAAGCCCGGTGATTAAAGCCTTATACTCAGCTTGATTGTTAGTGACTTTATATCCAACATTAATCGAGTGGCACGGCTATTCCACGGTCGGCCTAGTTGAAGCAAGACCAAGTCCTTCCCGTTTCTGGCTCAAAGCTCGGTTCGTAAGCAACACCCAGGCCTATGTCGGCAGGCTCACCTTGTTCAAAAAAATCCGCCAAGTAGAGATATAAAAGAGCCGAGCTTGAACGAGCCTAAGATTTGTTCGTGTTCAACTTTTTAAACCTTTTTTTCGTCTTTGGCCCGTGAATACTCTATTTCTGTTTGGCTCGATTCAAGCTTGAATGTTAGAATAAAGCTCATGTTCGACTCGAATTGGAGCTCAATAGCTAGAACCTTCAAGTGGCTACACGACTATTGTGCTCAAAAATGAGATTTCCTTGGATCGAAGCACCTTTAAGGCTATAAAAAAACCTCTCCCCGCGATGTGGAACTAAACGGTAAAAGTAAAACTAACTCCGTGGCTTTTTTTTTTCTTTTTTTTTTTTGGTAGGGAACTTTGCCCCGGGGGGGGGGGGGGGGGGGGCGCTCAAATACGGAATCGTGAGACGTTTTGGGCTCAATTTTGCTCTTTTTTTTTTTTTTTTTGCATTTACACACAATCCAACTAATTCTCATGTTTTTACATATCTAACACCTAAACTTTACTTTTTACATTTATACCACCCAAATCACTTATAAGTATTTTTAAAAAATATATTATAAAATTTAATATGAAAAAAATATAAATAAATACTATTATTTAATTATTTGGCTGCAAAAAAAGTCAAATACATCCGAACAAATCATTGTTCATGTTCGACAAGTTTAAAAATTGACTTCATAAAAATTGTTCGAGTTCGACTCTCTTGTTTAAAGAATGAATCAAATACATTAATATAACAAACCAAACATGATTTGTTCGCAAACACCGAGCTTTTTTGACAATCTTACTACCAAGAAGTAGGCTATTGTATGTGCTTTGATTGCAGTCTGATGTATGTAAAAGATGTCAAACTCGTTCTACAACCACTTGAAAAGCCAGAATATTCCGACCTAGTAAAAATAAACTTGAGAGGGTAGCGGTGACGGCTACAATTGGATGAGTTTGAAAGTATGGTTAGGGACTGCAAGCTAAAATAACAAAATCAAAAGTTAGCTTCTCCATGATAAGGTGGTTGGTGATAACTCGAATTGAATGAGTTTGAAAATATGATTAGGGCCTACAAGCAAAAATAATAAGAGCAAAAGTTAGCTTCTCCATGATAAGATATCTGATTTCTACACCTCGGAGATTCTGAATGGTATAGTAAACTGAAAACGGCTTCCAAGGTTCTTCTACGATCAAAATAGAGCTAACGGCTTCAGGCTAGACCCCCAAATACATAATGAGTTCCTCGTTCAGCAGTGGATGCTAAAGAATCCTTCAATTTCTGAAAAGCATATCACATTCTTCCAATTAAGTGAAGTTGTTTGTTTTCTTTAACGTTTCTAACAACGCTGACATTTGTCGCCTGATTTGGAGATAAACTGACCCAGAGTTGCAATTCGACAGTTTAGCTTTCGTACTTAGTGCTCTGAGAGGAATGCATGCCCAACAATGCATGCACTTTTTTTGGATTGGCCTTGATTCCATTTGGGATTAAGAGATAGTCGTTAAATTTTCCTTTTTGAGTCCCCGAATGTGCATTTGAATGGATTCAACCTCATATTGTATTTTCTAAGGGCTTCAAATGTTTAATTTAGCTCGATTATGTGTTGTTCGGTCGTTTTACTTTTAACTAACACATCATCCATGTACACTTCAAAGTTCTTACCATTTTGTTTAGAAAATATTACATACATGAGCCACTCTTAAGTAGCTCCAACATTCTTAAGCCCAAAGGATACTACATTATAGCAAAACACACCTTCACTGATTATGAAGGCAATTTTTTTTGCATCGGTTGTGTGCGTCTTGATCTGGTGGCATCTGAAGAATGTGTCTAGGAAGCACATTGTTGAGTGGCCGACTGTTGACTCCAGTAGGGGAATGGTCTCCAACAAAAACACGCCTTCACTAACTATGAAAGCAATTTTTTCCGCATCGGTTGTGTGCATCTTGATCTGGTGGTCTTAGAAGAATGCTTCTAGGAAGCACATCGCTGAGCAACAGACTGCTGACTCCACTAGGGAAATGATCCCCGACAATGCGTAGCTATCCTTCGGGCAGGCAGAGTTCAGGTATGTGAAGTTGACGCACATCTCCTATTTATCATTTGTTTTCTACACCATCACCATGTTCGATACCCAAGTTGGATACCGCACTTCTTGGATGTATCTGACCTTCATCAACTTTTGCACCTCGAGTATTAGTTCGATTAGGGTAATAGCTGAAGTCCACATTTTATGCTTCGATCGGGCGGCTGGATTGACATTTAGTCGGTGGCAAACAATGCCAACTAGTATCTCTGGCATCTCTGGGGCTGACCAGACAAAGACATCTTTGCACTCCAGAAGAATCTGGATCAGAGCATTTTTCGACCCTACGTCAAAATTCTCACTTACAAAAAAAAATTATCAAGCTCTCCATTGAGTGCAAGGTTTTGGATGATGGCCTCCCTAGACTTGAGTCCCCAAAGAGCAGGTTGGTGACATCAAACGACTCTTGCTCGATGTTGTCAACCGCCCAGAGCTGGTGGGACCAAGTTGCTCTAAGTTGTCTCGGAATCACATCTCCTATGTGGTATGTTGAAGTCACTACTGTAAAGTCATTGAGTAGCGTCCGGTTGAAGATGACATTATAAGCTGGTGGCGAGCCAACAAAAAGAAAATCTTCCATGTAAGTAAACTCCCCCCACCCCCCACCACCCACGATGACTACCAGGGCGGTTACCCCTAATGTCTCATTTCTCTTGTCGGAGAAACTATAAAGCAAGTTGGCCAATGCAGTTAGTCGATCGTAATTGAATCCTATCTTGTTGAATACTGACTAGAACAAAATATTCACTGAGCTCCCAATATCGATCAAGATACTACCAATCTGGTAGTTACTTGATAAGGAGGTAACGACGATAGCGTCGTTGTAAGGATTTCCTCTGGAGGGCAAGTCTGAGTCTATGAATGCGATAGGTGAATGAGTGCTACACTTTAAAGCATAAGCAATTGCGCACAATTCTCCTAATCGAACCACCTCCAACAGAGGACGTGAGTTTTTCCTCGGGATACACCTATTACCTTGGAGATCCCTCTTCAGCAGGTGACAGATAGATGATTCTGCCCAAATGGAAACAATGGAGTTGTACTCAGCCAAGATGTGATTGTTGGTTAGCTTCAATAAATGAACTAAAGTTTTTAGTCGTTGCAAGCCTAGAGTGTACAAATCGGACAATTAGGACTCCAAGTCTCATGTTGGTGGGCTCCCTTTTGATATGCCTTATCCATTCCGCACCATCACATCTCATTGAGAATCCGATGGCACTTTTCTCGCCCGCCCGCCCGCCGCCTATTATTGTTGTTTCACTTCTTGAATGTTAGGGAGGATGAACTAAAAGGGAACCGCAGTTGTGCCAAAAACCCCGAGGATCAAACCCATTTCAAACTGAAAATCTTTAGTGCATAAGTGAGGCCCATCTCTTGACATTTTTATAATAACATATTTTTCAACTATTTAATGAAATATTGAACCCAAAGTTTCACGTGCCTTTATCTCCCTCTCATGCATCCCCTCCCCCTAACATGCAAGCATTTATCAAGTAATATTCATCAATAGTTCACTCAATTATATGGAAATCGTAAGATGGCCAACAAAGACCTTATTAAACCAAAGAATCGCAGAATCGCTTCATCTGAGTATTACAATCAACTAGATATCACTTGTTAAGAAAGATAAACCCACAGTTCATGGAAATTGGGCCAAAGTCACCAATAGTCAAGCCCATTTTAAACTAAAACGCTAAACATATAAATCCCTTGGTATTTCAACACCAAATATTTTTAATTACCAATGTAGGCCTAAACCCCAAGCTTCATACACCTTAACAAATGAACTCTATCGTGTAGAAATCATGAACCCAAAATTAATATATAAATAATTTTACAAATTATATACCATCTCATGGAACTTTCCTTTTGTATTGAAGCAGTATTATAATATTAGTAAAAGCACGTTGGGTAAATAAAATATATTAAGCAATAATGTCAATTAAGACTTATTATGAAAATGTAGGTTAAATTCTAAAATGGTCAAATGTTTATTTATACATGGTTAACTCGGTTGCTGAAAATATCACATTTCTCTAATGACATCCCTCCAATATATAAAATTGATCCAAATGGTTCCTTAGGAACTAAATTGCACATTTTTCGCTGACTCGAAGTACTATCAATTGAAAGTAAATATGCCAAAATTTAGGTATTTCATTTAGAATATGTGTCAAAATAAGGTTTACATCGTTTACAAATAAACCCGATAAAACTCTCTTATTACACAACTCTCAACACTCCCCTTCAAGATGGGCGAAATATATTCACTAAGCCCAACTTGCCCATAATCTAGCTAACTTCACTAAACTAAGCCCTTTAGTGAGAAAGTTAGCCAACCGCTCTCCAGTAGCTACATGACTTAACTTCAACAAGCCATTATTCAGTTTCTCCTTGACGAAGAATCTATCAATCTCCTCATGTTTCGTTCTAACGTTTTGCACCAGATTGTTAGCAATGCTGATTGCCAAGTTGTTGTCACACCACAGCTTTATTTGAGTTCCCTGATCCATTTTGAGTTCAACCAACAAGGCTTTCAGCCACATCGTCTCTGCAAATCCTAATGCCATGGCTTTGTACCCTGCCTCTATTGTTGATCTTGCTACAACTGGTCGTTTCTAGTGTTTTCACGAGACTAAGTTATCACCTACAAATATGCATTACCTGATGTGGATTATCTATTATCAGCACAGCTTTCTCGGTCAGTCACAAAAACCTAAAATATCTACATGCCCATTCTTCCTGAAAATCAATCATTTCCTTTGTACACTCTTCAGATACCTCAGAATCTCCACATAGCCCTTCTATGGATCATGCATGTAGCGGCTCACCATACTTACTGCAAATGAAATATCAGGTCAAATGTGACACAGATAGATCAGGCGCCCCACTAGCCTCTACTACTTCTCACGATCAACCGATTCATCTGCCTTTGTACTGAGCTTGACCTTCTAATTGAATGGAGAGACTGCAGGCTTGCACCCTCACATACCTGTCTCCGTAAGAAAATCAAGCACATATTTTCTCTGGGATAGGATCATCACCTCAAGTCCATAGGCTACTTCAATCCCAAGAAAACATTTGAGTTATCCCATATTCTTTACTTCAAACTGCTTCCCCAATCTTCCCTCCAATTGAGATCATCATCACCATAGCACATATACAAGTATGGTAGTGTGACCCTCATGTTATCAAAAGAACACTGTGTGGTTTGCATTGATCTGCTGATATCCTATGTTAATCATCCACATTCTGAACTTATCAAACCAAGCTCGAGAAGACTGTTTTAAGTCATATAGTGACTTTCTGAGCCTACACACCTTACCCCTGTCTGCGATGTACTGAATCCTAGTCATATTTTCATATATACCTCCTCCAGTAGCTCCTAATGAAGAAAAATATTATTCACATCCAGTTGGTAGAGTCTCCATCCTCCATTCACAGTCAGAGAAGCCAGTGTCCTTACAGTGCTCATCTTTGCTACTGGTGCAACGGTTTCAACGCAGTCAATGTCATACGTTTGATTGTACCCTTTTGTGACTAGTCGTGCATTGTATCTCTCCAACTTCTTTTCTGGAGTTTGTTTTACAGTGAAGATCCACTTGCATCCAATTGCCTTCTTCCCTGCTGGCAGCAGTACAATCTCTCATATTCGATTTTTATTAAGAGCTCTAAGCTCTTCATGCATCGCCGCTTTCCACTTGGGATACTCTTTAGCAATCTGCCAACACTTGGGTATAAAAATAAAGTCCAATGATGCAATGAATGCTCCATTAAAAGGTGATATTAGAATTGGAAATAAAGTTTGCAACGGCAAATTCCCACCCAAAACGATCGGAGGATGTCGCGCATTGTTGTGGGAGGTTTTCTTTAATTGGGGGGGGGGGGGGCGTAGGAGTGAACGAACAAGGAATAATATCACCTGGGAGCTTTGAATCAAAAATGGATGGTGCAAGTGTCTCAAGAGTTGGAGAAGACCGAGACAAAGGACTTGTTGGCACTGCAGACTCTGCTCCCTCAGTTTGTTTTTTCCTCCATATATACACCCTTAGCTCACCTTCAGTCTGAAACCCTCTACCTCCGGCGTCAATCGCCTCGATTTTTGTCTCCTCAAATCATTCATCCGACATCACAGGACAGCATTGCTCCCACTTGCACCACTCCATCACCACTACTACTCACTTTCCCTTGCCTCATATATCTAGTGTTTGTTAAGTCACTGAATGACGAATTCACCTCCAGAGTGTAGTATGGTTCAAACTCTCTGAATGACACATACATACTCACAAAGAGTCTCTTCTCAATCATATTAAATAGACATAACCCTTTTGAGTAGCAGATGACCCACGAACACACATTTCACTGCTCTGGGATCCAACATCCCTACAGATGGTTTGTTTTCTCTCACAAAACATACACCTCCAAATACCCTCAATTGAAGAATATCACCGTCTCCTTTCAACATCTGATAAAGAGACTTCCACTCCAATATTCTTGAGAGCATCCTGTTAATTAATTGAGCAGCTGTCAACACTACTTTCCCCCATAAGTGATGTAGGACATTCATTATGATCATCATGCTCCACATTATCTCTACAAGATGTAGATTCACAAGCATCACACACAAGTTTCTCTTTTTTTGTCTTTTCTTATATAGATGAAAACAATCGACTCAATAAACTAAGACTAGGATGTCTCGTCTGTGATGTACTAGCAACACTTCCTCAATAATCCTCCCAAATTCTCTTATTGCAGCACTTTCTACCATAGATGTTAAAGCAGAGTCCATCCACTCTCAGTCCAAGAACCAGAGTCTGTTATGTCATGTTCTAGTCCCAAGTGTCCGACCCATCCCATTCTCTTGGAAATCATATGAGAGATATCAAAAGAAACAATGCATTTTAGCTAGAAAATAATATAACTAATGGATAAGAGGTTTACTTGAAAAAAAAGCATGCAAAACATTGGAAAAAATGATATGATTGGTACATCTCACTATACACTTACCAACTTTAGGTTGTGTTGTATTATCAACAGTCTGTATACTCTGTGATATTGTTAGATGAGTATATAAAGAGAACTCTCCGACAGTACCTTTCACGTGACGACAAGCGCCAGAATCTATGTCGATTCTGATGAACCTATAATGGAAATAAACGCAAGAGCAAGTGTCTCACCAATACCTTTGTTGAAGTGAGCAAAAGTGTCAATGTCACCCCTTAATGCCAATGGATTTAAAGAATCCTCAACTCCATCTCCTGCTGCTTTATGCTTCCCCTTGAACAACTCCAAACACTCAAGGTCCTCACTAGTAAAGATCACATCTGTCTCTCCCTCGTCCTTTGCTATCATCAGATTTGCCCGATTGCCCCATTTTTCCACTTTTCCGACCCTCACGACCAAGAGCATGACCTCCACCTTGCAATGTCCACCTGTCTCTCTCTCCGTCGGTGGCTTAGAACAAAAGCTCTGCTCACATGACCAACTTCACCACAGTTGTAGCACTTGTGATTTTCCCCCTGAACACCTAGTATACCTGGGCTCGCAATAACAAATGCAGATGGTGCACTCGAAAAACCACTCGGCTCAGAGTGTGGCTTCATACAACTCTCCTCCTATATCATCGCAACAATGGCCTCATCTAGTGTAGGAATATCATCTGAACTAGAAAGACAAATCTTCTCTGATCAAAGACCGAATTTAGATGAGTCGGGAACTGAATAGTCTTCATCAGTGTAAAGATTTCTCCTTTCTTGCAATCTAGATCAATACAGCTTGGCATCGGTGAGAAGTAATAAAGATCCACCCACAACCTCTCCAACTCTATGGAGTATTCCTAAATTGTTTTCTCACCTTGTACCACAGCTTCTATCTCGCGTTGAATCTGAAGGATCGTCATCTGATTCTCAGCCCCAGCATAAATCTTCTTCAACTTTGCTCAGATGTCCTTGCAAATGTCATCAACTGCGGACGTGATTAACGAAACCATTGAGTTAAGCAACCATGTGTAAACTAAGTGAGTGGTCCTCTACTGATTCTTCTCAACACTGCTCTTTTTGGTTCTTTCTTGGTCATATATCTCTATAGCCTCTTCCCTACTAGAGCTATCTCAATCCAGCATGACCAGCTCAGATAAGTGGTTGGTCCATCAAGCTTTAGATTCACGGGAGAGAGATCTAATTTCACTTACGTTGAAGCATGTGTTGAAGTCACAGTTGACGTCGACATTAGCTCCCTGTATGAGCCCTAACAGGAACTTCAGGATCTCAGGATCAATCCTTACTATAAGTTCCAATCCTTTACTCCCCACACTATCTCCATCTCTCGTCATCTCAATTACCTGGACTCTCTTCTAGGTCGTACAAACCACGAACAATTCCCTTCCTCCTTTAGGCCTGATTTTGATCTATCACATCATCAAGATTGGGATCTTCTTTGTGCGGAGGCCCGACTACAGCAATTGTGGCACCGAAGGCATGGAAAGGGGGTTGATGTAGCTGCCTGGATAGATGGCGACGGCGGCCTGAAGAGTGATGGCTGTCGCTAGACCCTAATGTGTCTCCCGCACGTGAAGCAGGTGAGGCTGGACGTGGGACGAGTCTCCCATATTGGATGCGGGTGCGTCTCTCGCCCGGGTTGTCATGGGTAGACGGAAGAAAAGCAACTAGTCTGGAAGATCGGGATATGTGATTAATGAGGATAGGGAGAAGCGGGGAATGTGATCGATGTGACAGATCTAGAAGATAGGGAGAAGGTAGAGGCTAGGGTTTGGCTCTGATACCACATTGAAAGTAAATCAGCCAAAAATTTGGTATTTCATTCAACATATGTGTTTAAATAAAGTTTACAACTTTTCCAAACAAAATCCGATAAAACCCTTTTATTACACATAACTCTCAACATTATCCATCAAGAAAAGATGATGAACACTTTCAATAACACATCACATGGCAGAGCAGATATCAAGTGATTTGGTTGTAGATGGGTCTAGAGACAAATATTAAATTTGCAAGGGGAGGATACTCGACCATTTTCAAGGAAAAATGGTGGATGCTAAAATATAAAAAAGCTGCTCAAAGAGAACCTGCCAAGCTAGCAACATTCATTAACTGCATTGTTGGCAAATCCAACAAGAATCGCACTTACATTGAAGCAGTTGATGAGCATAGAAAGAATTTTGCAAACTTCAAGGAGACATTGGTTGAGCATTGAGTGCTGTGGAATTACGCTTCTTATTATTTACTTTAATTCTATTTAGTACTTGCTATATTTAGTCATAGTATAAAAATGGTAATTCTTTAATTATAGGTATTTATGTTTATTCCGTAATTATAGGAATTGCTTAATTGTAGAAAGATTTCTTTCCTCTTTCTATTTCTTGTACTCGCCTATTTATAGGTGAATTATCTATGTATTCAAATGAGAAAAGGATTATTCAAAATTCACATGGTCTCAGAGCCATCAAAGGGAAGCCTCTCCCGGTCGGCTCGATCACGGCCCTTCTCTTCTGCGATCGTCCGTGTCCGAGCGCGCTGCTCTAGTTTGCGCCTGCCCCGATCGTTCGCGTCCGAGCGCCGCTCCTCGTCCAATCTTCCGCGTCCGATCGTCTGAGCGCCTGTCCCGATCGTCCGCGTCCGAGCATCTCTCCCAATCGTCCGAGCTCCTGTTCCGATCGTCCGCGTCCCAATCGACCGCATCCGAGCGCACACAGCCCTAGTGCGCACCTCTCCCGCAATTGTCCGCACCTGAGCGCCGACTCTTCTTCTGCGATCGAGCACAGCCCGTTCCAGCCGTGCTCCTCGTCAGTGCAACCTCATCTCTGATCATTCTGCTGGCCACCTCTCCTTTCCAATGACTAAGTACGGTCAAGCCTGCAACTCCTCCTCCACTAGTGATGTCACTTCTAGCCACCCCTCCGCGACTGGGTCTCCATTGCCCAGCAATTCAAACAATAATTCTATCCTTATCACCAGCAACAAACTCACCGGCCAGAATTACCTCTAATGGTCGCATTCAGTCATGATGTTTGTATGCGGCAAAGACAAAGATGACTACCTCACTGGTGATGCTCCAGCTCTGATGATGACAGATCTGTCATACAAGACTTGGAAATCTGAGAATAATATGGTTATGGCCTGGTTTGTTAACTCGATGACACTTGATATTGGCAAAAATTTTCTTCTCTATGGCACGGCTAAGGAAATCTGGGATGCTGCCCATAAAATCTATTCTATTTCGGATAATATAAGCGAACTATTTGCTGTTGAGACCATTCTTCATGACTTTCATCAAGGTGATCTCTCCGTCACTCAATACTTCAATACTCTTACTCAGTATTGGCAGCAAATAGATCTATTTGAGGTATACCCTTGGAAGTGTCCCGAAGACTATCATATTTCGCCAAATCATAGAATAGAAACGCACCTTCAAATTTCTTCTCTGCCTCAAATCTGAGTTTGACTAGACTCACTCACGGATTTTGAATTTGAAACCTCTTCCAATAATTCGTGAAGTTTTCTTCGATATACGCCGCGAAGAGAGTCACCAAAAGGTCATGTTAGGTGCTTCCTTGTCCACTACAGCCCTCGACGGGTCAGCACTTGCTACTCAAATCCCATCCACAGACAACCGCCAATGCCAGGGCCACCCTTGGTGTGACAACTGTCGCCGTTCTGGCCATACTCGGGATACGTGTTGGCGGATTCATGGCAAACCCGCTAATGGGAAACCCAAACGGGATCATCGGGCAGCTGCAACCATCACCACCGAAGCCTCTCCAGGAACGAGCCCATTCAGCGAAGAACAGATTCATGCCCTCTTCTCAGTTGTCACCAGTTCAGCCTACTAGTGTGGCATCGAGTGCCACCGACCTTGTTATCTATCAAGGTATTTCCCTATCCGTTTTCGTCTTAGATTCAACCTCTTCTCGCCCCTGGATTGTTGACTCAAGTGCCTCCGATTATATGACTGGTGATATCTCCTTATTAATGGATTACCGAACGTGTAATCCGACCCTCACTGTTCTGATTGCTGATGGATCAGCCTCCAAAGTTGCTGATATTGGTTCCGTCTGCATCTCTCCAGATTTATTCCTCACATCTGTCCTTCATGTTCCTACTTTGGATTGTAATCTGATCTCCATTAGTAAGCTCAATCATGATTGTCATTGTGTTGCTAAATTTTTTCCATATGTTTGTGAATTTCAAAATTTGAAGTTGGGGAGGATAATTGACAGTGTTGAGTTGCGCAGTGGTCTCTATCTTCTCAACAAACCCTCTGTCAGTCTAGTCTCACCCACCGATTATATTCCAGTATCAAGTCTGTCTTGCTTAAATTTTCTTAGTACATCTGTATTCCATTCCAGCGTTAATAATGATAGTGAAATCATGTTACTTCACGATCGTTTAGGTCATCTCAATTTTATGTACTTTGAGAAACTGTTTCCTCATTTATTTATTAATAAAAGTCCTACCTCTTTTAATTGCGAATTTTATCAACTTGTCAAACACACTCCTACTTCATTTCCTCGTTTATCATACAGACCCACTCGTACCTTTTCTCTGATCTATAGTGACGTCTGGGTCCTCGTGAAAAAATTATTTCTGGGGTCCAATAGTTCGTGTCCTTTATTGATGATCACACACGGGTGACATGGATCTATCTTATGCGTGACGAATCCAAGGTAGGACCAATATTTCGTGTATTCTATCAAATGATACTCACTCAATTTGACACAAAATCCAGACTCTTAAAACAGATAATGCACGAGATTTTTTCAACATCTCTCTAGGAACTTTTCTTACTCAACATGACATCCTTTACTTTGGCACGTGTGTTGATACTCCCCAACAAAATGGAATTGCCGAGCGGAAAAATCGTCACTTGTTGGAGTTAGCCCGCTGTCTCATGTTTACCACATCAGTCCCTAAATGTTATTGAGGCGAGACAACATTGACCGCTGCCTACCTCATAAATCGGATGCCCTCTCGTATTCTGGGTTTCCGTAGTCCAATTGATGTCCTCCTTCGCTCCTTTCCAAATACTTGCACACTCTCTTTAGTTGTCCCTACCAAACTATTTGGTTGCTCCGTCTTTGTTCATATTCACAAACACCGCAGTAAATTAGACCCCAAATCTGTCAAATGCATATTCATAAGAGATTTCGACCAACAAGAAAGGCTACAAGTGTAATTGTCCTTCAACTAAAAAGGTCTATACTTCTATGGATGTCACCTTTTTTTAGCATCAATTATACTACCAAGAGTCTGTCATTCAGGGGAGAGTCATAGTGAATAACAACCCTGTGTTCCTTTACCAACTGACACGGGTCCCTCATCGACTGTCAAACCTCCTCCATCTCCTATTCAACCTCCTCAGTCTACACAACCCACACATTCTCTTATTCAACCTCAGTCTACACAGCCCACTCCTCAGGAACTTCGGGTCTATACAAGACGAAACAGAACTGCTGAAAGAATAGAGAACCTAACACCGCTTCCAGCTGCTGTCCAAGCATCTAATCCGGCTCCAAAACTCTCTGAAACTCACTCAGGTACGAAATCTATAGACACTAGTGATTATGAGCTTACCCCGCCTGTGAAAGATGATTATGATGTTCCTTGCACTCAACATCCTATTGCCCAATTTGTTTCATATGAGAGGTTATCTCCTCCCTATCATGCATTTGTTACTGCTATTGACAGCATAAATGTTCCGAATTCTATTCAGGAAGCTCTCTCACACCCTAAATGGAGCTGTGAATGAAGAAGTTGCTGCACTAGAAAAGAGTGGAACGTGGATTGTGTCTGATTTGCCCAAGGATACGAGACCAGTAGGATGCAGGTGGTTATTTACAATCAAATGTAAGACAGACGGAAGCATAGATCGGTTAAAAGCCCGACTGGTTGCAAAAGGTTATACTCAGTCACACGGAATTGACTACCAAGAGATATTCGCCCCAGTAGTCAAATTGAACTCCATTAGAATCCTACTCTCCATTACAGCAAACTGAGACTGGCCCCTTATGCAACTTGATGTCAAAAAAGCATTCCTTAATAGAGATCTTGAAGAGGATGTATACATGAATTTACCACCTGGTCTTGAAGGGTCCTTCCATAGTGACAAAGTATGCACGCTCCAGAAATCTCTGTATACCAACTTGCTGTACTTATTGTGTATGTTGATGACATCATTCTTACCGATGATCACACTGAAGAATTGACAAAGCTGAAGAAGTTTCTAGCCCATGAATTCGAAATCAAGGTCAAACCACAGACATTCTCATCAAGGCTCTCCCTAAGTCAAGTTTTGATGAGCTAACCAATAAGTTGGGCATGTACAATCTGTACAACCCACCTTGAGGGGAGAGTGTGGAATTACACACCTTATTATTTACTATAATTCTATTTAGTACTTGATATATTTAGTCATAGTATAAAAAGGGTAATTCATTAATTATAGGTATTTATGTTTATTCCGTAATTATAGGAATTACTTAATTGTAGGAAGATTTCTTTTCTCTTTCTATTTCTTGTTCTCGCCTATTTATAGGTGAATTGTCTATGTATTCACATGAAAAAAGGATTATTCAAAATTCACAAGTGCAAGTTATCAATTGTTTGTCAAAAGGAAGTTGTTGCTAGTGGGCCAAGAGGGTAAAGTCGGCAATTCATCAATAGGAAGTTGTCAGCAATTGGTCGAAAGGAAAAAGCCAACAGTTCGTTGGGAGAAAATCGTCACCAATTTGTTGAAACGAAGTCCACAATAACGTGCCAAGAGAAGAAAGTCTACAGTTAGTCAAGAGGACGTTGCCATCAACTTGTTAAGAATAAAGCAGAGTCAACAAATCTAGAATGCACAGGGCCCAAATCAGCCAGGTCAAACTCAATGCCATTATCACATCTGAAAAGTCATCCAATGGATCCAATGTGGACATCAACACTCTTAATGGTGTTCAATTCACGCATCACTTTAGTCAACTAAGATAGCGCAATATTAAGCTCTTCCAAGCATTGAGAGTTTAGCTATCTTGGATAGGAGATCAAAGTTCTATCAAAACCTTGAGTCAAACGGGAGAATTTTATATAGCTCAATAATAAAGATTCAGTATACTACATTACCAAATAATGATCGTATGAATGGCCATTAACAAGCTAAGGGTTGGAACAAAAATAAAGATGGCTCATGATTTTGCAATTATAAAAAATCCTAAGGATTTACGGTGCCTTTATTTTCATGCCAAAGAATTCTCTTGGGATTGATTATCCCTTGATTAACACACAAACTATTTGGATTGGAGGCATCTTGCCTTAGAAACCATGAAATCCTTAGGATTGATGCAAGAGACTCACAATGAAATTCTCTTCTTTAATAGTGGATTAGATACTCTTCTTCTTTAAATGTAATTTCGATTACGATGAAGCTAAACAACATAAATTTGGCATATATATGTTTTGTGCTCTCTTTTTCTTTTTGTGGATGCATTTTCATTTTTCTCAATCATGGCGACACTTCCACTTTGAGTTATTTGACACCCGCATACAACACTCTAAATTATGTATTTATTTATTAAACTCTACAATAAAATCATATGATTGCAGAGCTTCTTGACCCTCATGTAGAGCATCTTACAGTATAGTATTTTCTAATACAAATCAAACATGAAGTGTAAAAATCATACAACAAACACAAAAAACTTCATAAGTTATAAACTATCAACCTTTAACAATCATTCATTACTTTTAATGAAAATAGAAAATACAACTAAGACAAATACATATTTTGTCTTTACACACAATTTGTGCTTTTAATAGATGTAGCATTTTGAGATTTACATTTTTTATTTTTTAATTTCAAGGAAACTTTAACCTCAATAATTTGTTTAGTTGATATTCATTAAGTAAATATTGGCATAAGTATTGTAGCTCTCAATAAAAAAACACATGCATCATCGAAGACTAGTTAGTTCCCTAGTAGCACACAAGTTACCTTAATTTTGGCACAAATTTAGTATTTTTATCTAGAAATAGTAATAATGACTTGGATGTGAATGCCATTGTAGGTAATGATAACATAAAAGAATCCAAATCATTGGTTAATAGTTAAGCAAATAAAGTTAAATTATATTAATTAAAAATTGAATTAATACCATAACTTTTAGGCTTACCAACTTACCAGCATTTATCTCAACTTTTTGTATGATTTTTAAATAATATAATTTTTCTAGCAGTTGATTTCATAAGATTTCAATATGAAACCTTTCAAATTTTAAACAATACATTAAGTTAAATCAAGATTTGAATCATCTTCCTCTCTAATTCCTATATTTATTTGACTTATAATTTATAGTTTGCCATTAATTTGGTGGATATTATGGTTCATAAATTTGACTCTTATTGTTAATAGATTATGGTGAATAGTTGTTTGATGTGAGCAAACAATGTTCGAACTAATGCTAATTTATTTCCTTGTATTCATAAATGGCATTGTAGCTAAGATTCAATCTTTTCATTTACTTTTAGAGGTGTAACTAAGTCAAGTGGACTCCCGAGGCAGCTCGGGCTAGACTGAATAAAAGACTAATGAGTTAAAGTTGATGAGCTAACTAGTAAAGCTTTAGCCTTCCCCAATAAACAGGTTAGTTCATGAGTGGGCTCAGTTAAACAACATAGGTATAAAATACATTTAAAATTTATTAGAACTCAAAATTCAAAAGTCTAAGCGCAAAATTTACAGCATATGGCCAAGCTGGTACTAGGATATCACATTTCTCATGTTTTATATCAAGTGTTTTAAATTCTAAACTCAAATCCTAAGATTACTTCTTTATATCAAGTGTTTTCTAATTATTTATAATCTATTTTGTTTTATTTTTTATCATATTATTACCATAATAGCTTGAAAAAAAATCATTTTATCTCTTCTTAATAAAGGAGTTAGCTCATAGGGTAACTCACAAATAGGATTCAAATCATGCCAGAAGTTGATTAATTAATTAATTTCAAGCTAATGTTAGTGGAAACTTCGCCTCAACTTGACTCATTTACACCCTTATTTCTTAATGAATATTTTTTACTTTCAACTATTAATTTAATTTAACTTATATTATTTATTTATTCAAAAATTTCTTGTTGTAGCTTACTCAACAATTAAGATTTTCTTCGTCACGTGACTTCTTTACTACACAAAACCCATTGTCAAAAGAACTTCTATCTATATTATAGCATGTAAACTGAGACGAAATATTTTGCCCAAATTGAATTGGAAACTTACTCTCTTGCAAGGACCCAATAAAAGTCCAAAATAGTCACCATCTATATATGGCCAAGCGGGTACTAGGATATCACATTTCTCATACTAAATCCCTCAAATATACAAAATTAATCTCAAATAATCTCCTATAACTAAATTTTAATCAATTTTATATAGTCGATGGAATACATAGAGAAAAAAATTGTATTATAATTTTTTATCATTTAAAATAGGGATCATTTATAATCAATTTTATATATTCGAGAAACTAAATGAAGAATTGTTAAACTCAATGATTAAATTTGCCGCACGAATGTGATTGAGGACTATTTTAAATTTTTTTTGTTATAAGAACTAGCACTTTTACAATAGATAATGGTGATTTTAAGAAAATTACCTAGTTAGGGGTCCTTTTTTATTATAATAGGAGCTTGATGTATGTAACATTTCAACTAATGATTCAATAAAAAAACAATCATTGTGTGATTTAATTTCATTCTCAAAATTTTCTTATAAATTTCTGAATTTGGCTATCTTTAAACTACAATTTGGAGCATGTTTTATGACTTACTGATTTGCATAAGAAAAATAAGCTTCACTTATACTAATTTATGAACTGCAAATTTGCTTGGTTTGTGCATCCCATCTTAGATTTACATTAACAAAATAGAATTACTTATGCTATTCTACATCATTATTTTCCTAAAATTGTTGCACATATAGGGAAAAAATTTGCGTACATAAGACGTACGCAGAGCTGCGTACATCTGTAACCTTAAAACAGGTTACAGGGAGGATTTTAGGAGGTTATAACCGCATTATACCCCCTGTAACCTCCCTGTAACCTACCTGTACCTTCTAATAAGTTCCGCGCTTCTCTTTTCATATACAGGTAGGTTACAAGGAGGTTACAGCGGGTATAACGCGGTTATAACCTCCCAAAATCCTTCCTGTAACCTATTTGCAGGTTACAGACGTACGCAGCTCTGCATACGTCTTACGTACGCAAATTTTTTCCCACATATAGACAGCACACACACGAGTCATATAAGGTTCCTTTCGCAACATACAAAAGCACATACCACCATGCTTCAGTGCACATGTCCAGTCATTTGTTCAAACATGATTATTCAATCAAACATATGTCGCAGAATTAAAATATTACGAGTAAGATACTTAACAAGAATCTAACTTTGGTCTATAAACATGATATATTTGAAAAGAAATGCAACGAAAAGAAATACCTGAAGACATTTTTGTCCACAAAACCACAAATTAGATCCAACTGCATCACATTTAATCCCATCCTTTATGCACGTTTCATGATCTGCAGTAACAAAGTTGCTTTAGTATTATGAAAATAAGGATCTATATACAAACTGCTGGAAGAAAACCCCAAAAAAATAAAGCTTTAAAAGGAGACTGGCAAATTAATTCAACTAACCAATTCTTTGGTGCATTAATTATGACTTCTTTGTTTATGAGAACAATGGAGTTTATGCAGCTCAACAACTTCATTTTTTTATATACACTTTGCTCTATCAGTTAGGGTGCAGACAAGTTAAGCCTTAGCAAGCTCAAGAGTTGGTCAACTCAACTTGTTAAACAACTATTTTTTTTTTTTGTTCTGGTCATTAAGATATCGAGTTGAACATTTATAAACATAAAGTCTAAACATAATTAAGCTATTATCAAACCAAACTTGATTGCAAAAGGCCTTGCTTGTGTTGATAACTTTGGAGAATCGAGACATTGAAGAAGGAAAAGCATGAGGATAATCCGAAATAACGCAGGGGGATAACCTGAAATAAATCAGGAGGACAAGTTGCCGCAGCTCGCGATTTAGGATTTCAGGGCGACTTCTGTAAGTGTGAATCCCTCTTATTCACTATTATAGATTTTCATTTCCTTCCTCACGCTTCGTTTTGACATTCACGTCGTTTTTCATGTAAATATTGTTTCCAGCAGCCGTCAAAGGTGCTGATTGTAAGTCGGAAGCGGCAAAAGCTTCCGTAAGGGTTCTAACAAAGAATTAGTGTAGGAGAGATGTGGTTAGGGGTGATAGAAAGGAAATTAGGTGATTTTGGCTGACCGGTTATTCCGAAAAGCCCTTTTGAGGTGTGGTTTGACCTTTAATGTTTGTTTTGGGTTAATTCATGTTTTGAGTTAAATTTTATGAAATCCTATGTTCTCTACAAGCCACGGGTTGTCTATACGAGGCGACATACTCGAGGCAAGCGTGCAGGTACTCGTCGTAGGGCTGCTCCCTCAAATCAGATGAACTAATAGTGTGTCAATTAAAAAAAAATCTTCAATAGATTTTTATATGATTTCTATTTTGACACTGATGTTTTTAGAATTTCCTGCATATCGTAAATGTATACATGCAATTGAAAGTACGAATGCAAGTTTACTTTTCTTACGACATAAATATATTATGATTAAGTTATGCTACATATAACTATGGATATGATATAAATTTTCTGCAGGTATTCATTTGCTATGTTTCATGCCTATGTCTATAATACATGTAATATCTGATAAATGTTTGATGCAAGAGTGAAGATTCAAATGTCGCGATGAATGTTAGAGCGTAAAATATTACATAAGTGCTTGCAAGTACATTATTCAACAATGTAGTATTCTCGATTCCTGATATTTATACGAGAACGAAATTCTAGGAACCATTGGAATTAGACGGTGACAAAACGTATGGAACCGTGAGTATGTTGGGGGGAAAATCCAAAATTTATTGATAGTTTATACGGTCTTTGAGGAAGGGTGATGACCCATATTAAAAGAACATAGAAATAGTTGAACCCTCTATATTATACTAACGACACTATTATGATATGACCTCTATGAAATGATATTACTAAGATAATATACTATGAGCATGCTTATGAACACGTTTTTATTATGATTTCATGCTTACGACCTGAATGTTACATTATAGTTGATTTTTATACTGCCTGTAACAATTATCTTTTCATTTTATTTATTATGTATGCATGTTATGATTTGTGTGTAAACTTATAATTTTATACAAGCATGCACGTTGTTCCTTTTTCATATATAAAATCTTATATTAGCCTTGATTATTTTTCTAAGCTCGTCGTTGCTCATTCTTCATTGTGTCTTCCAAGTAGAAGCAACGAGCACAAGGACGAGTAGCTAGGTGTATCTTTGTACATTTTTTACATGATAGTTTTGGGAGCTTTATACATACGGTTTGGGTACGTACATTTTTATTATTTTGGATTTAGCAACTATATATATGATTTTTATGTTTCCAAGTATGTATATGAAATGGAATGTATCATCTATGTTGCAGCGATCCAGTTAGACTAATTCATCACCCACTAGGCCCTGATTATAAAATTCAGGATAAGTGCTAATGAGATTTGGTCTGACCAAATTGTCAGTCTTTGTTGCACCATGATTGACCCTACCAAGGGGGGTTAGTTGGGGTGTGACAGCTTATATGTTGTAGGATCAAGAGAGTGCTTGACTTGATGGAGGAGTTTGAGTTTGGTAACAAGTTTCTAATGACCGATTTTGCATCGAGTAACCATGTGGTGGGGTGAAATGGTGTTCTCGGGTGTAGGCATGTTGGAATGACGAGATATGGGTTCGATGGTGGAGGAAGTGCGGGGTTGCATGGGTTTGAGGATGACGATGGGGAGGATACATTGGGGGACAAGAAGTAGGGGATTTTATGTAGGAGAAGGGTGTGTTAAGGACGTAGGCAAAGTAGAGAATGATTAGTATTCGAAGACATGCTCGTCAAAGGTTACATGGCAGGAAATGAATAGTTTTTCGGAGGTGGGTTGGTAGCACTTGTAGCCCTTATGATCAAATGAGTATCCAGGAGATACACATGGATGAGAGCAAGGAGGCGAGTTTATGTTGTGTATATGCTTGTAGACATGGGTAACACTAAAATCTGAACAAGTTGAGGTGGCAATAAGTAGGTTGACGATTCTAGAGAAGTTCATACGGAGATTTACGATTGGTGTTTTTAGTTGATGAGATATGTTGCCGTAACGAGGGTGTCCACCCAGATAGTAAAGGGGAGAGTGGCATCATAGAGAAGAGTTTGTGTGGTTTCAATGAGATGCCTGTGTTTGTGTTCTTCAACCCCATTCTATTTCGAGGTGTGGAGATATGAAAATTGATGAAGAATGTCATTATGTCATAAGAAGCTTTGAAGTATGGTACTTTTGTATTCAATCCCTATCGGATCAAGTATACAGATAGTGACATTAAATTGAGTGTGAAGCATTTTAATAAATTGAATAAATTTGTGGGTTGTTTCAGCTTTACTTATCATGGGAAACACCCAACAAAAGCGCGAAAACTCATCAATAAGAAGAAAAAAATATTTATAGCCTTGAGTTGATAGAATTGGGGGTGGACCCCATACAACAAAATATATTAAGCATATGTCCGTAAAGAGAAAAAAGAAAAATGTATTCTATGCCTTTTGTTGTAGCTGAAACTATTATATACAAAGGTATTTGTTGCTATATCTAAGCTTAGTTGACTCTTGCAGACGAGCGTAAGAACATCTGAATGTGGATGCCCAAGACATTTGTGCCAAATGATGGCCTTCTTTATGAAGGTGACAAGAGCATGAATGGGATGCAAAAGAGAGGTAAGCGATATAAGCCGTCAGTATTGGTTCCCCAGTGTAGAGTTAGCTTTGTCATGAATTCAAAGATGGTAAAGCCATTCAGATCAAAATGAATAGTCGTGAATCAAAATATGGACAGGTAATAGATTGTGAGAAAGAGATGAAACATGCTATAGTTGGGACAGGAGAAGCTTATAGTGGGGTTTCAAAAGGATTTCATTATTTGTATGTGCTACTGGAACGAAATGACCAGTTTATATCATGACTTGTTCATAAATGGTTCCAGGAATAACAAGTTTTAGGTGATTGAGATCTGAGGTAAGATGCGCTGTAGCGCCAGAAACCATAACCCATGGTGAGGCGGTGGCTTGCAAGGCTTGTTTAGTAGGTAAATACTCAAGATTAGAGAGATGTCAACATGTAGCTGCAAAGTGACCAAACTAATCACAAATTTGGCATCTTACTGAGGCTTTTGGTGTGCTTCGACCCCCTTAGTACGGGTACGAGATTGAGCTATGCCCCGAACGCGAGCATTGGAGCAGGGCGTACCGCAAGTGCGGCGAGAGCAAGTCGAGTATTAAATGGATTTTCAAGTTTTGATTGATCTCCTTGCTACATAGAAGAGAGTAGAAGTCACCCAAGTCAAGAGGATGCAGTTGAATGCGGATTATTGTCCCGAAGCCTTGATAGGTGGTCGGGAGTCTGTTGAGTGTGTAGAAAATGATATCCTCTCTATCCAGTGTACCTAAAACAACAATGATGTTGTCGACTAGAGCCTTAACGCTAGATAGGTATTACGTCAACACCTGATTGTTCATCGAGGGAGTATGAAGTGCATTCTTTAGTTGAATGAGCCTCGAAATTTGTTGGTTGGAGTCTTTTGGCAATGATGTGTTAGATCTCAACAGTAGTGGAGAGATGCAACACATAAAGAAGAATCAATGAGGAGATGATTGACTAGAGTGTCGCGGTTAGATTTTGATCTTCTAAGATCCACGAAGGGTTCCAAACCTTAGATTTGCCATGTTCTCAAAAAATTGACCAGTTGAGTTGCTGTCCAAGAATCCTAGGTACCCATTTGAGGTGAACACCTTAAGGACTTATGTCTTCCATATAAGATAGTAATCGTTTAAGAGTGGGTTTGGGGTAAGGTGTTTGAGGTTACTAATCAGAAATTAGAGGGAGGTAGGTATAGGGGTTGCTGTGTTCATCTCCATCAGTGATGGTTTTGGTTTTCTGAAGTTTGGGAGTTATACACTCTTGGAGAACAGATCTACATCAACCTAAACATACCTAGATCGCAGGTAGGTATCATCAATCTGAACAGCACCCAGAAATGATTTGCGTTGATCTTAAAGTTTGGCAGGTAGCAAGAAGATGGAGGAGAAGGAAAAGGAGAAGAAGCGCGAATGAACTTGGGTTCAAGGCTCTGATACCAAGATAAATTTGGAGATTTGGGACTTGGAAAAGGAAAAATAGAAGGAAAAGCCAAAAGAGCAATACCATATGCGGTGTTCTATTTCATCAAAAGCATATTCGGACACAATCCTTACTCGTTATATGCGGGTGAGTGAAGCTTCTAGATATAGGAGATTAAATACTTGCCATTATATTGTACTGTAGAAACATTATAGTGTAGCCTATTCCACATGCGTTATTATGTGTTTGGCAAAATAAATAAATGAAACTATAAATACTAGTCGAGCTCAAGCTAACTATCAAGCCAAGCATTAACAACAAGCTTTTTCAAAGATCGTACTACTGTGACTTGAGTCATCATGAATAATAGTAAATTTTCCCACCAAAATTTCTTATAAATACCAACAAACATGGGCAATACTTATGACTGTTAACTTGTGCATGATATTGGGAATTTTCATTGCTCTTACTCAAATAAATATGAAATGAGCGTTGGTATTGGAAATATTCATTGCTCTATTACCACCATTTTAAAAAAAATTCTTTTGAGTCTAAGTGGTATGTTTCTATCAAACAAAAGGCCCGATGCATTCCTCCACTTCAACCAACCAACTTGAATTCTACTAATAACATCCTCAGTTATATCACCATCACTTTGAACAATAAATTTGAAATATCTAAAACGTTCACAACTTTTAATGATTTGATCACTCATTGTTACAATTTTGTGATTGTCTCTATTACTAAAATGACATTCAATGTACTCAGTTTTAGACCTACAAATAAAGTAGCATTCAAATTTTATATTTTCCCAGTACACTCATTTAAATAACTCATATATAATCAAAATTGTTTTGTTCTTCTTTGGTGAGCCTTAGTTGAATATATATGGCAATAGATCATGATATTTTAGAACAATAATACAAACTAGATTATGTAAACCTCCTCCTTCTTGACCTTAAAAGTTTCAATGCTACATGCTCCGATGTCACAGGTTAGATGTTACAAACACTTCCAAATATCTTCTATATATGTGTTCGTCGCAAACATCACTATGACACATCCTAATACATTTTGTGTGTGTCTACCTTGTTCAAGACTACGTTAGAACCATTTCAAGCCAAAATTATGTTCTGACACATGCTAGGCAAAGTTTAACATGCTGCAAGGATATGTGCATAAGGGACAACCCGTCCATCAAAGATATTTAAATGCTTCCATCATTGTCAAGAGACAAATGAGGATGGTGGCTATGATAGTTGACTGTCAGAGATCAGACATTATTCCATTTGATTTTTAACCAACCTAAACAATTCTTAATGTTAGACCTTAAAATGTAAAACAATCAGAACCGATCAAAAAGGATCAAGGAATGCGAGAATTTGAGTTCCGAATTGTCCATGAAAGAGGAGAAAAAAAGATAGATTTAGTTGGAAGCAATTGATGTAAATGTAGCGTTCAAATTGCATTACTTCCAAATAGAGGGAAGCATTGATCATCTAAAAGACTTCAAAGGAAGAACCAAAGCATGATTCAGAGAAGAGACGAGACAACAAACATAATTTTTAAGTGGATTAGTCAAAGGAATAAGTCTCCTGTAAGGTGAGGGGGAAGGGTCAACAAAAAGAATGAAGAAGGTGATTACAAATCTATCCCTTGAAGTTGTATGAATGCAAAATAGAAAAGTTTGGCTTCATATGAGATTGTCTCATTTTATTTGGGTGAATGCACAAATATAAGGATTTTCTACTGCTCAGTTGGCATCGGGTGGTTTTAGGGCAGATAGCAACAAGAAGTCATAAGCAACCAATTTTGGCAACGACAAGCATAGTGATCACTCAGGTGCTAGTTGATGAGCATCAAACGATCAATTGATTGTCAAGTAATTACAATACTTGAAATCGATTATGATCCATGATAAGGACATTTGGGTGTTTTAAAGAATCTTATGGGTGTGGTCATTACCCCAGTAGTGAAATGACCATGTGGTGTCCCTCGAGTGGTTAAAGTGGATAGCAACAATTACTGTTGCAGTGGGACAGGAAGTAAGTTATTTTAAAATATAATGATAAAGCTGACTTGGGATGTTGATTGAATTTGATGGGACTGTAAACGACTCCTAGGTGATACCACCACCAATAAATTGAAATTTCACCTGCTATACAACCGATCAAGGACGACAAAGTAGATCAACACTCAATAGGATTCTAGATTGATGTATGAATTGCCATAAGTTGGTCTCTTTGTGATTTTGTTTCAAACTTGACCAACTAAATTGTGCCAATTGACCAATTGAGACTTTAAGCATGCGGATCTAAAGACAACTCTGATGTGGCACATAAACCGAGGTGATAAACTAAAAAAACATGCAATATCCTAATTAGCTGGTTAGCCTCTACCTAAATATGGAAATGCCATTATAATACAGTCAATGCCCCATCTTGCATGCTCCTGAATTGCTAACCTACGCGTTACAAGTCATAAGGCATGCCCGATAGAACTGTGCATTAATGTCTTTGTCAGGTAATGCCAACCCTAAAATTGGCCCCTTCAGTCAAATAATGATGTCATTCGTTCTCCAATTCAATTTTTTTTACTAAAACAAAGCTTTATAGAGCTTATAGTCCAAATTAATTGAAAGTACTCTCTCATAATCAAGTAAATAATCAACCATAAGAGCTTCTATTTATATCCTTGAACTATTTTATGAAATCTTGTATGGGGTAAATTATCTGGGCAGTGTTTTAGTTAATATCCACTTTGTCAATTGCAAATCAAACCAAACACAATATTTATAATTTATATATAAGAGAGACAAGGGAGGATTTCTTTGTGCAAGGATATACGAAAAGAGCTATCATATGTGATGCAACATAATCATTAAAAAAAGTCTAAATTTTAATAGGTTTTAAACATTTTAGATATTTGTAATAAAGCATGCATTATTTCCCTCCTTGATTGTAATGTGTTTTAGGAGAAAATTTTAGTCCAATCAAAGAAAAGTAGAGCTATATCCTAATTAGAGATCACTAAATGATAATTGTATATTAAATTTTCTTTTAGCCATTCAACTCGGGTTCTCCCCATTCCAAGCTCTCCATTTGCAACTTTATCTCTATACCTTGTCTCTCTCCTCTTAAGACATTTTTATCATTTATGAATGACATTTCTTCTGTAGTGTTTAGTAAAGTAATGTTCTACGATGAAGGTGAGGCCTGCAAACACATAGACAATTATCTTGGAAGTGGTAGCAATTGTACCATTTGTATGAGGGAATAATCAATTAGGACACATTCAAGTGTCAATAAATCAAGTTTGATTTAGGAATGTGTGTAAATAAAGACAATACTTTCAACTCGTTTTGTTCGCAGGCTCGCACGGCGTTGTCTTCGTTCCTGATATGGGGTTTGGCTGCATCATTGCAGTCGTCTCCTTCCATACGACAGTTTCGGCTCCGTCCGCAGGCTGATTCCTATTTCGTCTTCCTCCTCGATTCATCTCGACAGAAGCATCTTCGGCTTGCTACGTCATTGTCGACGCTGCTTCCTGTCGCAGTCTTGCGGTGCTTTTCCGCTGCACTATCTCCTGTGGTGCTACCTCAGGGTTTTTCTATGCAGCCCTCGCCGGTGATAACCCCGCCAAACCCTCCTATACTATAGTGGTTCACAAATGCAGCTCTCATTTCCACCTCGCAGATAGTCTGATATTCCCGTAGATGTACCATGATTCTGTTGCAGAACATGTAGATTACAATCTCATAAAAAAAGTAGAGAAAAAGACGGGTAAACCAGCAAAATTCGTTTCTGATGCTGAAATTTTAACTCGTGCAGGAAAATACAAATTTACACTAGTTGAAAAGTTCCAATTAGGTTGTCCAAAGATGGAGATTATTATGAAGGTTTTAGAAGACTTCAAACTAGTTTGGGTTTGACAGGTGGGTCATTTTGACGGAAGACATGTTATGATACAGCTGAGTATAGAAGAAGATTACATAAAGATTTTCTCAAAGAAATTTATCACAATTGAGGGCAAACATATGAAATTGCTATAATGGATCCCTAATTTTGATCCCATTCAAGAATCCCCAATTGCGCCTATCTGGTTCTCATTACCAGAACTCAAGCTTCATTTCTTTGACCTACTTATCTTATATGCAATTGGGACTATCCTTAGAAAACATTTACTCTACTGTAAGGATTTTGATTGAAAAAGATATTATATTACCAGATGTAGAAGAAGTCTGACTTGGCTCTGCTCACAATAGTTATTGGCAAAAAATCATTATGAAACAAAAACCTTACTACTGTAAGCACTGCAACATGTTCGAACACCTGCAGAAGAAATATTTCAGATTGCACCCACAGTTGAGAACCAATAGTCAAAAGCAAGAACATGCTGTTAGTGCACCCCACGTGTCTGAATGTGCTCCCAACAAACCTGATGACGGCCAACCTGAGGAGGGAATCACCACAAGACAGGAGTTGGTGTCTGCCCCTGGGAACCCTTCTCCCGACCATACTACAACGGATAATGTTCGGATCAAAAATCATAATAGCCCCACAACTCCTATTCAGGAAGCATCAGGTGCAGAGGTGACAGAAGCATCAGGTGCAGAGGTGATAATTCACACTTCACATACACTAGAACATATCGTTGAAGCAATGACTGTCTTTCCTTCTACTGCGGTTTACACTTCTCTCGACGTGTCTGATGAAGAATGACAAGTTTACACTTCTCGACGTAAGAAGGTTGGGGGCACACTCCAACTTGGAAACTTAATGGATGATACTTTGGTTACTCCTGACAATGACACGACACTTCAAAATTTGTTATCTAGCTCCGTTCCTAAAATTAGAAGAAAAGACAGGACTAAACTGACTCGTCCCTAGTTACTTGTTTTCTGCAAATTTTAATTTTTTGAGTCTATCAGTATCTTTTAGTTGGGGTATTATTGTACTTGGTATCGTATGGGTAGGGTGCCTCTATTGGGCCATCTCATACAACATTTATGTATCTTCTCTATTTCAATAAAATCAGCCCTTGGGCTTTTCACAATATATATATATATATATATATATATATATATATAAAATCACAAGGGCTGATTTTATTGAAATAGAAAATGATATATAAAGGTAGTATGAGAAGAGCCCAAAGGAGGCACCCTACCAAACGATACAAGTACAGATACCCAAAAAAAAGACATATAGACTCAATAAAATGTAAAACAAATTTAAAACGTGCAGAAACAAAAGTAGCTAGGGACGAGTCAGTTTAGTCATGCATCTTCCTCTATTTTTAGGAGCGGAAGCAAATGACAAAATTTGAAAAAGTCGTGTCATTATCAGGAGTCACCAAAGTATCATTCATTAAGTTTCCAAGTTGGAGTGAGCCCCCAATCTGGTCAGGAGAAGGGATCCCAGGGGCAGACACCAACTCCTGTCTTGTGGTGATTCCCTCCTCAGGTTGGATGTCATCAGGTTTGTTGGGAGCGCGTTCAGGCACATGAGGTGCACTAATAGTGTGTTCTTGCTTTTGATTATTGGTTCTCAACTGTAGGTGCAATCTGAAACATTTTTCCTACGGGTGTTCAAACATCTTGCAGTGTTTGCAGTAGTATGGTTTTCGTTCCATAATGATTTTTTGCTAATAACCATTGTAAGCAAATTCCAACGAGACATCTTCTACATCTGGTAGTATAATATCTCATTCAATCAAAATCCTTGCAATAGAAGGTCTTGAAAAATGAACTGTAGATAAGTCTACCTGCAAAGGTTTTCCAAGAATAGTCTCAATTGCATATAAGATAGGTAGGTCAAAAAAATGAAGTTTGAGTTCAGGTAATAAGAACCAAATAGGTGCAATTGGGGGTTCTTAACTGGGATCAAAATTGGGGTCCATTTGAGCAACTTCATATATTTGCCCTCAATTGTGATGAATTTCTTTGAGAAAATTCTCGTGTAATCATCTTCTGTGCTCAGTTGTATCATAACATGTCTTCCGTCGAAATGACCCAACTATCAATCCCCAACCAGTTCGGCTCTGCTAGGGAAGATACATAAAGGTGTGGATTCTATCTCCTCTTGATCAACTCCAAAAAAGCAAAATGCTCCGCTAAAAGAAGTGATTCTATCTCTTCCTGATCAGCTCCAAATTATTGATACTATTGATCATCAAAAGAATACACCTGAAGACGTCACTATCCCCGCAGGCAATATGTCAACCATTCAATCTCAACACAATGTTGTAGCTCCCTCATCTTTGGAACCACATATCGTGGAGACGAGGGAGATTCTTCAGACTCCGTCTGCCTTAGAACATATCACTGATATTATAGGAGGAAATACTTATGTTGCTTCAGTACCACCTCATCAGGTCCAGAAAGATGTCAATATTACTCAAACTCATGGGGATCATGCTGTGCAACGGTCTACACCTCTCCGACCACCTTTGGACCAATTCATTAATCAGATGAGTCAATCTTCGGATGAGGAATGACACATCTACACATCCAGAAGGAAGTAGAAGAATGGAGACCAGAAATCTGATAGATGATACTTTGGTTACTTCAGGTAATGATACGGACCTTACCAATTTGTTAGTCAGCTCCCTTCCGAGAACTAGATGCAGAGGAAAGATTAAAGTGGGACGTCCCTATCACTTTTGCGTATGTTGGTGGCCTTTCAGTTTTTTTATCTTTATGTATTTTTGTTTTATTGAGTTTTTGTGTGTGTTGTGTTATGTGAGTTGGACCTTCTTTTAGGCTCTCTCATACAACTTATCTGTATATTTTCCCCTTTAATATATTAGCCATGGGCTTTTTTAAAATTATATATATATATATATATATATATATATATATATATATATATATATATATATATATATACATATATATATATATATACATACATACATACGAATATCTTTATCAATCAGTTATGCTGAGGTTTATTGCTTGTAGTCCTCAATAAAAAGGGATACAAATCAAAATTCTTGATGTTTGCAAACTTTGATACTAAGGTTGAGCACTTCACCTGGTTATTAGTAATCACGCCTCTTCTTCTTCCTTCTTCAATTTGAATATGTTAATGCTGAATTTCAAGTGATGTGTCAATAATACTATACACTTGTTATTTTTAATAGATTACAAATTTCAACAAGTAAGGCGATAAAAAAATGTTAGTTAATTTTATAACGCATTATGAAAATTCATGCTCCTAAGTCTGTGCGTTGTTTTGATAAAATAAAAAATCTTACTGAACTAATCTTATAAGGTTGGTTTGGTTCTATTGATAAAGCCTCGTTTTAATTATAGGTTGTAATTTTAACTTTCTTTAATTTTTAGGTATTAATTTAATTTCACTTAGCTAAAATTGATCCAACTAAAAATTGATTTTTATTAATTTCATGTAAAAAAATGACAAAAATCAATCTGAATATTATTTATTCAACACACCAAGATTATAAATTTTAAGAAAGATAACTTACATCCTTCTTAATATATGCTGTTTAAGCTAAAGAAAATTAGGTTTATTATTAAAGATTGGTTTATTTTGGCATGGAAAATAGCGTAGATAGTTCAATTTTTTGAAGTGCAAAACCAAAATCAATTGATTTAGCTAATTCATAAATCAAACAATCCAAATCAATCAAATGCACACCCCCAGGCACACTACTTGAGAAAGTGGCAACTTGTATATTTTGTTTTACAAAATACAATTTTAAACCTTTGTGGTTTGATCGAATCTTTGGCATACAACTTAAATAAGGCTTAAATTGTTTAATATAATTACCTAGCATCCATATGAGGAAAATCAATTCGAGCAGGTCCTTCAACCTACACTTACATCCAGGATATAAACACCACTTTCCTAGTAAGCAATAATGAATGACGTGGAAAGGTGAAGAAAATCATATTTTCTTATTTCTCAATAATCAAATGACAAATTTTTTCCTTCTATAATAAAGAAGGACTAGGGAAAACTTAATTACAAAAATTATAGCTTACCAAAGATATAATAACTCATAAAGGAAAGAATATAATATAATAGAAAGAAAATAAAATAGAATAACACTAAAATCGAAAACTAAGAATTTTACACTCCTCTCAAGCTGGGTCATAGATATTGTAAATGTCGAACTTGGTATTCAAATTAGTGAAGTTGGCTGGAGGTAGAGATTTAGCGAAAACATCAGCGACTTGAAGTTGATTCAGAATGTAGATTAAGCGAATAATGCCTTTATTGAACTTTTCAAAGATAAAATGTTCATCAATCTCAACATGTTTGATCCTATCATGATGCACATAATTATTTACAATACTAATGGCGACTTGGCTCTCTTAGAGCATCTTTATGGGATTGATTGTAGAGTATCTCAACTTACTTAGTAACCTTTGGATCTACATTCTTTTGTAAATTTCAAAGCAAGTGCCCGATACTTAAATTTTATACTACTTATAAATATCACTGCTTCTTTTTTGCTCCTCCAAGTGATAATATTTTTCTAGATATAGGAACAAAACCCAAAAGCGAAACTTCAGTCCACGAGTTCCCAGCTAACTAGCATCAAATTATATTTCTACCTCCTTGTTGTCGGATTTCTTAAACTGCAACTCTCTAACTGGGGTCATATTAAGAAACCTCAATATTCTATAAAATATCTCCAAATGTTCTTCATTACTATTCATATGTTCAGTCACAATGTCGACAGAGTAAGCGATATCATTTCTAGAGTGTGACAAATGGATAACTTTATCCACCAATATCTGGCAATTACGTTTTTCCACCGTTGTCTTTTCTACCCCTAAAATGTAACTTGTTTAAAATCATAGGAGTCTCAGAAGGTTTGCACCCCGGTATTCATGTCTCTTTTAGTAGGTCTAAGATGTACTTTTTGTATGATATCACAATACACAACTTGGACCAAGTCACTTCCATGCCCAAAAAGTATCTCATCGCTTCGAGATTCTTAATTTCAATTTCAGTGGCAAGAATCTCTTTGATCTTCCCAATTTTCTTTTCATCATCACATGTCGGTATCATATCATTGACATAGGTAATGAGTATAGCATTCTTACCTTCCTGTGTATGCTTTTATGAAGAGTGCATGATTTGCTTGGTATTTGATGTAGTCATTGCTTTGATTGTCTTGACAAACTTGTCAAACCAATCTTTTGGAGACTATTTGAGGTCATAAAGTGACTTTCCAAATTTAGAATCTAAATATTTATTTGAGTCATTTTTCAGCCCTAGTGAGATATTCCTATACACTTTTCTCTCAAGGTTTATTTTCCTAAATGCATTCTTAATATTAAGCTGATGTAGTTCTAATTTTTTATTGACTATTGAAAAAAGAATTCTTACGATGTTTAACTTGACCACTGGAGGAGATATATCTTAATACTCTATCAAATAAGACTGAGTGAAATCTTTAGCAACCAACCTACCTTTGAATCTCTCAGTATTCTCATCTACTTTGTATTTGACATTGAAGACTCATTTACACCCAATCGGTCATTTATCTGGAGGATGCTTTGTAAGGGTTCATGTGTTATTTAGATTAAGGGTTTGGATTTCCTCTTCAACTGCATTTTTCTATTTTGAACTTTTAAGTGTTTCGTGAATAGACTTGGTATTCTACACACTATAATACTAGACACAAAAGGTTTATATATTGATGATAACTTTTCATAAACAACATAATCTTGGATAGGAAAATTTGTGCAACTTTGTTTGTCTTCTCCATTGGTTTCATCTCCCTTAGAACTTTAAATATGTGTGAATTCAAGTTTGGTTGTGAACATTCCTATTGTAGATTATTATCTTTATCCTGCTTAGTGGATTTCTTTCTCCTGGTATGCATAAGAAGTTCCTAGTTGTCAATCCCAGGTTGGATGTTCCCAACTGGTGGAACTTGGAAGACAAGATGGTTAGAAGAAAGGAGAATAGGTTGTGGCGACTCTAGATCAATGTGGATATCCAAAGTTGTATAGAAAAGTAGAACATGTCGTGATGACGCTAGATTAGAGTGAGTTTCCAGAGTAGTATCCCAAGCCTGATATTCACACGGACTCTCCCCTGAATATCAGATTTGGAGTAATAGTGTTGTTTTTCAAAGAAGTTAACATCCATGAAGTTATAATATTTTTTTTGTGATAGGAGAATAGTACTTATACCTCTTTTTGTTTAAAAGCATGTCCAAGAAAGATACATTTGATGAATTTTGGGTCGAAATTTGTGTGGTTTGGTTAATGAATGTGAACCAAAAAGATAACAAAATATTTTGAGAGGAATATTAGATGAGAAGGCTTTGACATGAGGGAATTTTTTCCATCACAATATCGAGAAGGGCTTTGAATCAAAGAATCCTGCTTGGTATTTTATTAATAAGTTAGGTGGTTAGGAGCATGACACCTCCCTAGAAAACTTTTGGGACATTATGAGAAAACATTATAGACTTGAGATACTTCAAGGAAATGTCTATTCTTCCTTTTCGTTATCACATTTTATTGTGGAGCTTTAACACGAACTCACGTGAAAAATATCGTTCTTTGTAAGGTAGGGTCTAATGATAGAATTGAAGTATTTCTTAATATTATCAATTTTGACTATTAGAATTTTATATTGGAATCGAGTGTAAATCATGTTATGGAATGGCTGCAATATTTGTGCAATATCAAACTTTTCGTTCGTGAGGATAATCCAACTGGTTTGAGTGTGATCATCAATAAAAGAGAAACTATCGAACTCAATTTTGATTTTCCTCATATATCACTATAGATAATAGAAAAAGATGTGAATATTTGTACTGGGATAGAGAATAGGCATGACGAGTATGTTTAGCCATTGATAGATTTTACACTAATAAAATTTTAAATTTTTATTAATAAATAGATGACAATACAACTTTATAACATAATGAAAATTGGGATGATCCCGACGATAATATCAATAAACTCGACCCTTAGAAGAATCAAACTAACAAACTCAAGAATATGAGAAGAGGATGGAAGAGAAGACACATGTATGTTAAGGAAGTAGCTTTCCTTAAGTAGATATAGTCCTTAATACTATTCAACATTGTTGATCAACCTCCCCGAATCCAGCACCTAACATTCACAAGTGTAGAATGAAATTTATTAATACAGTTCAAGTCATGAGCAAACTTACTAATTAACAGTAAGTTGCAATGTAGTTGGAGAACATACACAAGAGAGTTGAATATTTTTGAAGACTCTCACTTCTCATTTTCCAACAATCCTAGAGTGAGATCCATCGACAAATTTAACAAATTTGGAGTCGATGAACTCTTGGTAGTTGGTATGAACATGAATATCTCTAGTTATGTGAGCAAAAACACTTGATTCTATCATCCAAGGTTGAAATCTTCTATTGTTAACGAGATGGGAGGAGGACATGATACCTTGGTATTTAATCAAATTGGTAGGCCGCTCAGTTGTGCTCAAAAGGAGTTTTCTTCAACACCAACTATTCCTTCAAAAGAGGTAGCAATATGAGTCTTGTCGTCTTAATTTGCTCCCTTGCTCAAATTTCCATTTGGAAGGTTTTCCATGTAATTTCCAACATTTCTCCTTTGTGTGATTAACTTTCTAACAATGTTCATAGAAAGGACGATTAACCTCTAAAGTGGAACTCGATGTCTTCATACATTACTTGGTCATACACCGATGTTTGTTATTACCTGTAAATTGAAAATTGTGGTGAGTGGCACAAAAGAGGAGTCTGTTGTTACTATGGCGGGAGCTGTTGCTGGAAGAAAGCTAGCAACAAAGATAAGAAGGCTTGTAGGAAGAATCTGGTAAAGGAGGGCAGCAAGAACTTCCAGCTGCAGGAAAGAGAAAATAGCCAAGGAGGTTCTGCAAGCTGGTTGAAAGGATTCCGACGATTTTTAGGAAAAGACCCTCGATGATTTCCACTATAGAGAGAAAAGCGCCCAAGCCAAGCTGCGCGCAAGTCGTGTTTGGCTGCTCTGAAAGGCTAGATTCGATGGAACAAGACCCCGCATTAAGAGCCTCAATTCAACAAAACAAGGCACAAGAAGGATCGTTAAAACAAAACGTCAAAAGAAAGCAAAGGGAAGGATTATTGGAACAAAATGGCTTTAGGAAGCAGCGTCTCAAAGAAGGATTGACGCCTACAAAGAGACGATAGAAAGAATAGGATTCAACGGAAGGCCTGTAGGAACTGGCGGCTATAAAGAGCGACTCCAAGAAAGGAAAGAGAGCTAGGATTTGTTTTGAAAATATAATACTATGTGAAAAAGTGGAGGAAATCATATTCTTTTATCTCTCAATAATAAAATTACAAATCTTCTCCTTATATAATAAGGAACAACTAGAGCAAACTTAATTACAAAAATTATAACTTACCAAAGATAAAAAAACTCAAGAAGGAAAGAAATATAACATAATAAAAAGAGAATAAAAGAGATTAACGCTAAAATAGAAAACTCAGAACTCCACAGATGAAAATTCAATAAAAGGGTATTCTTTTATTCTTACACATTTTGCATGTTCTGCCTATTATACATGAAAATAATAAAAACAATTAAAAGAATTAATCATCTACCCCCATGCCAAAGAATTAAATGACAACTCCCTTCACATCAATTTTATAGAAGATTAACATAGATTGAATTCAAGGGAAAAAGAGGGAAAAAATGTGAAACTATCTTTCTACAGCAAATAAAGGGTTAACTTGTGAATTAACGATTTAAAAATGCTAAGACATGCATAGGTTGTTTTAACACAAATGTCAGAAAAAAATGCTCATAGAAGCATGGTAAATCATTCAGGAATTTAAAGCACATAGTGCAAGGCTGGTTGCAGCTAAAGGCCAGGTTTAGCTATTTGAAGCTTTTATTTCATATAAAAGAAGTTTTTAAACAACAAATAAGAGAATGAAACAAATGACTGGGGAAAGATTTCCTAAACAGAAATGCCTTTCAGTAAGCAAGTTTGACAGAATACCTATTTCACTTGTCATCTTGCTATGGATGAAAGATGTACCTGTCAAACCATCTCTAATGCTTCTATGAAGAGATGTGAATTTTCTCAAGAAAACCAATATAATCTATGAAATAAAATGAAATTATGCTGAAGCATAATTCTAGTGAAAATCAGTCAATTTTATTTATTCAAAAACTTTACTCAAATCGCTACTAAAAATAGAGAGAACTTCTATAGGAACAAAAGTGCATAATGATATGAATATCGACTGTTGTGCACAAAATAAGGAACATATTGATTCTCAGTAGTACACAGTGAATGACAAAATAGGAAAAAGAATAAAAAATTTCATCCAGCATCTTTTTGTCAATAGGTTCACATAGTTACTTTTGTCATTCAGAAAATCTCCTACACACAAAAGAATTAAATAAGTTCAAACTCGAAGATACAAAAGGGAGTGCCCGATCGGAACATCTATTAAAATTTCTTGGCCTTTAACAGTATAAGGACCAAATAAAAAGCAAATCCATCCAATAAATCAGTAAGATGAAAGCAGCAAACAGTTAAACTAAATGCTTATAAAATGAATTATCTACAAACTAAACTGATATATAACACGTTTGGAAGGAATTACATTTCTGTTCGCACTGTGAGCACTCTAGTGTTGCAATGAAACTTGAATCCTCGGTCACATGAAGGGCACAATTGCAAATAGCGCAACTACAATTAGGGCAGTACCAACTGCCTTCTGGAATCTCCTGAATAAAATAAAAGGATTCATTAAAAGATATAAAAGGAAAAGTATTATAAAATCATTTTTGACAACAAAACGTCTAAGATTACATTTGCATACTTCAAGCAAAAACGATGAAATGTGTGCCCTACTTAGACAAAAGAAACAAGAAAATTTGATGTTTCAACAGAAGAAACACAATATTCTACAACTTTCAACTAAATATAAGCAATTAATTTGATAACTTATATTTTAGATGCATACAGATTGAAAACGAAGATAAATCAGAAAGAAACTGTCTGTGAAGTTGACAGCTATGGTGTGGTTATTCAAGCTTCATATAAGGGTTACACGTCCAATTTTTGGTGTAAATGTGAGCAAATTTTGGAGAGATACAATATCTGATGATTAAAATTGAAGACAGATCTAGCAAAAATTACAAATTAAACTCAAAGGCATAGACTCTAAACATATCCGATCATGCAATTTTTTCCATACAACATGATTTGTACCACAGTAAATCATTTTAGTTTACTAAACCAATGAGCTAAGATCGGAGAAATCTATGGAATTAGTTTCCTTTATTGTAGGTGCCTTTTCAACTTTTCCTTCGTTTCAGTGGATGAACATGGAGTGGGATTTGGGAGAATCGGACAAATTTGTGGCAAAAAAATATGAATTCCAGCTTTTGTGTAAATTTTTCAGGTGCATTGAATTTAAATTTTAATATCTAACAGCACACCTGTAAGTACAAACAAGCTTGGTGGTAAGTAGATGGGCAGCTATCACAGCATATTAGCTCACCACCATCAGCACAAAATCTACAAGCATCATCATTCTCATCTTCCTTATCTACTTCTCTAGTTTGAAAGTCATCTTTCCTCAGCTCACACTCAGCAGACCAAGCCTGAAGCTGGCATGATATGTACGATTTTCCAGACTTCAGGAAAAGATTCAGAGAGGGTTGCTGCACCTTGAATCCAGCGTGCCTTTTAAATTCAGATACAGAAAGAATCTTCTGGCAGCATCTGCAGAGAATTCCAGCTTTAGTAATCTGACCTTCCTTAACCACTGCACTATTTCTTGGACTCTGATACTGAATGATATCAGTAGATGAAAGCACACCCATCTTAATTAGCCAGCATAGCACTGTCCTTACTCCTTTGAGAGCATGTTCATCATCAACAGATACCTCCCTTGCACGATTAGCAGGATGCACAGCCGATCTACAAGATCTCATACTTGTTTCTCTGGATGCTTGTGATCCAGAATTCCTACTTCTAGCAGACATAGTTCTGCAGCAAGATTGGTTATCCATTGTGTTTATTATGGGAGAATTCAAGAGATTGTCAACCTTAATCTTGCAGCCATCCTGTTTTTTCCTTCCTCTTTTCTTGAACTGTACGGTTTTCTTTATCTCGCCCGCTTCTTGAGAGCTACAATCCTTAATCCTGCACCTATATTTTTTCTTCCTTCCTCTTTTCTTGCCCTCTACGGTTTTCTTTACCTCAACAGCTTCTTCGGAGCTGCCGAGATCAAGCATTAGAGCTTCATCAAAACTCTTGTCGCGTGGAGGCTCTAGCGAAACTATACCATCTTTTGACATTGCATGGTAATTGTTCTGGATCACATAACTGTGATTTTCCTTTCCATTATTTTCACACGCATTAGCTTTCTCCACTTCATCCACTTCTTTGCTGATGAGAGGGTCAGTAGGTAGAGCTTCATCAACCCTTTTGTCGAGAGGCGTACTAAATGAATTCCCCAAAACATTCAATGAACAAACATCTGCACTAAAATCATTAAAGTAATTATAGGACTTTTGGGATTTAGTACGCTCAATCTCCAATTTAGAAGGCTCTTCAGCTTGGATTTGATGAGAAACAGATTTCGTTGTCCCCTCTGAAATTAATTCCTCTCTCGAATTAGTGGCATTCTGGTGGTTAAGATGTGGGGAATCATTTTTGCAATGATTCATAGAAATAGGGAATGAGAATATGCAATTAGCATCTGAAACGTTAGACATCAAACCCTCTGTGTTTTCTTCATTGGCATCAAGTTCAGAAATCTTAAAATTTATCATGAATTCATTCTCTATATTATTCTTAGACTTCTTAACAGTACTTTTTGCCAACTGAGATTCTGAAGTTCTCTTAGACCTTTTTGATGTCTGCTTTATTAAACTAGTCGACTGTTTTTCTGAATTCTGGTGGTTAAGATGTGTCGGATTTACCATTAAAAAGTTCCTAGTGTTTCCAAAATTTGTCCTCCTCAGTTGTCCAACTTCACCAAGATGCTCATTTCTCTCATGAGTATTACAACTAACATCGGTAGGCTTGAAATATGAACTACCACCAATTTCAACGCTTTCTTGAAAAGTTAATGCCCTCCTAATGCTATCACCAAAAACATAAGAAGAGCCAAATGTATCCTTTTGAATTGCCATGCTCATAGAGCTGCATGGGGTGTCTTTAGAAAGTGCTTGTTGATCAGTTTTTGATTCATTAAAAGAATCATTATCTATGTTTGATTTCTCAGTGGGACTGCAACACACTCCTTTTGTCTGAATTGAGGAATTTTCAGATAGATTCAAGCAATCAGGATGTGAAGAACCATCATAGATCATTGCCACTTGAACTGGCATATCATTGGCTGGAAAATTACAAAAAAGGAAAAACATTAGTTATTTTGCATTAAAGTAATGAGACTGGAAAATTGGTGTTTAATCCTAGGATCAGGTATACCTAATGAAAGATTGTGCTTCATTCCATGCAAGTTTGTAGCATTAGAAAACACCTCGGTTACATGCCAAGATGAGCTTTTGTGTCTTTTACCGCGGGAATGCATATTGTCGCTTGTTCCATACACTAATTTCTTGCGCTTCCCTTTTCTTTTCAAACCTTGAAAAGCATGTAAAGGTGAAAACTGCTGACCGCTGGAACATCTAAGCACCTCTGACCTGCTATCAGAAAAAACTGGCTGCACTGATTGGCCCATGTTGCCAGGGAAAGTGTGATCTTGAAGCTTACTCGCATCCTCCGATGCAAAGAACAAGCTCTTGTCGTCACTTAAAATGATTGCTTTACTTTTTGCCGCTTTCACTACTATTCCACGTTTCAGAGCAGTAACTTTTTTATCAATGCACACCACAGCCATGAAAGGATCAAGTATGCACCATTGCAGCAGAAAAGAAGCACGCTTTTCCATGCCCTGGATCTTTTCATTAATTTCTACCAAAATATTTGCTAAGTCAGCCCAAAACCCATCAATATGAGCCCAAACTCTTTCCATTTCAACATTAGCTCCTGCAATTTGAATACTAGCAAGTAACTCGGACCCAAATGCCACCCAAGCTTTGGAGAGGGAGTGAAAAGTATGTCCATTGGGTGATATATAGTGAGAATCAACTTGGGGCTTGTGGATGCGTTGCCGGATCTTAACTAGCCAACCAGCATCCTTAAGAAGACGACATGCATGTGAGCGGAGCAGAAGGGTAAGATCCCTACTACATAATGGTTCCAACGATATTCGATTGCTATCTTCTGTAGCTATCTTTCCCAGATGTTCTTCTGAACTGAGGTGAGCATGAATATCATTACAAGTTGGCGTCTCAACCAATGCAGTGATAGCGTCAGTTGTTGGAACATTAGGTTCAGCCGACTGTTGGCATGGCAGGGCTAACACATTATTAACCAAACCAGTAGCATCTGACTCTTCGTATTTTTGGTTGGCCGGTGTTTGGAGATCCACTAAGGAATGTTTTAATACATTTTCTTCTGCAACAATTTTACTCAGGACAGCAGGTGAAGGAGTACTAGCAGAAAAATCCACATCAGATGGCATCCCCACGGAGCTTTCAACGATGCACATGTCATGTTTTGACTGTGTAGAAGCACAAGTCTCTTTAGAAATAGGAGATTTGGCTGTGGCTTCTGTAAGTGATTCATTTCTGCTTCTCACTTGAAATTTTACCTTCTTGGAAGAATTGCTGAAATTTCTAACATCCACTCCATCCATAACATTCATGCACATCCGTCGCTCCTTTTCTGAGCCTTCAAATCCATCTCGGCCCAAAAATTTAATTTCCTCCCCAAACAAGTTTTCCATGATCGCTCCCTCATCCACTCCCAACCTAATCTTAGGTCGAACTTGCGCCATTTTTTTTCAAATTTCAACCTTTCTCAGCAGAAATTTATCAGGCCTGAAGAAAATCTTCCAATCAACTTTCTAACCTGCAGAAAAAGAGGCTGTCAACTCGGCTTCAAAGTTACAAAACAAAGAACAAAAAACATCATATCGGTTTCTTGTTGTGAAATCGACTAGCATTCCACGATTTAAAAAAAGTATGGCTAAATGAAGCAATGATTCATTATATTTATTAATGAATTAGCTACATTAACCTCATTCACCAAGATCACCAAAATCCAGCATCCCGAACTCACATCGAAACCAAAAACAAAAACAATCAAAACTCCATTCTAGTAAAAAAAATAAAAAGAACTTTCATCTACAAACCTAAAACGAATGCGCTCAGCAGATGAACTAGCATTGGGAAGATCAATAACAGCAAGTGGTAAGATAGCCGAAAATACTTGCGCTTCCCCGAGATTGGCGTGGATGCCGACACCTCCTCCACATACAGAGGCTCTCTCTCTCTCTCGCTTGGCGCTCGTCGCTCCATTTTCGCGCATGGCAGTTTCGGCATTTTCGCGTTGGGGATCCGGCGAGGCCTTTCCTCGGAATCCAGTGTCGTTCGTCGCCGTACGCGTAGCAAGCTTGCCTAAAAACAGGAAGGCTTCCCATCCTTCACCGGATTTTAAATTGTTAATTTTAAATACAAAAGAGAGTAAATTTTTTAATGATAAGCTTCATTTCTTTTTTTTTTTTTTTTGAGAATCAAGTAAGTTCCCAATATAGTATATGATTATGTTTAAGATGGTGATCGGTAGTACATCATTAATAGGATTTAGTTGTGGATTTATCTTAAATCCAATTAAATACAAAAAATTTGAACATTAAGGACCAGTTTGATGTCCTTTTTTTTTTGGTGCAGTGTTAAAACGCAAAATAATGCATTTAAAAAATAATTCATAACATTGTTTTTTTTAAAATTCCGTTAAAACGCGGTCGCGGGTTTGACCTTGAGCCCACGTTTCTCCTCTCAACCCGGGCTATTTAGCTCGCGACCCCTCTTCTCATGTTTCCTCCATCTTCTCTCAACCCCGCTCCCACTCACGCGATTCTTTTGTCCCTAAGTATCTCTCTCCTGCAGATCCATGACTCTGGTGTCTAGGCATTGTTTACAGTTGGCTATTTTTTGTTGCGGGTGATTATTCTCCCTCTCCCATCTTTCCTTCCATTCAAATTTGGGAGGCTTGTGCACGCTGTGCTCTATGTGGTGGAGTAAGTCATTCGGTTTGGTAGATCATATCAGTTGGTGCTCATTGCGTTGTGTGTATTCTCGCATCCCCTCTTCTTTCTCTTCTTCGGCTCGGTTCGTTGATTGTGCGCATGATTGCCTCTGTACGGTGTTCCCTCTTCTTCCTGTCTTCTCTGTTTTTTATCTCTTTTCTCTCTTGTATATGTGGTTTTGTGCATTATTCTGATTGTTTCATTTTTAGCTTGATTTTGGTGTTTCTCTGTTTGTTCAATTTTGATGGTTTTCGGGTTGATATGCTCATTTATGTGATTTTGATACTTCATATTGCATCCAAATAGGTTTTGGTTTATGCCTCTGTTGCAATGTTTGCTTTGATTGGTGTTTTGCGGTGATCTTTGGATTTTTTGTGCTTATCTTGTTAACAATGCTTCGAGCTCCCTATATGTGGTCTGTTCGATTTCTTTTGGTACTTATGTTGTGGGAAATTTGGATTTCTTTATAACCTTTGATATTTTAGCGAGGAATATGAAAATTGGTTGGAATTTGATGTTAGATTTGTTAATAGCAATATTTTGGATGTTGTGTATGTCTTGAGTATGGTCTGTGAACATGAATTTTGAATTTCAGTGAGAATTCCATGCTGGATTTGTATGTTGTTATTTTGATCTTCATTGAAATTTCAATGGGAAAATGACTGACCTTTTTGTAAATCAACAATTACAAGAATTTGATTACGCTACTAGAAGATTTAAACTCCAGCAACAATGTCAAAAACTTGACTGCGACTTTATATATAGATGTTTGATTTAATAAAGATGTATAGATATAACATTCAATAATGTTAAAGTCGATTTGTCAACACAAGTATACGTATCACTCAAGTAATATAAGGCTCTAATGGAGTCCTAGATATCGATCCCACAGAGAGAAATAGAATACTACGGACTAAGATTTAATAAAAAGTAATACTTTAACTACAACAACGTTCAAGTTGCTTATCTGTCACTTATATGCAATTGAAATAAGTAGATAACTTGGATAGTAACTAATTATAGAGAATAACGTTAATTGTGATATTCAATATATAAGAAAGCATCCTTCTCATTGCCAAGAAATTATAGTGAATGGATAAAATGAATTAGTTCAATTATATTGTGCCAAATAGAAACATACCTATTCTTTACCCTTTGGCCCAGGAATAAAAAACATTGACTAATCCTATGCTTGGTTACTGATTCTGCGGCTAGGCTGGGAGGATACCGGCTCTCACTTCGGAGCTCCCACGTTCCCCTCACCTGAGGGCTAACATCTACACATCAGCACCCAAAAGATAGAACCGAATTTGGGATTTTAGTTTGTCACTCTAAAATCTCTAATTCTACGCCCGATAATAATATTTCCCTATTTATTTGCACCCAACTTTTAAGGGCTTTGACCTCCCTGAATCTTGGATGTAATCTTTACTTTAGTTGTAAAACTCAACATATTTTAACAATTCAATTGGCCAGATTGAAAGTAAATTAAGATCGAAGTGAAAAGATCATCACAATTTCTTAAACATTTTCATGACTTCACCAATTCAAATCACCATTTCACAAATCTCGAGACAAGGAGAAAGACAGAGAAAACTACTCAGAAGTCTTGGGGAAAGCATAACACAACTTGGAATTCATAAATAAAATCAAAGTCATACAAACTATAACGAGTAAATAACTTATCTCTAAATTTCTCCCCAAGAACACTCCTCGAAGTTTCTCTGAATCTCTTCTTTTCTTCACAACACACAGAATTCCTCTTCGAAGTAGCAAGGACGAAGAAATCTCACATTTTCCCTCCACTCTTACAATTTCTCAAAGAATTCCTCACAATTACACACTATGTCAAGCTCTAAAAGTCTCTCCCAACATTTTCGCTTGCTTCTCCTCCTTTATTTTCGGCCAAAATGTTATCTTTAAAGATGTGAATGAGTTTTCCCAAGAGTTGCTTACGCACCCCTCCAAAATCCGGACTTATCCATTGTACATGTCACCTAACCGTCGATCCCGCCGTCAGCGGCCTCGATGGCGCCGTCGGCGGCCTTCCAGAGAATTTTTCCTGTAGCATCGGGAAAAACTCGTCGTTGGCGGCCTCGATGGCGCCGTCGGTGCCCTCGTGCAATTCTCCACATTTTGGTCCTTTTTGCTCCAAATTCGCTCATTTTTGCATCGTTTTGCTCCATTGACCCTAATTCATCATTCCTGTAACAAAACATCAAAAATACATTTATTTAAAGTGCAATATCATTAAAAACAATATAAAAGAGGTATGAAAATCTCAAAATATTTTCCTTTGGTCAAAACTATTACTTGTCCTCAAATAATTTTAGTACTATATAAAAGTTATGATTTACTGCAGTAATATTTTAATTCAAAAACACTATAAGTTTGATTTAGATAAATATCATAGTGGGATTTTCAGAAAAATTCAAGTAATTGAATTAACTCTGTATCCATCAGATTATCTAGTCACAAGTTTTAAGAGTTCTAGTTTTCTATTTATTTGAATAACCATAGATTGCAATATTAAGTTACTTAGAATATCTAAAAGATAAAAACTTCATGAGAACTCTATTAGTAAAAAGATCTATTCCATAAATATAAGTTCATGAATATATTTAAGTTTTCCCTTTAGTTAGGTCCAGTGAAGCCAATTTTTTATTAGGCATCTCCTCAAGCTTCTCCTCACTTTCATTTTTCTTTCTTTTCTTTTTTTTTTCATTTGGATTGTTTTCAATCTTATATGTTTTTCTTTTCTTTTCAGGGATTGTTTTCAATCCTTTCTTTTTACCTTTTCAAGTGAGGATTACTATATCTGGATAGTCTTTAATAATTTTGAACTTCACTTTTCTTTCCCTAAATTTGAAACTTAAAGCATTTCTTACCTTGTAAGTATTTCATAGCTTTTACATCATTGAGCCCCAATCTTTTCTTCTCAATTGAAATTCCAGATTCTTAATACTTTAAAATATAGTTTCCTTTACTTTAAATAGTTAACTATAATCTTATTCTCTTATACTAAATATCTTAAGTTACAAAATTAATTTTCATTGCAAAAATGTTTCTTTAAATCTACCATAATATTTAATCTTTTTCTTCCCTCCCCCAAACTTAAATTTTTAAATATGAAATAAAGGTGGAAAGAAAATACTATAAATATAAATCATACCTCAATATTGTAGACATCTTTATCATTCTGAAATTTCTGCAGGCCTTCTCCAATTTTTACTTCACCTGGTCTGAAATATCATGAGCTTTCTACACATATAAATCATTAGAGAAATTTCTAGGAAATGAAATTTTGAAACAAGTATAGAATTAAAACAAACACAACATTTCCTAACACAACCACAGTACTAAATAATAAAAAAAACAAAAATACTAAAATGAAAATAAACATTACATCACATTACAATCCACAAAGTACACTAACTGAAAGTCCAATTACATACTCATTCCTTTTTCTCATAAAAAGACTACATAATATAAAAATAACAAAAATGCAAACAACAGCACATCAATCTCATCCTAAATATCAAAATCCCAAACTATTTCATCGTCACCTTAATCAGCAGGTGGATTGGGTTGATACTGAGTATATTGGGGGCATTCAAGAAATGTAACATCAGGCTCTCCTCTGTAATGTCGGGCCTGAGCATCATAATAGGCTATTTCAAAATCAGAATGTCTATGTAGGTACTCACTATCATAATCATGTCGGCGTTCTAAACCTCCAATCCTCTCATTTATCAAATCTATGTTCTTCCGCTGCAAGGTCAACTCATTCATCAAATCTGCTAAGGTAGGGGAGCTAGAAGGAGGAGGA
>NEWO01000068.1:1421893-1438951 GCA_003013225.1 Phalaenopsis aphrodite
TCATGGCTTCACCAATTCAAATCACCATTTCACAAATCTTGAGACAAGGAGAAAGACAGAGCAAACTACTCAGAACTCATAGGGAAAGCACAACACAACTTGGAATTCATAAATAAAATCAAAGTCATACAAACTATAACAAGTAAATAACTTATCTCTAAATTTCTCCCCAAGAACACTCCTCGAAGTTTCTCTGAATCTCTTCCTTTCTTTATAGCCCACAAAATTCCTCATCAAAGTAGCAAGGAGGAAGAAGTCTCTCACTCTCCCTCCACTCTTACAATTTCTCGAAGAATTCCTCACAATTACACACTATATCAAGCTCTAAAAGTCTCTCCCAACCTTTCCGCTTGCTTCTCCTCCTTTATTTTTGGCCAAAATGTTCTCTTTAAAGATGTGGATGAGTTTTCCCAAGAGTTGCTTACGCCCCTCCAAACTCCGGCCTTATCCATTGTACATGTCACCTAACTGTCGATCACGCCGTCGGCGGCCTCGATGGCGACATCAGCGCCCTTGTGCAATTCTCCACATTTTGGTCATTTTTGCTCCAAATTCGCTCCTTTTTGCATCTTTTTGCTCCATTAACCCTAATTCATCATTCCTGCAACAAAACATCAAAAATACCTTTATTTAAAGTGCAATATCATTAAAAATAATATAAAAGAGGTATGAAAATCTCAAAATATTTTCCTTTGGTCAGAAAACTTTATATGACGAACAGATGGTGGATGTGTTTGTTTTGGCACATTACATAATCACCATGCACGACCTTCTCGTCATTGTGGTGTAGTGTGGTTTGTGGATGTGTTGGTGTGTGGTTTGGGGTTGTGGTGTGGTATATGGATGTATTGGTGTGGTGGTGTCAAGTGGTTGTGTGGTGTGGAGGCAGTGGTGTGGAGGTAGCGGTGTGTAGTGTGGAGGTGGTGGTGTAGGGTGATTGTGTGATGAGGAGGAGGTGGTGTGGTTTGGAGTTTGTGTTGTGGTGTGTAGATATGTTAGTGTGGTGGCATCGGGTGATTGTGTGGTGTGGAGGTTGTGGCGTTTGGATGTGTTGGTATGGTGTGGAGGTGGTGATGTAGGATAGTTGTATGGGGTTGAGGTGGTGGTGTAGGGTGATTGTGTGATGAAGAGGTGGTGGTGTGGTTTGTGGATGTGTTGGTGTGTGGATGTGTTGGTGTGGCAGTATTGGGTGATTATCTGGCGTGGAGGTGGTTGTGTGTAGATGTGTTGGTGTAGTGTGGAGATGGTGGTGTAGGAGACTTGTTTGGTGTGGATGTATATGGATAAAAACTTTTATGTCCATGTTTGTCAGTCAACTGAAGTACGGTGGTCGAGGGAGAGATCTTGGTTGGTCACTGAATTTAGGTTTCCGAGGGAGAGAGCTTAACTGGTTGATTGAAGTGAGGTGGTCGAGGGAGAGAGCTTGGTCGGTTGATTGAAGTGAGGTGGTCGACTACTGGATTGCCCGGAGATCCATGCAGACCATTTTTGAATATGTATATTAAATTTCTTGATTTTCTTGCTCGTTAATAGTGATAAATACAATAAGGTCAATGAATTTATAAATCAAAAAAAGGTATGAATACATAATTTGCTGATGATACTCCATGTTTGGTGTTTTTTGCACTCTATTCTAGTATTTCCATCATCACCTACAAGAGTCTCAGAGTTGCTCACCTCAGAGGGGAGTCTTGTAATTGCTTGTCCTAAAGGGGAGTCATGTAGTTGCTCACCCCAGAGGGGTGTCTTATATTTGCTCAACATGAATGAGAGTCTTGTAATTGCTCGCCCTGGAAATAAATCTTGTGGTTACTCGCCCCGGAGGGGAGTTTATAGCTCTACACCGGATCAAATGCTCTTAGCGTCATTGTCAGTTGTTTTGTTAAGTCTTTGATAGATTAGTTGCTCTTATTGTCGTTATTTGTTGTTTTGGTGTGTATTTGATCGATCAGACACTCTTAACATTATTATCAGTTATTTCTCATGCTTCTGATTGATTGGATGCTCTTGCCACTATTGTCGGTTCTTTCTCATGATTCTGACTGATTGAACGCTTTCGACATAATTGTCGGTTTGTTTACTCAGGTTCGAGTTCCCCGAGTGCTAGCAACAAATTTATTGAGTTGTATGCAGGTAAGTATTTAAGTTTGTAGAAATTGAATGGTATATGAAAATATGTAAGAAGAGAGTCTTATGTAAATCTTTCCTGTTTGGAAATGGCTAACCGCAGATGGAGACGTCAAGAGCAACCAATCGGACGATAGTTTGTTGAAATAGTGATTCTATTCAATGGATGCTATAAAGATATTGACAATCTTAAGTGGTAGCCGTAAAAAAAGTTAAAACATTAAACGTTATGAAGAAGTTTTAAATAAAGAGTAACATAAAAGTCCTGAATGGATGCTACGAATTAGTGGTGGTTGGTTATAAGTGATAAAAGATAAACTCTTTACTACATAAATCCACGTAATTCTTAATTGTAATGTATCCGACAATTATAAACACAAAAAAGGAGAGAAGTGAAGAAAGCAAGAGGTTTTTGTAACCACACAAAGTGGATAATAATCTGATGGTCGCTAGCTATCAATCTAATAAAAAACATAGGAGACAACCTTATTGAATGAGTGAAACACCACTCCTCGACCTTGTTACAACAACTATAATTTGAAAGTCCATTAAATTGACTTTTATGGTCGCTTTCAAAGATAGCATTTCATTTATAATTATAATAAGTCATTGGAATAGAAAAGAATATATATATATATATATAAGTGGGAGCAGTAGGGTGGCTGAAGAAAGAGAGAAGACAGTGACAAACAGAGTTGTCCGTTCGTGTTGGTAGCCTGAGGAGATATATGTGGGGCGACAAAATTTTTCAGGGGTTTAGAGGAATTAGTCTTTTATTTGAGAAGGGGGAACACTGCTAAGATGTGTTGCTTGAGATCACTGACGATGAGGGAGTTGACAAGGGGTGGTGGACAGATGGAGTTGGGCCAATCGGTGCAGTCATGCCTCCGAGAGAGCAAGAGAGCATGCTTTACAGGAAGAAGCCTGATTATTGAGGCGGTGCCAAACAACAAAGGGTAAGGTTGGTCGGATGTGCTGTGATTGTTTGAGAGATGGTTGGTCGGAGATGACAGAAGCAGTGATCGATTGGAGGGTGTTGCTGGCTGACAGGTAGCCTGTTTTAACAGGTTTTGTCTGGTGCGGGTATAAACAAAATAAAACAGTACATTTGATAGCTCCTGATTTAAGACATTTGTGGTTTTATATAGAAGTGAAGCAATCAGATGGATTTAAACGACCAATCATTCTTCATCTTTCTCGGTTGGAGGTGGAAGTGGAGAGAAAACCCCGACATTAGAGGCGATGAGGAATGAAATTACTGGCTACCTAGGAAGAAGAGGCATGGGGAGTTTTAGGAGGCTTGGTAAGTTTGTGGGCAGAATAGTTTCATGGCTGCCATGAGGTGACGTGAGATGGTGCTTGAGAGGAAATGAGAGTATGGGTTGCCTCTGTTTCCACTAGATAATGGGGAAATACGTAGAAAGAGATGAGTTTCTAAGAGATCGTCGATGATGAGGAGTAAATGAAGTGAATATGCTTTTGTGCAAGTTTCCCATGTGTGTTCTTTACTAGGAGTGTGTCCCTAAAGAGTTTTCTCTTGGTGTTAGCTCGTGTTCTTGTTCACAGCACGATTCAAGCTCGTCGCACCTTAAAGGATGTTAAATCTGAATCTGTTTGGTAAACAGTGCTCAAGGAATAGAGCGTGAGAGAGAGAGAGAGTGTGTGTGTGTGTGAGAGAGAGTGAGTGAGAGAAGGAAGAGGAGAGGACTTTCCTCGACTGGGGAAATGGAATGTTCCTGTACTCCTATACTCATTTTATTTCATAAATGATATGAGTTATAATTAGGATCACCTGATTATTGAGGTGAATGAGGGAGAGAGCATGGCCGATCGGCTGAAGTGAGGTGGCCGAGGGAGAGAGCTAGGGCAATCGATTGAAGTGAGGTGGTTGATTGCCGGATTGCCTCAAGATCCGTGCAGATCATTTTTGAATATACAATATACAAATATTTTTTAAAATGAAAAAAAAACAACTAAATTAAAAAAAAAATTTACATACATACCACTTAATTCTTATGCATTTACACTTCTAACACCTAAATATTTATGTTATGTATTCTACTTCTACATTCTGATATATTCAATTTTTACTTGCATATCACTTTTTCCATGCATGAAAGGTGTATTTTACATTTAAAAATTAAGTTGTGTTTTTGTTGTGACATGAAAGATTTGGGTGGTATAAATGTAAAAAATAAAGTATAGGTGTTTGATATGTAAATACAAGAAATCTGTTGGCACACATGTAAATGCCGCATTAAAAAAACACTCATATAGCAGGAATATTAGTTGTTATTTTTAATTTATTTGTTTAGGACATGAGAATTTTAGTTTAATTGATGTAGAAAATATTAATCAACTTTCCTGCTAAATTTGTTTCTTACGAAATGATCAACTAGTGACAAAGGACCTCAACTCACGAGACTGTTGAATTTCTGAGCAAAAATAGAACAAAAGACGGTCAATTATTTGGATTATTAAACATTAACATTTCTAGTTTTCCACCTAAATTCTAATTCACAGACTTGTCTGTCAAAGTAAATCATGACTATTTTTTGCACAAATTATACGATCGAGGACTTAACTTTGAAAACTTGCTTGGAAGAAAAATGATATATACATATATATTCAATTGTCCGACTTAAACCTTCACAAGGTACTAAAGATCTCATAGGATAAAACAAAAGAAAAAAATGGAGAGGATAATAGAAAGAAAAGCGGGAGGTGGGAGTCTTTAGGAGTTTTATTGAGTAAATAATTATCTAGAAATATAATATGTAGGAATGACCCTTTGACCCTTCTTGTTTTGGCATTTGAGTGCTATATGGAATGTCATATCTTAATCTTATGGAGAATGAATAAAAAGATATATGATTTGATCATTACAAACACATGAACATCCTTGTGAGAACATTAATGAATGTATGTTGACAACTCCTTATGTCAGTAACTAGAAGAAGTTTTTTAATGAGGAAGATGAGGGCACGAGCCTTAGAAAGGGAATGTTGGTTTATTAACAAATTAGTAGCTACTATGGACAAGGCAAATGACCCCCCATATTGGGATAAGGTCGCCCCGTGTTAGGGCAAGTGGTTCCTATAGTAGGGTTAGTGACTCTAATGAGCCCATTGCGGTTCCTAAATAGTCACATTGTCTTTTAACTAATGCACCTTAGGTATAGACAAGCCCACTTGCGAACTTGGGTGTGTTGCCCTTAAGCTAAAGCTAGCGGTTCTTATTGATTTTTCTTGGTTTCATATGAGCACACATTTTTCTTTGAGTTCTTTTAGATATACAATTAGTTCCTTGATTCTCTTTTAGTTTTTGAAAGTAGCTTCTAGAGATAATAAGACAATTAAATTAACATTCGTTAATCTAATCGAACAATAAATGTAAAAGTGATATATTCTAAGGTTTCTTTAAGTATTGAATTGAGAATAACTTCTTATTTAATGCTTTAATAATGGTTTTGATTTAACTACTTCAAACATTAACAACATTGGTGGTCAACATGGGCTAGTCCGTCATGTATGGGATTTATTTTTTTTCTTGGCTCTCTGCCATTGTGACTTAACCAATCATATAGTCTATAGATGGTTGAGTCACCTATAAGAAAAGTGGTAATTTTTTTCAATTGTGAATTGTGTTGAAACATTTTTCATAAGCATAAATATGACTAACAAAAAGAAGAAAAGCAAAAATAAATAAGTCTGTGGAGCACAAAAAAAAAGAGAGAGTATTAGCAAGGAGAATGAAAGATTGATTAGGGTGGTTGTTGAATTTCTCCCATGCAAATGCTAACGGTTCCTTCCATGCTAAATGTGATTGTTGTGGTCTGAATAATTGAGTTGGTAGCTTTAACTCGAGTAATCATGTATAAAATATATACTTACAAAATTTCTACTTTTATATGACATTTATAAAAAGTTCTTTCCCTTAATAGGAAGATAAATGATTGCTTTGGATCTTTTAAGGTTGAGATCCATGAAATCAAAAGTCACTCTATAAGATAAGATTGATCAATCTTTGTTAAGAAAGAGTTAATCCATAGATTTACTTAATTACTAAATAACATAATTAAAAAATTAGTCCATCAATGATTTGGAATATGAAACTAAAACGTACAACAATACTATTTTCTTCCATCCAAATTTCAGTCTACATGAATGCCTTTCCAGGTAAAAATTAAACTATGATGTCATTATGCACAAATTAGTTAATCAAGAGCCCTTATTTCTAAAGCTTGTTTGAAGTAAATATAGGCCAATGGTACTAATAGAACATATTCATAAGTGATAAAAATATATGTACTTATATAAACCATAGTATATTGGATCTAGATTTGCATGTAATGACATCAAAATACAACTAATAAGATTTGTTGGCCGGATAGAAAATGAATAAGGTAAAGATTAGAAAGAAAGAGTGAGTTATCCAGATAAACAATCTTTCGATCTTATTATTAACACAAAAATACCCATATAGTTTATTTATTGGAGAAGTTTTTTGCCCCCTATTTATAACTTTTTTATTGCAACGAAAAATGTTATGCCACACCCTCATAAAAAAAGAATAAAAGGAAAAGATATGACTTGAAAGTTATAGACACATAGACATAGGGCTGTCAAAAAAGCTCGTTGTTCGCGAACAGTTCGTGTTCGATTCGCCAGAGTGTTCGTGTTCAATTCGTTCAATAAGCAAACGAGACGAACACGAACAATTTTTTTCATTCGGTTTGCTAAACGAACCAAAGACGAACAGTGATGCGTTCGTTCGTGTTCGAATCGTTATTATTCGAAATAAAAAAAAATTATATATATATAATTTATGATATTTTTAAAATAATTATATACTCAAAAAAATTAATATATTTTAAATTTTAAAACCTGTAAAATATAATGTAAAAAAAATTATTAATAATAATACGTTTACATACTATCTAAACTCTAATAATATAGGTATTATATATTTATATAATATAAGGTATTTTATTATTATAATACATTATATTATATTTTTTTATATTATAATATATAAAGGAAATGAATGAGCGGAACCCTACCCTCGGTTTTCACCTCTCATGCCGCTCTCCTCTCACGTGATCTCACGAAAGCATGAGACAGGCTGCTCCTTCGCTGAAGACCGTGAAAAGATCGCCGCTCTCCTCTCACGGAAGCACGAGACCGCAGCCGACGAGACCGGCTGCTCCTTCTCTCAAGATCGAGAACCACCTTCTTCTATCAAAATCGCGAAAAGCTTCTCTCGGTGAGAACTTGTCTCAAAATCGCGAAAATCTTTGTCTCGGTGAGAGCTTAGAGTTGATTTTTTGTGTTCATTCTCTAATCTCTACTTCTATTTTTCTTTGATAAAAGGTATTTTTCCTCGGTGAGTTGGCGTTGGATCGACCCGATATTCTTGCTTCGGTGTTCGTTACTACGATTGCTCGGTATTCTTGCTTGGTTGTTCGATATTCTTGTTTGGTTTCTGTAATATTTCATATTTATCTTCAGGTAATCAGGTTTGTCTCTTAGCTTAAATTTTTAGATTTTTTTTTTGGTTTATTTAATTTTTTTGTGTGAAACCTAGGTTTTGAAGTTTCTGATATTTCTGTATGAGGGCATGTAGGTCTTTTATGGAGTTTGATGGGGAATCTTATGGATCTTGTTGTATGTTTGGACTATATATTTTCTAAGTGATTATCTACGGATCTAATGGTGTTTGTTCTGCTATTTTATGATTGTTTTGCTAATCTGAAGAAATTATGTGCTTTGTGGCGATTAGCTGAGCAAAGACTGTTTCAATTGCAGAGAATAATGACAAATGAAGTCATTGAAGAACATTGTTGTAAGGTTAAAAAGATGTTTTGCTGGTTTTAATTCTAATTTAGCTGGAAGTTTGGCATGAGGAATTTGACTAACAGTGGTGGTTTTATGAAGCTTAGCTTATTTTCTGTTGGGCACTTGCGCTTGCCTTCGTTTAGGCAATACATTGATGTTTAAATTAGTTATGGGTAGCCCGAACCATAACAAATGCTTCTATATCTAAAATGCTTTATTATAATATGCATAACTTTGACAAATGGAAATGGGGTAATCTTTTATGACATAGTTATATGTCCCCCTCTATATCCTTCTTTATGTGGAGGTTTTTCTTCTATATGCTTCCTCTTGTGATATCTCAAAATTAAAGGGGCTGAGAATGGCTTAAAGGTGTTATTTTCGCACTTGTGGTGAAGAGTCTATCGGACATCTTTTCTTTGAATGCTTCTTTTGCCAATCTTTTAACAGATGGTTGGAAACTTTTTTCCAGGTTAAATGGGCACGAACTTGCTTTTTGGAAGGGATACTGACAGCTTAAAATGCTTCACATAAATATGATAAGAACCTCGTCTCCTTCCCTTCAGTGGTTTTATGGTTCTTATGGTTCTTACATTCTTTCTTATTATTTTAAAGCTTTGTGCAGCTTGGGAAGTCCCTTAACTAGTTCTGCTATGGCAATAGGAATGGATGAAATGCCTCTACTTGTTAGATGGCAACCTCATACTCATACACATGGTTGGGTAAAGGTTATTATAGATGGGAGTTGGACGGGTGGTATTTTTGGGAACTTAATATAGAGATTTCAATATGATGCTTAAGCTTCATTATAGATGGGAGCTGGATGGGTGGTGTTTTTGTATCTTGTTTTGCTAGTCTCATTTTAGAGCTCAATTTTGCGTCTGGCTTCCTGACATTTGTATACATATAACCATTGTATGGTTAAAACAACCCTAACCATTTTATGGTTACATGTATGTATGTATACCCTAGTCTTCACAGGGTACTAATGTCAGGAAGCATGGACTGCACAATTTGTATATGGAATCTTGATTCTGGAACTCTTCTTTGGGTAATGCATCCTCATGTAGCTCCAGTCAAGCAAATCATACTACCACCACCCTGGACCAACCGACCATGGAATGATTGTTTCCTCTCTATTGGTGAAGATGGTTGTGTGGCCCTTGTTTCCATTGAGACATTACGTGTTGAGAGGATGTTCCCTGGACATCCTAGTTATAATTTATCATCTTTTTAACTTCTTGAATACTTATATTTTATCTCTTTACTCTTGCTGCACTATGGGCAACTTTATGTTATTCTTATTTAGTCTTGCCAATGTTACTATTACCTTACATAGTTATCTTAGTGGGGACACTTTGAGCAGCTCTGTTTTGATTTGGAAGTTTGGGAATTCTCCTCACCCATGAAATTCTTCTCCATTTCATCCACTGCATTTAAATTTAGGGGCTTGGGATAGGTGCAACAACTCCCAAAAATGGTGAGAGGGCTGCTTCCCTCTCTCCCATTCTCTGGTTTCGGTTGGGCTGGAAAGGGATTGTGTTTCGGTTGGACTGGAAAGGAATTGTGTTTTTCTAGCTGGTTGTATGTATGTAAATGCCCCTTTTATTAAGGTTAATTGATAGGAATTGGGTTTTATGTATGTAGATAAATAGGAATTGGGCGATATGTAAAGAAGATGATGGCAGACAAGGCTTTGGTTTGCTCAATTCTTAAGATTAATTGATATTCTTAATTTCTGTCTTGCTTATTCAATGAGGAAGATGATGGCAGACAAGACATTGGTTTGCTTCTTTTTTTTAAAAAAAAACAAACTAAAATGTCAACTTCAGCTTGCTTTATTTGTAAGTTGTTATGTTATAGGTCCGGAGGCTGTCAGCTTGTGAAACTCTGGGATCTGCCACTACAATTTGTAGTGATAAAACTGAAACTATAACATTGAATCGGGTATTATTGTCCATGTTTCCATGATATGATTTTTATCATTGTTTTTAAGTTTATCTTTGAATTTTAGAATTAACAATTAGATGATTTGTATTTAAATAATTGTTTTGAGTGACACTGTTAATAGAACTTCACAGCTAAACATGCTTCACGTTCCCTCTCCCGGTGGCTGTCTCTAACTCTATTTAACTGAACTTGTCTTCACTGAAAGAACTTATTTTATACTTCTCCTCAAATAACGGTGCAAGTGATTGTTGTTTGATCTTAAGAGAGGCATTTTGCAAATTAATCTGAATTTTAATCTTTTATATTTAAATGTGCGAAGATTTATTTTTTCTTCTGGTGGGTATTTGCAGAGTTTGCTTTTGATAATTACACTTCTGTTGCAGGCCATTGCGGTTCACAGGGCTTACCAGCCAAAGATGGATTAATTGAGGGCTGATTATTGGTTATTGAATGTAAATTTTCCAATTCGTTATCATTTAGTTAATCTGTCATTCTAAACCTCTTATTATATGTAATTTTGCTTAAATGTACTTACATTGGGTGCATTGCACACTGCTGATTTTGCTGCACTACGAATTGCTGCTTCTGAATGACATTACGAGTTAGCACATTTGCCAAAGCCCTTGATTGTGGTTAACATTGGAGGAAGCCACACATTGAGAAATTTTATATATTTAAATGTACCATATCAAAATTTACACAATAAAGTTAGCAACATACATGATTTTTTGGACTTTGTATCATTGCACTCTTGTTTGTGCTTAATGCTGTTCGTACTTGTAAATTAGGCTTGTTAAATCGTACTTGTAAATAACACAAATAACATTACAAATTCGAACGATTCAAACAATTCAAACAATTCGAACTAATTCCAAACAATTCGAACCAAACACGAACAGACATTTCACGAACAATTTCGAACACGAGCCTATTTCAAACAAACTATATTTCAAACAAACCGAACACGAACACGAGCATTGTTCGTTCGTGTTCGGCTCGTTTACACTCCTACATAGACATCATGGTAAAAATGCTAATGCATATATGAAAATGACTCCCAAAGCTAGTGACAAGAGTAGACGAGGTCACAAGCCTGTAGAATGGAACATGAACTTCTTGATGTCATCATTGATTAGAGATAAACTTGGATGAATAGCTCCTGATTGAGCAATTAGCCTCTAAATTTGGGTGAGTATTATTTTGGTTCAGAGAAATTATGCATATTTTCAATTTCTTTTTTTTCACTTCTAATATCACTTACTCTATTTGCATATTTTGAAATGCATATAATTGACATATTGATATAACAGATGAAGAGGAAATTATAGAGATACTTGAACGAGCAACAATTTTGACCACGATTGAATGTCTCATTATTGAGTACTATTAGAGACATTTGTGCATGAGACCTTCTTTGTCCTTGTCATCTCTGAGTAATATGTGGGTTGGTGAGCTACTCGAAGGCTCAACTCTTAATGAAATTCTTAACTAACATCATGAAACTCAAAGATGTTGCTTTTATGACTGCTTACTTTTTTACATATTAGAATATTTTGTATTGTACTGAAAATTTATGTAGCATGACCTCTTTCTATTATTTTGTTGTAATTATTCTAAAAATTATAATTATTTAAATATATTACATATATAAGAATAAAACATACTTTCTCATCAGAAACAGCTGCAATACACTGATCTCTCAAACAAACTTCTATTTTTCCAACAGCAGCTTTTTCACAACTCCTGAGAAGCTATTTATTAAGAAAACAGCTTTATTCCCACTACTTGAAAAGCAAATGCCACCCCAAATACACCTTAAATTTAAAAATCTGGACCACTATTTTGTCGTAATATTTGAACTCCAGGTATACCCAAAAATAAAACTGTAAGAAGTAAACCACTGAAAGTAAATGTGAAGAAAAAGAAGAGAACAAAACAATTAATCAGAAAAGTAGCAGAGTAGAGAAATCAAACGAAGTCCATCTCATTAATATAAACTCCAGCCATAGTAGTAGCAGCAGCTCCCAACTGTGCAAAGAAACGGTTGGAGACTCCAATTCATCCTCAATGCAGCAGGAAAAGTACCAGTATCCATAGCAAAGAAGACCCGGCTTTAAGATTTGTTTAGCGCCCAAACAGAGAAAAAACACGAAGGCAGCATTGAGATGGCAGCAGAAAACAAGGACAGAAGCCACCAACGAGATCCAAAACCTCCAATGTGAGATAGAAGATAAGCTCAGCAACACCAAACCATCAAGCTCACACGTGGCTAGTCCATTAGAATTCTTAAGTATAAAAACGACATAGCTCTTTTGAAATCTATAATTTGCTTTTTTTTAACAGTTTCTTGTTATGATCGATTTTGTAGAGACCATATTGTGTGTTCAACATGTGAGGGAAGATGTGTAATGGTTTTATATTAGGATGATTTCAATTTACATCATACTATAAAACCATTGCACATCTTCTCCCACGTGTTGAACACACCATAAGTAAACAGACCGGCATAAGCAAAATACAATGTCTTGTTATGGTCTCTACAAAATCAACCGAAACAAGAAATTATTAAAAAAAACCACATTATAGATCTCAAAAGACCTATGCAGTTTTTATTTTTGAAGAATTCCTAATGGACTAGCCACCCTTCAATATCGTACCCATCCCTCTAATCCCTTCTGTGATGCTGCCTGGAAGGAATACTCACCTTCGGAGTTAAGTGAAACTTGATAAAAATTAACCTAATATTGTTAAGGTTGACTGCAATTCAAAAATGTTTTACTTTTAGAATCAATAATGCTACGGGCTCACCCAGCATCAAAAAGAGGCAAGGCTGGACTTGAAACAGTTTAGTGCTTCTGAATAAGGATCCACCTCTGTAGTAACTTCATGCATTCCATCAATATTATTTGTGCTGTAACCAGCATAATTGTTGCCCTCCCCATTATTCTTCAAATGATTTGAGTCAGATATCAAGCCAGAATATTGATCAGTGTATACAGGTGGACATGATAAGCAGGAGTCGGGAAAAGAACATGTGCATTTATCGGCGCCAGCAACTGGTGCTTGAATAGTAGCAGTTTGTTCTGTGGAAAAGGACCAATAAAACCGGGGATCCAGAGCTGGGCGGTTGAAAGAAGGCTTTGGAGCTTCAGTGGAAGTCTTTTTATGAATCTTGTTTGGTGCATTATTGCTGGAAGAAAAATTGCTCAATGACAGGTCATCTTCCTTTCCTGCATTGCCATAGAAGATTGTGAAACCTCATAAATCACATTGGATATAAAAGAGAGCATGTGTGGTTTAAAATAAACACAAGAATTACAAAAAAAACCGGTACTGCTGGATTTATACATCTTATAGTGGAAATAAACAAAGCATAGTAATACAAAATAAGTAACTATTTTAAAATAAGTTCACCTGAATTAAGGTACAAAGTAAAAGCAGAGTGCAATAAAATTGCGCAATATTTCAGAGAGATTTAACAGCTTGATTGTTGGTGAATATTACTAATTTTGGACTGATGATGATTAAAATTGAGGAAAACCAAGCAGTTTGGCAATGGACCCAACAAGCAGATTCAAATTGTGGAAATGAAAGAAAAGTAGTCCACCAGAAACAGATTGATCACGACAAAGTGATAGTCAATTAAGATGTGTTTCTGTAGGGAGTGAAAGACAGGATTGGCATAAGCATAAGATGAATGAACATTATCACAAATGATCGGGAGAAGGAAAGGAGTAACACAGTTCCTAAGCGAGTCAATTGAGTTCAATAGTGGTAGAAGTAATCACATGATACTTGGTTTCTGTGGAGAAGCGGGTGACAATGGTTCAACAATAAAAGGCCTTAGACAAAAAACCCATGAGTTATCATTGAGATAAAGGCAATCAATAACAGAGTTGAGGATTCAACAATGATAATGGCATTAACATAAACAAATAAATTATACACAGATTTATGGAGGACGATGAGAGATATATTACAGTGAGCGATGGTGAGGTTTTCAAGCAATTGTGAAGTTCATTGCAACACACTCAAGATGCTTGTAGAAACCAGAAAATACTTACGTAAGTGGCACGCATGTCAAGGATAATCAACATATACCCAGGTGGTTAAATAATATAGGTTTCATCAAAGAGAGCCTCGGAGAAATGCATTGCTAACTTCAAGTTGGCGAATAGGTTCACTGTTGGTGATAGCCAAAGCAAGAAGAAATCAAATAATAGCAAATTATATTCCATGGTTGCAAGTCTTGGAGTCAATTTTTAACCATTGATGAACGCCTTTAGCGACAAGTACTCAAGGCATATACCAAGCAAGGATCATCAGAACATGTCTTAATTAGATAACAATGATATTTTGTATTGAGAGAAGGTTATTCCCTCCTTGTTTTATTTGTGAGAAGAGCAATGAAATCATCAATCATTGCCTCAAGAAAAGCAGAATGTTTTTGGGCTTATTGGAAAGTGGAGGGCTCAATAGGAGCAAAGTTAGTGATATTACGTAGCTTGAGTATTTCTCGGGGTTTTTTGATGCTACAGAGATTACAATTATGTGTGGAGGTTATGAGAAAAGAGTTCATAGATTTTGTTTATGTGAGTGAGACAAGACATTCTTTGGTTATTCGATGGAACCAAGTGAGGAGAGCAATGATGGAACAATAAGAGTGAATGAGTTGGGACAGAGGGGGTGTTGCCGCAGTTGGTAATGCATTGAAGATATGTACTGTTAATATGGTAGGCTTATGGGGTGAAGTGCAAGTGGAAGGGAGATCTATATTTGAATAAACAATAGAGTTTGTGATTGGAATGTGAAAGATGAACATGTTAAGAGATAAAAAGTCAATCTCTACTTGGTTTACCAAATAAATAGGTATGGTGGGTAATGGAATTGCCCATAAAAATGCAATGACGAGAATGAGTTCCAAGCTTATTAGAGACATAAGGTCATAGCTTGGGATAACAAAGACACCCAAAGGTTGTAGAAAGTAATACAATGACGCTTGAAAAAGACAAATACATGGAGACTGGCAATGCAGTGGCTGAGGGCATTCTATTGATGAAGTTAACAACCATTTAGAAGGCCATAGTCTTGTGCTCAATGATGCGAACTTGGTTAATTGTAGCAGGTAAATTAAGGTGTTACACACTAGTTAGGGAGAGAAAGTGACCAATGCTCCAGAATTCCACACTTCCTTTTTTATATGTGGTTTCGATTATGTCATAAAAGTACCTTTGAACTACGGATTTATATCATTTGAATGTGGAAGTAACAACAAATTAGTAAATCAATGTATAATCCATTAAGTAGTCCACAAGGATGACAATAACTACAATTGGTGAAAAGGTAATCAGAGTACAAAACATCCATAAAAATAATTTCACAGTGATTTAGAACACTTAAGAAAGCTGATAAAGACTTAGTCATTGGCAGGGATTTGTAGATCCATGATAAACCAGACTTTTTATTTTTCCACAATTTTCCATTTTGTTTTGAGTGCATTGAGCAGTGACAGCGGAAATGTCTCCCTTTAGTTCATTATGATTGGGACTGTCTTAAGTTTGTGTCTGGGATGGCTGTAGTTTGAAAGGGCAAAAGAACAAGCCAATCTTGAAAAAACCAAGTTTTGTGTTTAGCATCGTTGGTGGATGGACAAGTATAGAACCCATCTACAAACTTCATAAGATCACAAAAAAAGTGGAGCATGGTCATTTGACAGCACCACACAAAGTAGATTCCACTGTTGGATAGCTTGTGGAATCAATGGAGCAGTGCTGAAGGAGATCACTTAACTAGACGTTTGGGAAGAGGCAACGACTGCCACTAAAATAGAGAAAGCGAAGTACCTTCCAAAAATAACTGACGCCGATCGCGATCAGGACGGAGAAATGTGCAGAGATTTCTCTGACTTGTAATGAAAAATCATAATGATTGAGGAAGTTTGAGGAGGAAAATACAAACAAGGATGCTAACATGGTGGAATGATGTACAAGAGATAACTAAAGATTTGTTAGGTGACATTGAAGAGGAAGCAGATGTCAGCTAATTGATAAGCTTCAATGGATAGGGATGTTGTGGCAAAGAACTTCAAGAGAGGTGATATGCAGTTTGCTCGATGGATAGGAGATGCTGAGAACAGAAAGAATATGCTTGTGCAGATGAGCAGTTGAGTTCCAGGGAATAACTTCGAAGAAAGTGGAAAGCTTGGGAGAAAGTGCAAAAATAGAATGGGGCTCCAACAACATGAAGAATTTTACACAAGGTAAACTGAAGAGCTATGATACTCCATTGGTTATAGCTCGATTACCACTTCACAGTGGAGAAAAATATATAAGATATAAAATATGAAAATATTCTAAAGAAGCTACACCGAATTTAAGCAAAAGAATAATATTAAACAATAAAATTACATAAAATTTTGGAGAGATTCATGGCTTGAATTTTGGTGTATATTTATAAAATTGTACCTAATTCACTGCTTTCGCATTCAAACAGGTTCTTTTTCAACAACGTGGCTCCAGGAAATATCATCAGGTTGATACCACATAGTTTCTTCTTATCATCATCATTGATGTGTTGGAATCCAAAAGTTGACGTCCAAGTCTCTACCAGGCTTGGAATGGCTGATAAAACCAACATTTCTACCTTCAATGATTTCAACATCTACAATAAAAAAAAATGTCAGGCTGCGTAGTTAAACATATGGAATGTTAGCAAGATAAAGCTGAAGATCAAGCCCCACACTGTAACTACAAAATAGCATCAAATTAGTATTAAGAATCCATTTTTGTTCAGACAAAGATAAAAGATGAATGTCATGCAAACCCATAATATAATAAATGAATAGCCCACACCACAAATCATAAAATAAAACAAAATATAAAAACATGAACTAATCAAGATTGTACAGCCAGAGATGAAAGATTGTAACACATGGCTCACATGCACACAAAATACTAATCAAATACTAATATGAATTTTATGATCATGTGACTTTAGATTAAAAATGATGAAATGACAAGTGTGTAACACTCTTCATCCTATGTTAATCTGTTCAAATATTCTTAAAATTAAAACCATTGAAACTACCGAACATGATAAACTATATTCATGAACAACAGTTTTGTTGTAATAATAGAGAGTTAAT
>NEWO01000068.1:1468069-1486124 GCA_003013225.1 Phalaenopsis aphrodite
CAGTGATTTCCAATAGAAAGAGAAAAACTCTCAGGCCAAGCTGCATGCAAGTTGTGTCCTGCTGCTCTGGAAGGCTAGATTTGACGGAAGAAGGCCCCAAATTTGGAAGCCTAGATATGGCAGAGCAAGGCCCCGCATTTGGAAGCCTCAATTAGATGAAACAAGGTGCTCGCGTCTGGAAGCCTCAATTTGGCGGAACAAGGTGCAAGAAGGATTATTAAAACAAAACATCAAAAGAAAACACAGGGAAGGATTACTGGAACAAAATGGCTTGAAAAAAACAGCGCCTCAAAAAAGGATTGACGAATATAAAGAGACAATAGCAAGAATAGGATCCGTCGGAGGGCCTAAAGGAACCGACGACTACATGGAGCGACTCCAACAAAGGAAAAAAGAGCTAGGATCCATTTCCAAAATCTGATACTATGTGAAAAGGTGGAGAAAATCATATTCTTTTATCTCTCAATAATCAAATTACAAGTCATCTCCAATATGTAATAAAGAACGACAAGAGCAAACTTAATTACAAAAATTATAATTTACCAAAGGTAAAATAACTCAAGAAGGAAAGAAACATGCCATAATAAAAAAAGAATAAAAGAGATTAACACTAAAATAAAAACTCAGAACTCCACAAATGATTTCAAGGAAAAAAAATTAATAAAAGGGTATTATTTTATTCTAACTCATTTTAGATGCTCTACCTAACAGGCATGAAAATAATAGAAATAATTAAAAGATTTGATCATCTACTCTCATGTAAAAGAATTAAATGACACCGCCCTTAACATCAATTTTATAGAAGATTACCATAGATGGAATTCAAGTGAAAAAGAGGAAAAAATGTGAAACTAAATTTCTGCAGCAAATAAATGGTTAACTTGTGAATTAGCGATTTACATATGCTAAGACATGGGTAGGTTGTTTAGCACAAATGTCAGAAAAGTATGCTCATAGGAACATGGTAAATCATTCTGGAATTTAAAGCACATAATGCAAGGCTGGTTGCAGCTAAAGGCCAGGTTAGCTATTTGAAGTTTTTATTTCATATTAAAAAACATTTTAACAACAAGTAAGAGGATTAAACAAGTGACTAATACACAATACGTTTAGAAGGAGTTACATTTATGTTCGCATTGTGAGCACTCTACTGTTGCAATGAAACCTGAACCCTTGGTCACATGAAGAGCACAATTGCAAATAGCACAGCTACAATTAGGGCAGTACCAACTGCCTTCTGGAATCTCCTGAATAAAATAAAAGGATTCATTAAAAGATATAAAATAAAAAGTATTATAAAATCATTTTTGAAAACAAGATGTCTAAGATTACATTTGCAAACTTCAGCTAAAAAGATGAAATGTGTGCCGTACTTAGACTAAAGAAACAAGAAAACTTGATGCTTCAACAGAAGAAACACAATATGCCACAACTTTCAACTGAATTTATGCAATTAATTTGACAACTTCTATTGTAGATGCATACAGATTGTAAACAAAGATAAATCAGAAAGAAAATGTCTGTGAAGTTGGCAACTTTGGTGTGCATATTCAAGCTTCACATAAGAGTTACATGTCCAATTTTTTGTGTAAATGTGACCAAATTTTGGAGAGAGACAATTTCTGATGATTAAAATTGAAGAACGATCTAGCAAAAATTACAAATTAAACTCAAAGGCATAGACTCTAAACATATCCTATCATGCAATTTTTTCCATACAACATGGATTTCTACCACAGTAAATCATTTTAGTTTACTAAACCAATGAGCTAAGATCAAAGAAATCTATGGAATTAATTTCATGTGTTGCTAGGTTCCTTTTCAATATTTCCTTCGTTTCAGTGGATGAACATGGAGTGGGATTTGGGAGAATCTGACAAATTTGTGACAAGAAAATATGAATTCCAAAAATTTTCAGGTGCATTGAATTTAAATTTTAATCTCATACCTTTAAGTACAAACAAGCTTGATGGTAAGTAGATGGGCAGCTATCACAGCATATTAGCTCACCACCATCAGCACAAAATCTACAGGCATCATCATTCTCATCTTCCTTATGTAATTCTCTAGTTCGCATGTCATCTTTCCTCAGTTCACACTCAGCGGACCAAGCCTGAAGCTGGCATGATATGTACGATTTTCCAGACTTCAGAAAAAGATTCAGAGAGGGTTTTTGCACCTTGAATCCAGCGTGCCTTTTAAATTCAGATACAGAAAGGAACTTCTGGCAGCATCCGCAGAGAATTCCAGCTTTAGTAATCTGACCTTCCTTAACCACTGCACTATTTCTTGGACTCTGATACTGCATGAAATCAGTAGGTGAAAGCACGCCCATCTTAATTAGCCAGCATAGCACTGTCCTTACTCCTTTGTGTGCTTGTCCATCATCAACAGATGCCTCCCTTGCACGATTAGCAGGTTGCATAGCCGATCTACAAGATCTCATACTTGGTTCTCTGGATGCTTGAGATTCAGAATTCCTTCTTCTAGCAGACATAGTTCTGCAGCAAGATTGGTTATCCATTGTGTTTATTATGGGAGAATTCAAGAAATTGTCAACCTTAATCTTGCAGCCATCCCTTTTTTTCCTTCCTCTTTTCTTGAATTCTATGGTTTTCTTTATCTCGCCCGCTTCTTGAGAGCTACAATCCATAATCTTGCACATATATTTTTTCTTCCTTCCTCTTTTCTTGCCCTCTACGGTTCTCTTTACCTCAACAGCTCCTTCCGATCTACCGAGATCAAGCATTAGAGCTTCATCAAAACTCTTGTCGCGTGGAGGCTCTAGCGAAACTACACCATCTTTTGACATTGCATGGTAATTGTTCTGAATCACATAACTGTGATTTTCCTTTACATTATTTTCACACGCATTAGCTTTCTCCACTTCATCCACTTCTTTGCTGATGAGAGGGTCAGTAGGTAGAGCTTCATCAAACCTTTTGTCGAGAGGGATACAAAATGAATTCCCTAAAACATTCAATGAACAAACATCTGCACTAAAATCATTAAAGTAATAATGGGACTTTTGGAATTTAGCATGCTCAATCTCCATTTTACAAGGCTCTTCAGCTTGGATTTGATGAGAAACAGATTTAGTTGTCCCTGCTGAAATTAATTCCTCTCTAGAATTAGTGGCATTCTGGTGCTTAAGATGTAGGGAATCATTTTTGCAATGATTCATAGAAATAGGGAATGAGAATAAGCAATTAGCTTCTGACACGTTAGACATCAAACCCTTCGTGCTTTCTTCATTGGCATCAAGTTCAGATATCTTGAAATTTATCATGAATTCATTTTCTATATTCTTCTTAGACTTCTTAACAGTACTTTTGGCCAATTGAGATTCTGAAGTTCTCTCAGACCTTTTTGATGTGTGCTTTATTAAACTAGTTGTCTGTTTTTCTGAATTCTGGTGGTTAAGATGTGTCGGATTAACCATGAAAAAGTTGCTAGTATTTCCAAAATCTGTCCTCCCCAGTTGTCCAACTTCACCAAGATCCTCATATCTCTCATGAGTATTACAACTAACATCGGTAGGCTTGAAATATGAACTAACACCAATTTCAATGCTTTCTTGAAAAGTTAATGCCCTCCTACTGCTATCACCAAAAACATTAGAAGAGCCAAATTTATCCTTTTGATTTGCCGTGCTCATCGAGCTGCATGGGGTGTCTTTAGAAAGTACTGGCCGATCAGTTCTTGATTCATTGAAAGAATCATTATCAAAGTTAGATTTCTCAATGGGACTGCAACACACTCCTTTTGTCTGAATTGAGGAATTTTCAGATGGATTCAAGCAATCAGGATTTGAAGAACCATCAAAGATCATCGCCTCTTGAACTGGCATATCATTGGCTGGAAAATTACGAAAAAGGAAAAATATTAGTTATTTTGCATTAAAGTAATGAGACGCGAAAATTGGTGTTTAATTCTAGGATCAAGTATACCTAAGGAAATATTGTGCTTCATTCCATGCAAGTTCGTAGCATTAGAAAATACTTCAGTTACGTGCCAAGATAAGCTTTTGTGTCTTTTACTGGGGGAATGCATATCATCGCTTGTACCAGACACTAATTTCTTGTGCTTCCCTTTTCTTTTCAAACCTTGAAAAGCATGTAAAGGTGAAAACTGCTGACCACTGGAACATCTAAGCACCTCTGACCTGCTATCAGAAATAACTGGCTGCACTGATTGGCCCATGCTGCCAGGGAAAGTGTGATCTTGAAGCTTACTCGCATCCTCCGAGGCAAAGAACAAGCTCTCGTTGTCACTTAAAATGATTGCTTTACTTTTTGCCGCTTTCACTACCATTCCACGTTTCAGAGCAGTAACTTTTTTATCAATGCACACCACAGCCATGAAAGGATCAAGTATGCACCATTGCAGCAGAAAGGAAGCAGGCTTTTCCAGGCCCTGGATCTTTTCATTAATTTCTACCAAAATATTTGCGAAGTCAGCCCAAAACCCATCAATATGAGCCCAAACTCTTTCCATTTCAACATTAGCTCCTGCAATTTGAATACTAGCAAGTAACTCAGACCCAAATGCCACCCAAGCTTTGGAGAGGGAGTGAAAAGTATGTCCATTGGGTGATATATAGTGGGAATCAACTTGGGGCTTGTGAATGCGTTGCCGGATCTTAACTAGCCAACCAGCATCCTTAAGAAGACAACATGCATGTGAGCGGAGCAGAAGGGTAAGATCCCTACTACATAATGGTTCCAACGATATTCGACTGCTATGTTCTGTAGCTATATTTCCCAGATGTTCTTCTGAACTGAGGTGAGAATGAATAACATTACAAGTTGGCGTCTCAACCAATGCATTGATAGCGTCAGTTGTTGGAACATTAGGTTCAGCCGACTGTTGGCATGGCAGGGCTAACACACTATCAACCAAACCAGTAGCATCTGACTCTTCGTATTTTTGGTTGGCCGGTGTTTGGAGATCCACTAAGGAATGTTTTAATACATTTTCTTCTGCAACAATTTTACTCAGGACAGCAGGTGAAGGAGTACTAGCAGAAAAATCCACATCAGATGGCATCCCCACTGAGCTTTCAACGATGCACATGTCATGTTTTGACTGTGTAGAAGCACAACTCTCTTTAGAAATAGGAGATTTGGCTGTGGCTTCTGTAAGTGATTCATTTCTGCTTCTCACTTGAAAATTTACCTTCTTGGAAGAATTGCTGAAATTTCTAACATCCACTCCATCCATAACATTCATGCACATCCGTCGCTCCTTTTCTGAGCCTTCAAATCCATCACGGCCCAAAAATTTAATTTCCTCCCCAAACAAGTTTTCCATGATCGCTTCCTCATCCACTCCCAACCTAATCTTAGGTCGAACTTGCGCCATTTTTTTTCAAGTTTCAACCCTTCTCAGCAGAAATTTATCAGGCCTGATGAAAATCTTCCAATCAACTTTCTAACCTGCAGAAAAAGAGGCTGTCAACTCGGCTTCAAAGTTACAAAACAAAGAACAAAAAACATCATATCGGTTTCTTGTTGTGAAATCGACTAGCATTCCACGATTTATAAAAAGTATGGCTAAATGAAGCAGTAATTCATTATATGTATTAATGAATTAGCTACATTAACCTCATTCACCAAGATCACCAAAATCCAGCATCCCGAACTCTCATCGAAACCAAAAACAAAAACAATCAAAACCCCATTCTAGTTAAATAAAATTTAAAAAAAAAAAAACTTTCATGTACAAACCTAAAACGAATGCGCTCAGCAGATGAACCAGTAATCGGAAGATCAATAACAGCAAGTGGTAAGATAGCCGAGAATACTTGCGCTTCCCCGACATTGGCGTCAATGCCGACACCTCCTCCACATACAGAGGCTCTCTCTCTCTCGCGTGGCGCTCGTCGCTCCATGTTCGCGCATGGCAGTTTCGGCATTATCGCGTTGCGGACGGGAGAGGCCTTGGAATCCAGTGTTATTCGTCGTCGTACGCGTCACAAGGCTGCCTAAAAACAGGAAGCACCACAAGGCTTCTCGTCCCTAACGGGATTTTAAATTGTTAATTTTAAAGACAAGAAAAGAGTAATTTTTTTAACGATAATTTTAAAGACAAGAAAAGAGTAATTTTTTTAACGATAAGCTTCCATCTTTTTTTTTTTCTGAGAATCGAGTGAGTTCCACAATATTATTTGATTATGATTAATGTGGTATTTGGTAGTATATCATTAATAGGATTTAATTGTGAATTTATGTTTAATCTAATTAAATACAAGAAAATTTGAATATCAATGCCTCGTTTTGCGTTGAGATTTTTGCAGTGTGGCGCGAAAACACACAATAATGCCTTAAAAAAATTCATTAAAATGCGGTTGCGGGTTTGACCCTGCAGCTCGCATTTCTCCTCTCTCGACCGTGGGCTATTGACCCCACGACCTCTCTTTTCGTGTTTCCTCTGTCTTCTCTTGATCCCGCTCCCTCTCCCGTGATTCTTCTGCCCTAGGTATCTCTCTCCCACGGATTTGTGGCTCCGGTGGCTAGGCGTTGTTTACGATTCTCTATTTACAGGTTATGAGTGATTTTTCTCCCTCTCCCCTCTTTCCTTCCGCTCGAATTTTGGTGGTTTGTGTTATTTGTGCTCTTTGTGATGGAGGAAGTCCTTCGGTCTGGTGGGTCACTTCAATTGGTACCTTTTGTGTTGAGTTGTGTATTCTCTCATCCTCTCTCCCTTCTCTTCTTTGGCTCGGATTGATAGTTGTGGGCATGATTACCTCTGTACGGTGTTCCCTCTTCTTTATGTCTTCTTTGTTCTTCACCTCTATTCTCTCTTCTTTATGCGGTTCAGTGCATTATTATGGTTGGTTTCATTTTTTTAGCTCGATTTTGGTGGTTCTTTAATTGATTAGTTTTTGTTGTTTTCAATTTGACATAATCAGTTATTTGGTTTTGATGCTTCATGCTACATTCATACGAGTTTTGATTTATCCCTTTGATGCAATGTTGCTTGGATTGGTGTTTTGCGATGATCTTTGGATTTTTTGTGCTTATCCTGTTAGCAATGCTTTGGGTCATCTTTATGTGGTCTATTCGATTTCTTTTGGTGTTTATGTTGTGGGGAATTTGGATTTCTTTGTGAACTTTGATATTTCAGCATGGAATCTAAAATTNTCTGGATTTATTGGGATTTATTGGGAATTTTTGGAAATTTTTGGATTTTGGGTCATGGAGGGGTATCTTGGTAATTTGGCCATTTTTGGAAACTTTGCCAAATTTGGATGTATCCAAGGTGTTTGAAATGGGTTTTGATCAATTTTGGGTATTTTGGCAAAATTTGGGAATATAAGCCAAATTTGGGTCTCAAGGGCAGTTAGGTAATTTGGAGGTGCCTAGGGGCAAAAGATCAGATTAGGCTTTTCAAATATAATTGGATAAATATCCATTCTAAATGAACCAGGAATTAATGTATTATGAAGACATGGTGTACCCTAGTTCCAAGTCAACATCCAGGGTCAATCCTAAAGCCAAGTAATCCTATGGGGATTCTTCTTGAATTCTCTTATAATGATCTTACCTATTAAATGCTAGAGGTTAAGATCAATATGTAGACTTTCAAGTTGAGTAAATAGAAGAGTTTTGAGTTTCTAATAATGGGGGTACCTTTTCTAATTTTCTAAGACTAGTCAATAGGAAAGTCCTATGGCTAGACCTAGGCTATCAAAGAAGTTTCTAGACCTCAACCAAAAGTGAGGTCAACAATTTGTTAATTGTAATATTTGGGGTGTTGTGTATGTGTTGAGTATGAGCTGGGAACATGAATTTTGAATTTACAGTGGGAATTCCATGCTGGATTTGTATGTTTTATTTTTCATTTTCACTGGAACTTTAGTAGGAAACCATTGTCTTAAGGAGATGGTGGATGTGTTTGTTTCGACACATCATACAATCATCTTGCACCAACATCTCTTCATTGTGATGTGGTTTGTGGATGTGTTGGTGTGTTGTTTGGAGTTTGTGGTGTGTGGTTGTGTTAGTGTAGTGGCATCGGGTGGTTGTGTTGGTGTAGTGGCGTCGGGTGGTTGTGTGGTGTGTGGATTTATTGGTGTGGTGTGAAGGTGGTGGTGTAGGAAAGTTGTGTGTGTAGAGGTGGTGGTGTAGGGTGATTGTGTGATCAAGAGGTGATGGTGTGCTTTGTTGAAGTGTTAGGTGGTTGTCTAGTATGCATATGTTGTTAGAAGGCTCTCCAACCTAGATGGGGTGTAAGTACTTTTGTAGGAGATTTTCCAACTTTATAACTGAACCTCCCTTTTTCTTCCTTTCTTGAGGTATCCTTGTCACTTAGGTAGGCATAAGTTTCACCTCTTGGAATTCCAACCTTATAGGTCATATGACTAGAGTTTACTTCTCTTGGCCTTGTCACTTCGACTACCGAGGTTTCCTGTGGATTATGCAATTTACGAATTACTGTTGGGGATCTCTAGACATGTTGGGCCGATTAACTTCACTACCAGGTAAACTTAGAACCCTAATGGTTGTGAATGACGGTTCGTGGTACCCCGACCCAACTACCTCTACTGTTATGATTACTATACCCTTCCCATTTTTTAGCTCCTTTGGGCCCTGTCGCTCTATCAAATTCATCAATATCATATTGATGACTTGATGTCGATGAGCTGTTGTTCCTTTGGGATGCGACAATTTATCATATGTTCTTATGGTCCAAACTTGTTTTAACTCTTAGGGGTATCCCCGTCAAGATGATTTTGATTATTCCATGGGTTCCGTGTGTTGATGAGCTGCTACTTATTTAGGATGTGAAATACTTACTCTTTTCATGATGACTTAACGTGAGCTTTGAAGCATCAGAGTATTCTCACATGAAATAACCTTTCTTTGATGACCTATTTCACAGGTCTATGATAATATAAGTGAAACTCCTTTTATCGAGAGTATTCTTATGTATCCCTTGAGATGCCATTAACTAGTAGGAACAAGTTGATCCCAGAACAATTACATACATCTGACTATCTGGATATGGGTAGCCTAAGTAGATATTCTTTCGCTGATATTGGTCCAAGGTTCCTCTCTCGATCTTGTTTGGGCGGACATGCTTGACTTTTCCTTGTGAGGGTTATTGCACGTAGGCTCTCCACATTTTTCTTTTATGTTGTTTTTAATTTGTCGTATGTTTCTTCTTATTCAGTTTTTCTCTTCTTTTAACCATTGATATGATTTACGAGGTAGATTTATTTGAATAATGAAATTATACAACGATCGACAAGATGACGACTCATTTTAAAATAAAAAAGAGAAAAAAATAAAAACAAGGTACATGTCATTCTTTAAGGTAATTTCTCCAATTTAGTACATTAAACTTTCAAATAACCATCATAATAATGTAACCCTTTATTTTCTTTCTAGAATTGTATTAGATCAATCAAGGGAACACACGATGATACATGTGTTCTAAACAATAAGATCACATTCATCGACCGTTGTGGATCCCTGACGCAGAATGTTGTGGTGGTATGCTACTTCAACATGTGTTTCACCTTTGTCATTATCGGTTGGGATGACAGTGCACATGACAGTCAAATTTTCAAAGCCACAATGTAGAATAACAAGTACAACCTCTCACATCTGCCTATAGGTACACTTTAGACTAAGCTACTCTCCTAATTCATTTTTCTAAAAATATTAATCATGCATTTATTATCAGATAAAGCCTATTTTGTTGTTATTGGATATCCATTGCAGTGAGGGTATCCCAAGCCCTATCCTGATACAAGACACCACCTACCTGATTTTGAGCAAGCCAGCAATGTATGCGGGGTAATAAATAAATGTTCAATAAAGACATTTCTTCTTATGCGGTGTCATTGAGAGGACTTTTGGTGTTTGGAAGAAGAAATGGGTTACACTGGGCGATATTCCAACTTACTCGTTTCCTAAATAGGTGTGGATTGTGATTTTCGTGATGACTCTCCATAATTACATTCGATAACATCCTTCCTATAATAACACTGACTCTGTAGGGCGAACCAGGATTCTGAACATGTCCCTTTCGAGGCATTTGAGTACCATCTTGGACATTCTTCATCACATGATGAGAATATGCTCCCAAGACCTGTACTAAAGACGAGAAAGGTGCAAGCGGAATGGTAGAATTGAAAGAACAAATTACGGATGCAATAGTAGGAGGGTAATTTGAGTATTCATTATATTATTAATTGTAATGATTATTGAAGAGATTCAATGTTTATTGTGTTTGTATTTTATGCAGTTAATGTTCATTTCAATTCCTTCTTTATTTGATATTCATTGTTTGTAAGTGTCTTTTTTTTTCCATTAGCATTTCTTTTATTTTTCTCTTGGTGGGTTTGAGAGGTCCACAATGAGACATCTGACCTTATAGGTTCTTCTGGATTGCCTATTAGTTTATGTTCGTTGGTGTTAGATGTAAAATCCTGATGAAGGCAACTGAGTTCCTCGCTTATATTTAGTGATTTGGATTTTGAGGATCTTCTGAAGGGTTTTTTTTTTGTGATATGCATCTGTGACACATATAAGTTTGGTATTACATGGGTTAAAGGCAACCAATAACCTTTTTTATATTGTTTGATGTCTTTTTATAGTGACATATTCATTGGTCGGTATATTGAGTCCTCTAAGATCTCACGTCTGCACAAAACTGTAATTAATTACTTCTTTTATAAATTTCTACTTGTGCTATGCCTAATGTTTTGTCTTTTAAAGCACTCAAGACAGATCAACTCGAGGATTATAGTGCTACTGTGGGCTTCAGAGTTCTCTGTTGACTTCATCTTAGCTACATAATTATGGAAGACAGTTCTACTGGTGCTCGCGGAGAGTCACGGATAACTGTGACTTATCCTTGAGAATCTCCCTAGAATCTCCTTGCTAAGAATTCTGCGAACTTCAACCAAATCCTTCATTTCAAAATGTTTGCACAATTCATTCTTCATCTTATCAATCTAAAGTTAACTGGTAGATACAATTAATATATCATCAATATATAGAAGCAAAGTAAATAAACTCACTGTTCGCCAACTTTTTGAAATATGCACAATGATCATACTGGCTCCTTATGTACTTTTATCCCATCATGAATTGATTTACTGTTTTATATCACTGTCGTGGGGGCTACTTCAACCCATATAAAAACTTGTCCAGTTTGCAAACCAAATCTTTTGATGCTTGATCCCGATGTGAAGATAGTTGTGTAAAAATTATATAGTTGACTCCGCTATGCAACGGTGTCAAAAGCTTGATGCAGTATTTTATGAATCAGAAACTTAAGCAATTAATGTTGGGATTCTACGCAAGTATATGTATCGTTATCAAGTAATAAAAGACTTTCTATTTAAACCTCAAATATCAATCCCACAAGGAAGGTTTAAATTTAAAATGATAAATTTACTAGAAAATTCACAGAAAGTCAAAACAAAATTACTGTCACTAATTTTGAATGTTAAGATATTATCATAACTAAATTATTTAACTAATAACAAAACTGAAATATAAAGTTTAAACAGTAACTACTAAATTATTAAACTATGTTTATGTGATGAAGATTTCTTATGCGAAAAAGCATCTTTCCCACTATAATGAGATTTTTGGTAAAATGATATTAGATAAATGGTCAAATATGTATTGTGTCAAATATGAGCAATTTTAATTTCTCTACATTGATATAGTGTTATAGAAAATCATTAGTTTATCTCAGGTTTAGTCCCTAAATCTGTGGTCAGGCTATGAGGATACTGGCTCCCACTCCATATCTCCCACTTCCCTTCACCAGAAGGCTAACTCTTGCTTTAGTTTTTAAACACTAAGACCAAATTGAGGATTTTTGTCTGTCACCCTAAAGATTCTCCAATTCTACACCAAACAAAGTATATTTCCCTATTTATTTTTGCTTAATTCCATGAACGAAGTTCTCCTTCATGGAATCAAATATGATCCTCACTCTGTTATAGAGCTCATACTCTATTTCCCAGATCATATGTTTCACAACATATTTTAACAATTCAATAGGTTAGATCGAAAAGTAAATTAAGTTCGGAGTTAAAAAATCATCATAATTTATTTTATATTTTAATATTGTCACATCCATATTATTTCTTCATTTCACTATATCTCAGAGTATGGAGAAAGATAAAGTTAACTGCTCAGACTTCATGAGAAAGATACAACAAAACACAAATTTCATATATAAAAAAAAGTTCATACAACACTAATAAACAAAAAACACTTATCTGAAACTCTTTCTCAAAGCAAATCTCTTGTAGCCTCTTCTAAGAAATATTGGAAGAAGAAATCTCTCACTTTTCTCCTTCTTCAACACTCTTAGAGAAGAGTTCACACTTAATCTCACCACAAAACTCTAAATTATAAGAACAATGGACTTTAAATAGTTGTGGAATGAAAAAGGGAAGAATGTGTTATGCGTAGGTTGAATTTGGGTGATGAGATGTTAGGAAAAGTCCATTTTCTGATTAGTTTTGGCCCCAAATAAAGCCTAGAGTCGGTTCTCCAATAGGTGTCTCCAAAAACTCTTTAAAAAGCATCCAAATTCTTCAAATCTTCTAGAAATAGAGGCTGAACCGACATTGGAGTCATCGGCGCCAGTGTTCGACGCTCACTGTCAAACGACGCCATCGGTGCTGAACAAATTTTAACTTCTTCATTTTTGCTTCAAATTTCATACTTTTTGCTTTCTTTTTGCTTCAAGTCCTAAAATTCAACAACCTACAAGAAAACATAAAAACACTTTCCATTAAAGTGCAATATCATCAAAAATGAGTATAAAATATGGGTCTAAAAATGCATATATTTTTTGTATATCAAAATCCCTGAAACTTACATATTACTTGTCCTCAAGTAACTCCTCTACTATATAAAAATATGACTTATGGTAAAGAATTTAACTTCTAGATTTTCATATCTTAGTCCACTAAATACAATAGCATAACTTAAGAAAAATTCAAAACAACTCCAGTTAATGCTAAAGGTATAAGAATATTTAGCAATCAAATCCAATATTTTTTATTCTCTATTCTTTTCAAGAAAAATTACAAATTGTCATATTAAAGTCACTTAAAGCATTCATATGAAAAAGAGCTTCATAAAACTTTACTAGTAAATAAACTAATACTCAAATAAATGTTTAGAAAATGTAGCAAGCCTTCTTTTTTAAATTGATTCAAGTGAAACCAATTTTTAATTAGGCATCTCCTCAAGCTTCTCCCCACATCTTTTCTTTTCTTTTTCTTTTCTTTACTTTTTTTTTTCTTTTCTTTTCTTCTCTTTTTATGTGAGGATTACTATATCTGGATAGTCTTTCATGATTTTGAACTTCACTATCCTCTTCTTAAAGTCAAAAACTTGTCACATTTCTTTACTTAATAAATTTATATTAGCTTAAAGATTTCATAAAGCTTAATTCTTTTCTTTTCACATGAACCTTTAGATTTTTAATATTTCAAAAAATAATTTTCTTTACTTAAAATAGAAAAATATAGTCTTTTTCTTTTATACCAAATATCTTAATCTCTAAAATTAACATTTATTATTGAAAATTTTTACTTAAATTTACTATATATTTAGAAACATAAATATAGTTATCTAATGTTAACCCCTAATACCAAGGTCATGTTAAATTTAAATTTTTTTGAAAATATAGCTAAGTGGGGACAAATAAAATTAAGTTTCTTTCTTTAAAAAAGAATTTTTCTTTCTCCCCCAAACTTAAATTTTTAAAAGATTTAGCATGAAGAACTGAAAAAATAAAGGGTGAAAGAAAACTTTTAATACATAAAGAAAAGACATACCTGTTGAAGGTTTTGATTTTAAAACTTTAATTCTGAAATACTGTATGTGCTAATATAAAAAGCTACAAGACTTAAAACATTAAATTGCACATAATACATATAAATTCTGCTGAGAAAGAGTTAGTTACAATACATTTAATAAAATACAAAAACTAATAATAGAATTAAACCAAATTCTAAAAATGAAAGCAGCTTTACAAACTACAGTTCACAACTCAACATAACAAAAAAACATAGTCTCACAATATAACAAACAGTCTCAATAATATAACAAAAATAAATAACACAATAACAAAGTACAATCCAATATAAACTAAAAAAATCAAATCACCAATTATCATCATCTTCTTCTTATTCTACATCCAAATTCTTCCGCTGATACGGAGTAAAAACAGGGCGAGTAGGAAACTGAACTGAATGATCATCTTTCATTATCTCACCAACGCATCATCATAAGAAGCATCATATTCGAACTTTTGTCGTATCAAATCATCAGTGTGAGCATTTCTGGCATCTATGTTTTGCAACCTATGATCCATTCTTAAGATATCTCCCTGTTGGATCATCATCTAGTCCAATAGTTCTCGGTTACAAGGGTCACTAGAAGTAGGGGGCCTCGAAGTAGAAGGAATATCTCTGATATTACTTCCAGATCTCCAATCAACATGAGATTCATATGTCTTTATATTACCAGGTCCAATAGGTCTTAGAGGCTCAATCCTCTCTTCCACAGGTCTAAAATCAACTCCTGCATGTTCACAGAGTGTAAAGATAAGTGCAGGGCGTGTCAAACCACCAGTGGTATCTCTCAAAGCAATAGATCTAGTGTTCATATAGATTAGAGCCTGCATTTATCCTCATCACCTGTTGAATACAGAAGTTCAAGATGGCTCTATCCTTGGTCACCTCACTATGATGATTTGTCGGAATCATTCTTCCAGAAATAAAGTAGCGTAAGGCCTTAAATACTACATCAAGCATAAAAAGAGGAAAGTTTACCTTAACACAATTTTTGACTTTCAGATCCCTCTTCCATCAGTAAGAAAAGAAATAACTTCATATAAGTCCTCATTAGTAGCATAAAATGATTTATACTGGCAATTGTAAACATCTTCCAACCGATAAAACTCATTAATTTTTCTTGGAGAAAACACCACCATTTTCCCACGAACAAAAACAAAGTCGTCAAAAGCTTTAGTAAAGTTGGCATAGAATTCTATGACTACACCAATAATCGCATCGGCAGTAAAATAATAGAAATTTTCTCACTATCGAGCATTGATTAATCGCTCGACTTCTCCACCCAGATTTTTAAAATCACGATCCGAAATTACTTTTTTATGCTCAAGTAGACTATTGAATCGAGCACTAGCCCTGAAGCTAACAAGTTTTTGTTCATCATAATATACTTTTCTTTTTTCTTTGCTCGTTCTTGTTGCCATGGGAAGTCTAGAGAAAATTTGAAAAAATTCGAATAAATTCCAAAAATTCTGAAAATCACAAAGTAAAGCGCTTTATACTTAAATCTACTAAGTAAAAGTTCTTCAGGAAATGATTTTTTCAAAATCTCTCAAAAAATTCTAAAATTTTCAGATCTCGACAACGTGAAATAAATCCTCGGTGAAAATTAAATTTTTTTAGTTCAAAGTGTAGCTCTTACCTAGAGAAGATAAAATCCAAAGTTTCATTACCTTAAAATCGCCTCCAATCCAAGCAAATGCGAGCCCTAGGTATAAAAATCGGAGGTTGAAGGTGACTCAAATGGTAAAAATGGCAGTTTACGGTGAAAATCGCAAATTTTAAAGGGTAAAAGTTGTTCTCTGGTCAAGGATCACATTTTAAAAATGATGGTTTACGGTAAAAATTGGAGGTTGAAGGTGACTCAAAAATTTGATCCCGATGTGATTATAGTTGTGTGAAAATTATATAGTTAACTCCGCTATGCAACGGTGCCAAAAGCTTGATGCAATATTTTATGAATTAGAAATTTAAGCAATTAATGTTGGGATTCTACGCAAGTATATGTATCGCTATCAAGTAATAAATGACTTTCTATTTAAGCCCCAAATATTGATCCCACGAGGAAGGTTTAAATTTGAAATAATAAATTTACTAGAAAATTCACAGAAAGTCAAAACGAAATTACTGTCACCAATTTTGAATGTTGAGATATTATCAAAACTAAATTATTTAACTAATAAAAAAACTGAAATACAGAGTTTAAACAATAACTACTAAATTATTAAACTATGTTTATGTGATGAAGATTTTTAATGTGAAAAAACATCTTTCCCATTACAATGAGATTTTTGATAAAATGAGATGAGATAAATGATTCAAATATTTATTGTGTCAAATATTAGCAGTTTTAATTTTCTACCCTGATACAGTGTTATAGAAAATCATTTGCTAGTCTCAGGTTTAGTCCTTAAATCAGTGGCTAGGCTAGGAGGATATTGGATCTCACTCCAGAGCTCTCACTTCCCTTCACTTTAAAGCTAACTCTCGCTTTAGTTTTTAAACACTAAGACCGAATTGGGGATTTTAGTTTGTCACCCTAAAGATTCTTCAATTCTACACCCAACAGTATATTTCCCCATTTATTTACACTTAATTCCATGAACGAAGTTCTCCTTCATGGAATCAAATGCGATCCTCACTCTGTTGTAGAACTCATATTTCATTTCCCGGATAATATGTTTCACAACATATTTTAACAATTCAATTGGTCAGATCAAAAAGTGAATGAAGTTCTGAGTTGAAAAATCATCACAATTTATTTTATTTTTTAATATTGGCACATCCATATTATCTCTTCATTTCACCATATCTTAGAGTATGGAGAAATATAAAGTAAACTACTCAGACATCATGAGAAAGATACAACAAAACCCAAATTTCATATATAAAATAAAGTTCATATAACACTAATAAACAAATAACACTTATCTGAAGCTCTTTCTCAAAGCAAATCATTTGTAGCCTCTTCTAGGAAATGTAGGAAGAAGAAATCTCTCACTTTTCTCCATCTCTAACACTCTTAGAGAAGAGTTCACACATAATCCACCACAAAGCTCTAAATTATAAGAACAATGGACTTTAAATGGTTATGAAATGAAAAATGATTAAAAAATGAAAGAATGTGTGATGCGTAGAAGGTTGAATTGGGGCGACGAGATGTCAGGAAGAGTCACTTTTCTGATCATGTTTGGCCCCAAATAAAGCCTATAGTCGGTTCTCAAATAAGTGTCTCCAAAAACTCTTTAAAAAGCGTCCAAATTCATCAAATCTTCTATAAAAAGGGGTTGAACCAACATTGGCGTCGTCGGCGCCAGTGTTTTGCAATTAAATTCGATGCTCACTGTTAAACGGCGCCGTCGACGCTGTTTCTGCCGTCGTTGGCGCTGAACAAATTTCAACTCCTTCATTTTTGCTTCCATTTTGGTTCAAGTCCTAAAATTCAACAACCTGCAAGAAAACATAAAAATGCATTCCATTAAAGTGCAATATTACCATAAATGAATATAAAATATGAGTCTAAAATGCATATATTTTTTGTGTATATATGGACTGTTGTAAATATATATCTCCCCTTGAATTTCTCTGTATAAGAATGCGGTCTTCACATCGAGCTGTCCAAGACCATACCATACCATACCATGCTATAAGTGCTAAAAGAACACGTATTAAGAGATGCTTGACCACTAGGGAGAACACTTTTTCATAATCAATCCCTTCTTATTGCGCAAAAATTTTTGCCACTAATCATGCCTTGTGTCGGCACTATTTTTGGTATGGGGTTTGCCCGTAAGAAGCTTTCGGTCATCAGAATTGAAATCTCGTTGCCCGCTTCGGAAGGACGTTTAAAAAGTTAGGTTTTGAAAAAGATGAAGTCAAACTGACCCCATAATTTTCATAGTTTAAATGAAAGAGCGCTTTACCTCAAATCTTGTATCTATTCCGAAGGATGAACACAAGAGTTGATGATGAGGCTTGATCAAATAAACTAAAGAAAGTTATGACATCCGTTTGGTCTGCGAAACCAATGTATTGGCCGACAAGTTCCCCTATTTAATATAAGGAATTAAATAGGGTTTATATTATGCTGGGTTCAGGAAAAACTTCCTATAAGGGCAAGACTCAATAGTTAATTACATCTTAGGTAACAGAAGTTACTTAAGAACACTTTCAATAAAATCAAGAAAAATTACCTCCAAGGAGTTCAAA
>NEWO01000068.1:1486384-1497142 GCA_003013225.1 Phalaenopsis aphrodite
ACCCTAAAGCCAAGTAATCCTATGGGGATTCTTCTTGAATTCTTTTATAATGATCTTACTTACTAAATGTTGGAGGTTAAGATTAATATATGGAATTTCAAGTTGAGTAAAAAAAAAGAAGAGTTTTGAATTTCTAATGGTGGGGTACCTCTTCTAGTTTTCTAAGACTAGTCAATAGGAAAGTCCTATAGCTAGACCTAGGCTACTAAAGAAATTTCTAGACCTCAACCAAAAGTGAGGTCAACAAACTTATGGTAAAGAATTTAACTTTTAGATTTTCATATCTTAGTTCACTAAATACAATAACATAACTTAAGAAAAATTCAAAATAACTCCAGTTAATACTAAATGTATAAGAATATTTAGCAATCAAGTTCAAGATTTCCGATTCTCTATTTTTTTCAAGAAATATTGCAAATTGTCATAATAAAGTCACTTAAAGTATTCATATGAAAATGAACTCCATAAAACTTTACTAGTAAATAAACTAATACTCACATAAAAGTTTAGAAATGTACCAAGCCTTCTTTTTTAAATTAATTCAAGTGAAACTAATTTTTAATTAAATATCTCGTCAAGCTTCTCCCCACATCTTTTCTTTTCTTTTTTTTTTTCTCTTCTTTTCATGTGAGGATTACTATATTTGAATAGTCTTTAATGATTTTAAACTTCACTATCCTCTTCTTAAAGTCAAAAACTTGTCACATTTCTTCACTTAACAAATTTATATTAGCTTAAAGATTTTATAAAGCTTAATTCTTTTCTTTTTACATGAACCTTTAAGATTTTTAATATTTAAAAAATACAATTTTCTTTACTTAAAATAGAAAAACATAGTCTTTTTCTTTTATACCAAATATCTTAATCTCTAAAATTAACCTTTCTTATTGAAAATTTTTACTTAAGTTTACTATATATTTAGAAACATAAATATAGTTATCTAAAGCTAACCCTTAATACCAAAGGTCATGTTAAATTTAAAATTTTTGAAAATATAGCTAAGTGAGGACAAATAAAATTAAGTTTCTTTCTTTAAAAAGGAATTTTTCTTCCCCCCAAGCTTAATGAAGAACTAAAAAAATAAAGGGTGAAAGAAAATATTAAATATATAAAGAAAATACATACTTGTTGAAGGTTTTGATTTTAAAACTTTAATTCTGAAATAATGAAGGTGCTAATATAAAAAGCTACAAGACTTAAAACATTAAATTGCACATAATACATATAAAATTTTCTGAGAAAGAGTTAATTACAATACATTTAATAAAATACAAAAACTAACAACAGAATTAATGTGAATTCCAGAAATGAAAACAACTTTACAAACTACAGTTCACAACTCAACATAACAAAAAAACAGAGTCTCACAATATAACAAACAGTTTCAACAATATAACAAAAACAAACAACACAATAAACATAAACTAAAAAAAATCAAATCACCAATCATCATCTTCTTCTACATCCAAATTATGCCGCTGATATGGAGTAAAAATATGGTGAGTAGGAAATTGAACAAAATGATCACCCTTCGTGTATCTCACCAACGCATCATCATAAGCAGCATCATATTCGAACTTTTGTCGTATCAAATCATCAGTGTGAGCATTTTTGGCATCCATGTTTTGCAACCTATGATCCATTCTTAAGATATCTTCTTGTTAGATCATCATCTAGTCCAATAGTTCTCAGTTACTAGGGTCACAAGAAGTATGGGTCCTCGAAGTAAAAGGAATATCTCTGGTCTTACTTCCAGATCTCCAATCAACATGAGATTCATATCTTTATATTGACATGCCCAATAGGTCTTAGAGGCTCAATCCTCTCTTCCATAGGTCTAAACACAGAGTGTAAAAATAAGTGCAGAGTGTGCCAAACTACCAGTGGTCTCTCCCAAAGCAATAGATCTAGTGTTCACATAAATAATAGAGCCTACATTTATCCTCATCACTTCCTGAATACAGAAGTTCAAGATGGCTCTATCCTTGATCACCTCACTATGATGATTTGTCGGAATCATTCTTCTAGAAATAAAGTAGTGTCAGGCCTTAGATAGTACATTAAGTATAGAAAGATGAAAGTTTACCTTAACACCATTGTTGACTTTCCAGGTCCATCTTCCATCAGTAAGAAAAGAAATAACTTCATATAAGGCCTCATTAGTAGCAGAAAATGATTTATAATGACAACTGTAAACATCTTCCAACTGATAAAACTCATTAATTTTTGGAGAAAACTCCACCATTTTCCCACAAACAAAAACAAAGTCGTCAGAAGCTTCAGTAAAGTTGGCATAGAATTCCATCACTACACCAATAATCACATTGAATGTAAAATAACAAAAATTTTCCCACTACCGAGCATTGATTAATCGCTCGACTTCTCCACCCAGATTTTTAAAACCACGATATGGAATTACTTTTTTATGTTCAAGTAGACTATTGAATCGAGCACTACCCCTAAAATAAAAAAAATTTTATTCATCATATTCTACTTTTGTTTTTTCCTTTGTTCGTTCTTGGTGTCATGGAGAAAAATCAAATAAATTCCAAAAATCACAAAGTAAAGCACTTTATACTTAAATATACTAAGTAAGAGTTCTTCACCAAAGGATTTTCTCAAAATCTCTAAAAAATTTCAAAATTTTCGGATCTCGGCAATGTGAGATAAATCCTTGGTGAAAATCAAAATTTTTTAGATCAATGTGTAGCTCTTACCTAGAGAAGATGAAATCCAAAGTTTCTTTGCCTTAAAATCACTTCAAATTCAAGCAAATGCGAGCCTTAAGTGCAAAAATCGGAGGTTGAAGGTGACTCAAAGGGTGAAAATGTCAATTTACGGTAAAAATCGTGAATTTTAAAGGGTAAAAGCTATTCTCAGGTTGAGGATCACATTTTATAAATGACGATTAATGGTGAAAATTGGTGGTTGAAGGTGACTCAAAAACTTGATTCCGATGTGAATATAGTTGTGTAAAAATTATATAGTTGACTCCGCTATGCACCGTGTCAAAACCTTGATGCAATATTTTATAAATTAGAAAATTAAGCAATTAATGTTGAGATTCTACTCAAGTATACGTATCGTTATCAAGTAATAAATGACTTTCTATTGAAGCCCCAAATATCGATCATACGGGGAAGGTTTAAATTTGAAATGATAAATTTACTAGGAAATTCACAGAAAGTCAAAATAAAATTAGTGTCACTAATTTTAAATGTTGAGATATTATCAGAACTAAATTACTTAACTAATAATAAAACTAAAATACATAATTTAAACAATAACTACTAAACTATGAAACTATATTTATGTGATGAAAATTTCTTATGTGAAAAAGCATCTTTCCCACTACAATGAGATTTTTGATAAAATGAGATGAGATAAATGGTTCAAATATTTTTTGTGCCAAATAGAAGCAGTATTATAAAAAATGATTGGCCAATCCCAGGTTTAGTCCTTAAATTCGTGGCTAGGCTAGGAGAATACTGACTCCCACTCTAGAGCTCCCATTTCCCTTCACCTGAAGGCTAACTCTCGTTTTAGTTTATAAACACTAAGATCAAATTGGGGATTTTAGTTTGTCACCCTAAATATTCTCCAATTCTACACCCAACAAAGTATATTTCTCTATTTATTTGCACTTAATTCCATGAAATAAGTTCTCCTTCATGGAATCAAATGTGATCCTCGCTCTGTTGTAGAACTCATACTCTATTTCCCGGATTATATGTTCACAACATATTTTAACAATTCAATTGGTCAAATCAAAAAGTAAATTAAATTCAGAGTTGAAAAATTAACACAATTTATTGTATATTTTAATATTGGCACACCAATATTATCTCTTCATTTCACCATATCTCAGAGTAGGAATAAAGATAAAGTAAACTTCTCAGACTTCATGTGAAAAATACAACGAAGCACGAATTTTATACATAAAAGAAAGTTCATACAACACTAATAAACAAACAACACTTATCTAAAACTCTTTCTCAAAGCAAATCTCTTCTAGCCTCTTCTAGGAAATGTAGAAAGAAGAAATCTCTCACTTTTCTCCTTCTCCAGCACTCTTAGAGAAGCGTTCACACTTAATCTCACGACAAAACTCTAAATTATAAGAATAATGGACTCTAAATGGTTGTGGAATGAAAAATGGAAGAATGTCTGATGCTTAGAAGGTTGAATTGGGGCGATGAGATGTCAGGAAGAGTCACTTTTTTGATCAATTTTGGCCCCAAATAAAGCCTAGAGTCGGTTCTCCAATAGATGCCTCCAAAAACTCTTCAAAAAAGAGTCCAAATTCATTGAATCTTCTAGAAACAGGGGTTGAACGAACATTGGCGTCGTCAGGGCCAGTGTTCCGCAATTTCATTTGATGCTCACTGTGAAACAACGTCGTAGGCGCTGCTTCTGGCGCCGTTGGCACTGAACAAATTTCAACTTCTTCATTTTTGCTCCAAATTTCATCCTTTTTGCTTCCTTTTTTGCTTCAAGTCTTATAATTCAACAACCTGCAAGAAAACATAAAAATACATTCCATTAAAGTGCAATATCACGAAAAATGGGTATAAAATATGGGTCTAAAAATGCATATATTTTTGGTGTATCAATGCTCCATATCTGGACGGTTGTAAATACATATCTCCACTTGAATTTCTTTGTACATGTATGCGTTCTTCACATTGAGCTGTCCAAGACCAGACCGTACCATGCTATAAGTGCTAAAAGAACACGTATTAAGAGATGCTTGACCACTAGGGAGAACACTTTTTCATAATCAATCCCTTCTTATTGCACAAAAATTTTTGCCACTAATCATGCCTTGTACTACACATTAGCTCAATGAGATCCTTTTCTGTATACTCTCATCCTTTCTAAAGGAAGCTTCAACAACCTTCAAGTACCATTATTTTGAAGAGACTCTATCTCTTCATCCATTGTCACTCTCTAAAGATCACAGTTTGGGTTCTCCACCTCTTCTTTTTAGTGATAAGAAATTTCAGCCTCTGTGATTGAAAATGCATGCAATGTGATCTCTCAACCAAGCTAGTTTTAATACATTCTGATTCCTAGTTCTGCTCTTATCAATAGACTCCTAAGCAAGAATCTCAACCTCATCATCTTCTTCCACCTCCTTTGATAGTAACTTTATATATGCTTAAAAATACAAGAATTTGATACTGTTGCTAGAAGATTTAAATCCCAGGCACGACGCCAAAAATTTGACAACAATTATAGATTTGATAAAGATGTGTATAAAATATTCAATAACTACAAAGTCACACTTATCAACGCAAGTATACGTATCGCTCAAGTAATACAGGGCTCTAATGGAGTCTTGGATATCGATCCCACATAGAGTAATATTAGAGGCTACGAACTAAAATTTAAAAAATCAATACTTAATTACAATAATATAGTTCAAATTGCATATTTATCATTAATAGGCAATTGAAATAAAAATGTAATTTTAATAAACTCTTAATTAACTAATTCTACTAATAAAGTTTCTAATGTGAAGTTCAATATATAAGAAAACATCCTTCTCCTTGTCAAGAAATTTAAGTGAATGGATAAATTGAATCAGTTCAAATTGTATTGTGCCAAATAGGACTATACATATTCTTTACCTTTTGGACCAGACATAAAGAACATTGACTAATTCTATGCTTGGTAACTGAATCTGTGGCTAGGCTGGGAGGATACTGGCTCTCACTTCGGAGCTTCCACGTTCTCCTCGCCTGAGGGCTAACATCTACACTTCAGTACCCAAACGATAGGACCGAATTGAGGATTTTAGTATGTCACTCTAAAATCTCCAATTCTACGCCCGATAATTTTTATTTCCCTATTTATTTTCACCAAACTTTCAAGTACTTTGACCTCCATAAATCTTGGATGTAATCTTCACTTTAGTTGTAAAACTCAACATATTTTAACAAATCAATTGACCAGATTGAAAGTAAATTAAGATTGAAGTGAAAAGATCATCACAACTTCTTTAATATTCTCATGACACAACCAATTCAAATTACCATTTCACAAAATCTCAAGACAAGGAGAAAGACAGAGAAAACTACTCAGAATTCATGGAGAAGATACGACAAAAATTTGGAATTTATATATAAAGCAAAGTCATACAAACTTCAATAAGTAAATACAACTTATCTCTAATTCCTCCCCAAGCAAACTCCTCAAAGTTTCTCTGAATCTCTTCCTTTCTTTACAACACACAGAATTCTCTTTCGAAGCGACAAGAAGGAAAAAATCTCTCACTTACCTTCCCCTCTTACAATCTCTCAAAGAATTCCTCACAATACTTACCACTCTCTACACTCTAATGGGCACCACAAACAATAAAGACTCAGCGGACACCCCCTTTTTCAGCCTCCAAATTGTTTCTTTTAAAGTTTTAGAAGAGTTTTCAAGAGTTGCCCAAGCGTCCCTTCAAAAATCATCCAAATTCAATGCATCTGTTGAGAGAACTGACGTGCTCTCCGTCGACAGCCTCGATGGCATCGTCGACGGCCTTCTAGAATATTTAATTATGGACTCTCGGGAAAAACTCGCCGTCGGCGGCGTCGAGCCCGCCGTCAGAGCCCAATACCAAATCTTCATATTTTGGTCCTTTTTGCTCCAAATTCGCTCCTTTTTGCATCTTTTTGTTCCAACGACCATATTTCAACATACCTGCAACAAAACATAAAAAATATCTTTCTTTAAAGTGTAATATCATCAAAATCTGTGTAAAATATGTATGAAAATCTCAACATATTTTTCTTTGGTCATCCTCCTAAGAATTATGAACAGATACCTCCTGAACTATAATTAAATCAGATATCCAAGTTGATAAGGACAAACTATGTGGAGCAAATGGAGTTGCCTCAAACTTCAACTCTGTTTCATTTCTGTGACCCCAATAGAACTCTTCACTTGTTTGAGTCCTAATTTTTTAACATGTTTGCCTAGCCGAATGTAACATCCCTGTTAATGACAATATTTCTTTCCAACGAATCATACAACTTGAATCCCTTGACTCCACACTTGAAACCAATAAGATCATCTTCTTTGCTTGTGGTTTAAGTTTATCATTTTGCACATGGGAGTAAGATGAACACCCAAACACTATCATGTGCTGATAATATCTAACAGAATGTCCTAACCACATCTCCTTTGGGGTTTTCTTCCAAATAGCTGCAGAAGGTAAACGATTTACCAAGTGACAAGCATATTCTATGGCCTCAACCTAATAGATTCTATTAAACCGAACATTGGATAACATAGACCAAATATTTTTCAACCAAAGTCCAATTCACTCTCTCTGCCACCTCGTTCTATTGTGGTGTCTCTCAAACAGTGAAGTAGTGCTCTATCCCACCCCTCTAACACTCTTGTAAGACTGCATCCAAAGTGTATTGGCTCCATTTACCTGATCTGATACACCTGATCTTTTTACCAGTTTAAGTCTCAATCCACTTCTTCAAGTCACTCAAACATACCTAGATTAATCATCAATAAAAGAGACAATGAATCTTTGCCTGCTAAATGATGTTGTTTTCGTCGGGCCCAAAACATCTGTGTGCAGAATACTCTAAAATAACTTTTGCACTGTGGATGATAACCCCAAAAGATACCCATGTATTCTTGCTAAACACACAATGCACTTAGAAATTATGTTTGCAGGTGTTCGCTGCTTTAATTAATCATTTATTCAGCAAAGCCTGAAGTGAAGCCTCTCCAGCATGAGGTTGCGGCATATGCGCAAAACGGTGGCATCAGAAGAATTATCAGCAACAACAGTTGTTTTAGTCACCACACTACCCTGAAGTTTGAAGACAGTAAGGGTTGTGATGACAAACTCTGTTCATAGAAACCATTGCTCCACGACATATCCATAGAACTCCTGCCTTAATAACTGCCTTGTAGCCCTTGGACTCAAAAGCCCCAACTAATGATAAATTCTTCCTGATATATGGCACATGTTTAATATGAGTCAACTCTCTCATTGTACCATCATGCATCCTAATAAAAATACTCTCCATATCAATAGTACGACAAGTTTAGTAGTTGTTTATAGTCACTATACCGCTATCTCGCTATTTGAACGTACATAACCACCCTCGTTGGGGGAAAATGTGATGAATAACACTTGTGTCTAGAATCTAACATAAAACATCTATAAACAAACTATCAAAAACTGCAGATAACGATACATCTGAATTCACCTTTGCACATGTTCCCACAATGACATTGGTTTTCTCCTAAGAAGCAACTTCTTTTTCCTTTTCCTTCAACTTCAGATAATATTTCTTGCAATGATCAGTCTCTAACTTAAAACACAATAATTTTTTTCAAAGACTGCGCCTATGAGGCTTGCCCTACTTTTGAGTAGTGTCGTCGTTACCACCTTTCTTTGACTAATTCTTCTTATTCTTCTCAGACCTGCCACATTGGAGTGTATGCGCCTCAACTGATTCCTTTTTTGCAGCCTCATTGTCCCTTCGATGAAACTCATGATTCAATAGAATTGTGGTCACTTTGCCATAATTTAAGGCCTCATTCTCATGAATGAGTGTCACAGTAAAGTTCTCATACTCATTCGGTAGTGAATTCAACTGAAGAAATATATTTGTTTTCATCTCCAGCCTCCTCATCCAAATTATATAAATCTGCTAACAGCTTAGTGAAATCATTCAAATGCTCATCAATAGCAACCTCTATCTCATCTGAAATCTGTAGAGTTGATGCTTCAAATGGAGATAATTCTCCACACTCTTTGTAAAATATTTGTTCTCTAACAACCTCCTTAATTTCCTTGCAGAAGTCTCCATCATCATCCCATATTTGATTTTCTAGGTCAAACAATTTTGGATCAAGCTACAAATACTCATGTTCATTTTCACTTAATCTCTTCCTGACATCTCTTAAGAATATTCCTCGTTATATAGGCCTTCCTCAAGATTCAGATAACACAACACATTCATCCCCTTGCGTTGCCACATGCCTTAGTTTTATTTTATCGTCAAATATTGTTACATCGATTTTGATGGGATGTGTAACCACTTGATGAATCAATTTTTCCAATATTATAACGGATGTTGAAAAATTTAAGATCATGCTAGCAATTCTTTCCGCCAATATTGAAATCTCTTTTATTCAAAAAAGAATTCCCCTAGTGGAATATTTGAAGGAAAAAAAAAAGTAAACAATAGAAATTGTCATCTAAAAATAATTTTTTTCTTTATTTTCCCAAACTCACTCCTGTTTTTTAAAAATTGGAAATCCATTTTTTTCCCCTTTTCTTTTTCCAATTCCCGAAATAAACTTTTCTCTTTTAAAACTTTGCCTTTTATCTCCTCCACCACCTGAAGCTGCCGAAGAGTGAAAAAAGGGAAATTTTCCTACGTGAAGCAAAAGCGGATAAGAAAATCAAATACTCCCTTTTTGTTTTTACTATTCCTAAAGAAGAATTCCCAAAACAGAAGATTTTCTCATCCTTAACTACGGCGTTGGAAGAAGAAGAAAGATTCCCTTCCTTCCTTCCTTCAATTCCTTCAATTCTTCTTCCCGATTTTCGGAAGCTGTAGCTCGTCGATGCCTCCTCACGTCGGATTTATGGCCCTGTCGCCGTTTGAAGTCGGCCTGCTTGCTGAAACTTCACCTTATAACGCATTGAGCCCAACAACAACAGAACCATTATCCCACCAAGTGTGGTTCACCACATAATTCCTTTTTTATCTATTGTGTACTATTTAGTGTCATATTTTCATTTAATTCTAATAAATTAAAAACATTTTTTATACAATAAGTCCAAGCCTTTCTAGGTCTACCTCTGTTTTCTTAACATAAGTCGAATCTAAAACATCTACTCCCCTAATCGGATCGTCATATGGTCGGTGTTTAATATGACAACCAACTGAAAGAACGCACCGTTGCAAAAAATTTCCAGCAACACGTCAGATTTGCTGTCGTTGACGTCGAATCTTGCTCCGACCATGAATCTGAAGCTCTGATATTACTTGTTATGAAAAAATAATGCAGAAGCAATACAATTGCGTAGAAATTTACACAACAACAATATCAAACACAAAATTTATGTTATTCGACATCAAATCGATTGTCTACGTCCACAGGGAGGGAGATTCCACTGGTACCCAATAGAGATAAGCAAAAGAACGGCTTGGGGCTACAACTCAACACTTCTCTACACCATACACTTCTTAGTCTCTCATATTCCCTATGTCATTTTTATAGAGCAAGACTAGAGCATACAAAGATATAAACAAAAAAAGAAACAAATCAATTAAAATAAAAGCCATTAAATATAACAACTATTCAGACATAAATCTGAGTTTATTAAATCTGATTGCGATGCAGATTTATTCCATTGCTCTGCTGTCAAAGATAAATTCGGATTTGATAAATTCTATTTAACATAAAACAAAATTGTAGACAAACACTGCCTAATGTTGTTAAAAAAAATTTGCCATTCACGCTCGGTTTCATTAAACGTGTAAGCGAAGCAGGTAAATTTTTTTGAGTTTATGAATAAGTTGAGCAAGAAAAAATAATTATTGAATCAAGTTAAATGTGTTTTGGCTTGAATTAATTAAAATAATAAAAATAATTATTATATTTTTCTATTAATTTTTTATACTGTACTTAAAAAATATTAAATTTTATTATTTTTAAAATAATTAAATTCGAGCTGAATACATGTTGAAAAGAATTCATATCGAGCCCAACATGAAAATA
>NEWO01000068.1:1500086-1510983 GCA_003013225.1 Phalaenopsis aphrodite
ATATATATATATATATATATATATATATATATATATATATATATATATATATATATATATATATATATATATATATATATATATATTTATGTGTGCTAGAAAATTCGCAACGGTAGAGTAATGGATTATGGTATTAGCATTACACGAGAATTCAACACACACTCAGATGCAAATGAATTAAGTTGTGATCACACTAGAAGTTTTTACGCGGAAAACCCGTAAAAGGGAAAAACCACAGGTCCTGACCCAGTTGTAAAAATCCACTATAAGTTGATGATTACAGATGCTTCTTGTCCCACAGGCGAGAAAGGGTTACTAGCTTTCCATGTTACAACGTCGACTGATGACGTCTAGTAAACGATGGTTGATGGATGTCAGTGGTGGCTAACAACAGTCGATGACGGTCGGCGGTAGTTGACAGAGGTCAGCGATGATCGACGGCATTCAACGGTGGCCGACGGTGGTCGACAGAGGTCGGCGGTCGTTATCGACGATCAGTGGTGGTCGACAACGATTGACGATGGCGAGGATGATCTTGAACTTGAGCTTCTTCTCAAAACCTCAAGTTCTCTCTTAAGCCTTCTCCCCTTTCATGTGAGGGGTGTTGCTCTATTTATTGTGTTTTGAGTGCAATTAATGCAGTAATATGAACCATTTTGATCGGACAGCCCGAAGAGCTTCCCTTGATCATATGATGTTTGATGGACATTTGAGTGCCTTAATGATGTCGAAATTGAGCAATCTTGGGCTCGTTGGATTCGTCTTTTCGAGACGCTTGATTTGACTATAAACTCGCTAGATTCGACATCTGTTTGACCTTTTAAATGCCTCCATAAATCCTCCATTAATAGTTTAATGACTTGATCCAGGCTTGATTTGACTCAAATTGGACTAACTTTCATATCATTAGGTCCGTCTCATCGAACTGATCAATTTGAATATAATTTTGCTGAAATCGTAGCTCCAGATGACTCTTAATAGAAGTTTGAAAGTCTATTGTTCAAAAAATTGTACTGAGATTCGTGCTGACTGATGGAAATTCATATCGGATGATAAAAATTTATTGGTAGCGTATCATATATATATATATATATATAGAATAATAAGTAAATAATATTATTATTAAAATAAAAAATAGGATACGTTCAAAAATTATAATCTATAATAAACTATTATTTTGATTATCTTCCACAATTTGTAATGTGAACAAATTAAACTAGATCCAAATATCAACTTATACATTCAAATGATACATTCACATGCTAAAATATCAACTTATACATTCAAATGCTCAAGAGTTTAACATGGGTTCACTTGACACCTCAAAACCAAACCAAAGAAAAAAAAGTATTTATTTCCTTCCAGTGTCTGAAAAGAAATCACGAAATACATTGAAATCAAAGTGATGTTTACAAGTAAAAAGATATAAAAACATAAAAAAAAAAAAACTAAAAAAATGCGTTTTTCTCATTTGCTTCCTTCTCAAGTGTCTTTTAAAACATGCTCTCACACTCATTACAGGCTTATGAGTGGAAAACATAGACTAAGAATATAAAAAGAAAGATAACAGCTTACAAAAAGCTTTTTCCCCCTCCTTCAAAGTATGTCTTCATGTATAAATTTGAGTCAAACTGTCATTGAAACCATTCAAACTGAAGTAAGTTAGTCTTGAGTGACGGGGCATCATGATGTGGTGTTGCAATGACATTGTAAGACGTGGCGGCAATGGATCATAACACCTCATTTCATGATCTTTCAATTGTAAATTTGAGCATGGGCACTGTGGCACTATCTTACGGGTGTTGGGGCGCTGCTAGTTTGGGAGTTGTGGTGCTTGCATGAGGTGTCATAGTGTCTTCTCTCTATTTTTTTGACACAAAAAAAAACTAACTTCGGGCATTGTGGAATTCTTCACTGACACTGGGATGCTATTGAATGGGAATCGCGGCGCTACGTGCTTGGCGCTGACCCACTAGGTCAAAATTTGTAATTATCCTCTATAATATATGTTCTATTTATATCCACACACATCGATAACAATAACCAAGAAAAACATAAAAAAGATTAAAAAAAATGTAAGAAAAATATCACATACTCTCACTGCTTTGTGCATTTGCAGCAACTAGTCTACCATATCACACACATCATCAAGAACAAGTACAATGCTTTGCATCTGTCCTGGAAGAAGATCTCAATCGAGGTTCGAGGCATGTGGTCTAGAGAGTTAAGAAAAACCTTAACTAATTTTGGGTTACATTAAATTCAAGTTATATTTTTAAAATAACAAAATTTATTCAATATTTATGGGGTAGAAGAACTTTTGGTGACAACCTTAGCTTCATCAGCGTATCAAATAGAACTTTTAGATCTAAGAGGCCACCCGCTTGCGAGATATGTTCATTGATATCCACAATAAGGGGCAAAAGCCTCTCTAGATGGGAGAGGATTTTTGGGTCTAGTTGCGTAGCATTTAGGCCTCCCATGATTATGTTAGAAAGAGGTAGCACAAACAACAAAACTTGGCCTCGAACTGTAGGGGCATGGATATCTCCTTACACACCAGAGGCTCGACACACTATACAGATATAAGAGGAGGTGGATAAGACTTATTGAGTGCATTAAATTGAATAATATAATTATTATTTCAAAACATTTTCATATGTTAATAGGGGCAGACACTGATATATGAGCACACCGCTATTGAGTTCCATGCCCACACACATCAACATTAACAGCACCAGCAGTCGGTCAACGATAGATGGTATATCCACATAAGTTGAATACTTTTTATAATATTTGTGAAATTTTTTTACAATTTTATTTCGATGTTAATTATCCTTATTTTTTTTTAAGATGGGTATATGTATTTGAAGGATGCCCAGAGTCAAAACCCAATAGGATTTGATAGCTCTAATGATCATTCTGACTGGTTCGAATTTGAGATCTAGAGCAAAGCCATTCGAGGGAGGAAGAATGGGAGGATTTATGGCCACGACCCATAGGGATTTATTAAGAGGCATGACATTATCTCCGATGAGAGGAATCTAAGAGTTATAGACTCACTTCTCTGTTGAGCTACTTCAGATGGAGTGGAGGCTGAAGTCCTCGGTCGAGGAGACGGCGGAAGCCAAGGTGGATGGTAGGGTCGAGGCTATGGTGGCTAAGAGAATTTAACAATAGCAAGCGAGCTTAGGCGAGGAGAATGAGGGGGGAGAACCAACAAAATGAGTACTTTTTTATATTCTTTGTGTGTTTAGAGATTTATATATACTATTTATATTTATTCTTTAGATAGTCTTGTATTGGATGATTTGTTCATATTGATTGTCATATTTATTGTGATTTTGTACATTGTGGACGTCTATAGGCGGTAATTATTGACTAACAATATCTGCGGTCAGTCTATAGGCGGCGGATTAGTCAGCCACAATTTTAGTTTGTATTTTGACGACATAAATCTTTGTTGGTAATCCGCCAATAATTTTGAATGAAAGACTACTCATGGAATCATTGGTTTCTATCGTCAAGTTGGTCGTCGATAAAACATGAATTTCTGTAGTGAATTGTAAGCTTAGTTTGAATTGTTCTGCATGAAATATAACTCGTCTCTCCTAAGTTGGGAAATTCGCTTGCTTTGGGAGCTCACTTTTCGAAACTTTTATACATGGAATATCAAAATTAGTGCACAGTTCGGCAAGAGTTGGCATGGTCATGGATCCTTGGTTGCACTTGCCCTCTTGGAAAGCCCTTGTGCATTTCATTAGAGAAGCATCCATGACTAAGAGAATGCTAAAGGAGCAAGTGAATCGACATTTGCACGAATAAAATGAATAGCTCAGAGTAATTTCAGAAGGCTTTAAGGGCTAGTTATTGTAAGGAGAGGTTATGATATTTAGAGACAATATTACATCCAGACTCCGGATGTAAATTGCGTATGGAGTCCAATGATGGGTGTTATGTGTCAAGTGAACCCCACTGTAATATACAAACATTGGCAAAACTTAAAAGCGGTGGGGCTCATTTGACACGTGACGCCCCATCATTGAATCTGGATACATTCGGAGTCCGTATGTAATAATTTTTCTGATATTTGAGGCAGGCCTTCATCATAAATGATAACAAATTTTTATCATGCCTCTCTTATTTTTATAGAGATTAAAGCTCATATAGAGGAGCTAATCCCAATACATAAGAAAATAAGAACAGTAAAAGGCAATATTTTAGTTTTATATTTAACTTGGAATGACAATAAATGTCTCCCTTTACAAACGATTATAAAAGAATTAGGGAACTAAACGAACACCTAAAATATACACTATAATATGGTGATAAAAAATATGCCTAGACCAAGAGAACGCCAACTGGGTATAAGCATGCACTTGCCAGCTCAGCTGATCTCGCCCAGCTTGGTGGCATTTATAGAGCTCAAAGGAACTCAACTAAATCACAGAGACTCGCCCAAAGTATAGAAGGAGCCCAACTATCCTATGCATTCAACTGAGCAAGTCTGTCTGACTCCACCTAGTTGACTGTAGAAGCTTCCGATGTAATCTCCCGAGTGACTACCGACCCGCACGTCCTCCATAATCTTGATCAAAAAGTCCATATGTCTAGGGGTGAAAATTTTATGGACTAGGGCAACATGGTAAAATGCCGCGCTAGAAAGCTGAGAAGGGGTTCCTATATGCGTGAACGCCTATATGCGTGAACGCCGCGCCACAGGAAAAAAACTGCGCCAAACAGACCCTTAGTCTATTAATCTATTTATTCATTTATTTTTCTTATAAATTTTTTCTTGTAGCGCACAATCAATGGGGGGCATGTGGGGTGGATATTTTTCTTAATTACTATTGATTGATTCGATTCAAATTAAATTCGAATCCAGAAATAAATTTAATGAGCTGGTGTTGAACGGCCAGTTATGAAGATCTGTTCAATGCCTACGTAGTACAGCACGGCCAGCGTGGATACGATGATGATATGCATGTTTTTCTAATATGATTTGAAGGGATCATTACTTAGCTGGCTTTGCCATGATTTTGTTACTTGCAAAATTATTATATTCGTCTTAATGATCATCATTAAAGCCAAAGAATTCAACTTTTTGGCAACACTTCGTCAATGTTAAGTCATTTTCAGGTAATAATTAAAGTGTCCTTCTGTTTTTAAGGTATATTTATTAAACACAATGATGTGCTCGTTCTAATATTTTGCTTCTATGACATATGGCATATGTCAATATTCTTTGGATTTTAGAGAGAGTAGAGTTTATTTGAACTTCACTTTTTTTTTTTCATCATTAAAGAGTTATGAGGGTTATCTAACATTATGGTTTTTGGAGCATTTAACGCAAAGTGTTTATCTATTTACATTATCAACCACTTAAATTTTTGTATTTGCATTTATAAATCGGATCGAAAATATTAGTACTATTAACTTCTTAAAAGGGAAATACGTCTTTTATGTATAAATTTATATTATCAAAGGATTATAAAAGTAAATATCAAATTTTAGGTGTTAGATATGATTTTTTTTTTTTTTTTTTTTTTTTTTTTGAGAAAAAATGAGGGTCACAACCAACTATATTAAGGAAAGGATAGAAGTACAAGAAGAGGTTAAACTAACACGACCAATAAACCAAAAAATTGAAAAAAGACAACTAAACAACTAAACGAAGATGAAAAAAGAAAGTTGCAATAGCATTTGTAAGCACGACCAATCCTCAAAGTGAAAAAAGAGATTTTCAGCAACGAGCAATCTTGCAAGCAAAGACAAACAAAAACGAAAAAACCAATAAACCGCCAAAATATAAAGAAAAATATGATTAGCTCATCGAAACAAAAGATATAAGAAAACCCCAATCTCATAACTTATCTCCATATAAGTATTATAATTCCATCCTAAAATATTAAATATATAAATATACATTTAATATGTGGTTGAATTATAATAAGGTTGCAGTTCATCATAGATCAATACCAATCACAACATTTGGAATAAACGAATAAAAAATATCATTCACAACGTGAAGCTAAGATCAAATAATAAAAGAAAGAACAAAACCATATACCCATCATAGCATTTGGAACCAAGTTCAGATAGAAGAAGAAAGACAAAATACATAGTGACATTGTAAAACAATAAAAAAACACAACACAAACTTAAGTAAAAGAAAAATAAAAATAGGGAGAAAAAATAAGCAAATAAAAAGAAAAATAATATAGACTAAAAAGCAGAAAAACATGAGAAAAATTAAAAAAAATAAAATCAATCACGCAAGAAGCTAAAATCAAAAACCAAATACCAATCACATCATAAAACTAAGATCAGGCGGAAAAATAAAAGACAATGCTTGCAGTAAAAACAAAATTCTATTTGTAGAAAAACTAAGCAACAAAATAAAAAGCCACATAAAATTGATAGAAGTGGAATTTACCCGAAAATAAAAAAAAATTCAAAGAAAACTAAAGTTTGTAAAATTGAGCAATATAAGTAGCAATAAAATTTCTGAATTTCCATTTCGTACTCTTATAAGAGATTAACCAATGAATGTGACGGATAGTAGATTCAATAGAGGAGTGAGTATTCTTAAGAGTAATTGTTCATCTCAAACCAAATCACATAGCAACCACTTGTAAAGCCAAAAGATAATCGTTTAGAAATTTTAAAAGATAAACTATCAGCTTGACAGGTAGTATGGAAAATTTTACTTGGTGTATTAAAAGAATTTTCATTAAGAACACAATTTTTAAGAAGCATATGAGAATAAGAACATTAAAAAAAAAGGTGATCAGAGATTCAAAATCATTTATACATAAAACACAAGTAAGATTAATATTCATACATCTTGAATATAAAACAACACAAGTTTTAAGACCCTTAATAATAACTTTACAAATATGAATCACATTTTTTAAAGAAAAACCTTTAAACGAAACAAGCTTATACCAATTAACTTGATGATAAGAGACATAAGAAGATAAATAAATATCTTTATGAAAAAAAGTGTTACCCTTATTCCAAGCATAAGTAAGACCATTCAAAATATGATTCATACTAATAGCATCCATACAACAAATAAGAAATTGATTATTAGGAGGCAAATTCCAACAACTATTTTGAATAATATCTTTAAGCTTATAATTTAGAGGAAAATTAAACCAACTAATGACCAAATCACCAAATTTCTCCAAGAGAGAAACACCTTCTAGCCATGGGTTAAAATACAAAGACATATTGGAGATTTTAGTAATATGAAAATTTAAAGCATACCTGAATTTAATAGCAATTCAAACAAGTTCTTTCCAAAAAGGAGAAGACATAGAAGTATTATAATGATTAAAAAGCCACTCAAATAAAGCTGAAAATTATAACATTTTCAATTTGACGGGTAAAAGTCCCACCTCTACTCTTCCTACCTACATAGGTCATAGGATTTATATTTTCTTTCTCTTGACCTTAGAGCTATTGAGGTCTACTTGGATGACACAATTCTCAGATTGCTGACAAGGGATCTTTGGTTGTGTTGGGACTACTACCTCACAACCAAGTAGACTTAGGGACTTAATAGCTTGGGATGACAGGTCTGTGGTATCCTGAACAGACTATTGCTACCCGATTAAGATTGTTTTACCATTCCTTAGCTTATCACCTTTGTACTCTGTCGCTCCCTTTGACACTTCATCGATGTCGTCTTGTAGGCCCTGGTTGCAGAAAGGTTGTCGCCCATTTGGGATACATTGATTTGCCCTCTTCTCTTATAGCTCAGTTAGGCTTTAGAAGCATAGTGTGGAACCTACAAGGTGACCTAGTTATTTCTTAGGAATCGACTATTGATGAGCCGTTACCCACTTGGGGTGAGAGAGACTCACTCTTAGCCATGTGGCTTAGTGAGAGCTTTGAATGCATCAAGATGTTCATGTAAGATAATCGTCCTTTATTACACCCTTTACTAGTCATTATACAAGTATAAGTAGGACCCCTTTAATCAAAAGTATTCTTGGGCATCCCCCAAGTTGTAATTAACTAAAGGGATGCATCCCTTTGGGAGTTGCCCTTAGCCCTAGAACAAGCAAACATGCTTGAATCTCTGGTTGTAGGTTGCTTTCATAAGATCTTTTCTGCAGATATGTTCCGAAGCATTTTCGATCCAATCTCATTTTGAACGCACACTCTTTAGCTATCGCACAAAGTTTACTTTATAAAATTTCTCCACTTTCTTTCACTTATTTGTCTACCTTCTTCATACGTCCCATATTTTTTTATTCCTCTCTTCTCCAGATCATCCATATGATCTGGAAAATAGATTTACTTGGAAAAAAAATCATACGACGATAGACAAGCCAACGAATCGTTAAAAATGGCAAAAAAAAGGAAATCATATGACGATAGACAAGTCGACGACTCGTTAAAAAAAGGCAAAAAGGTTATTGCTTGAGAGGTATCTTGCACTTTAGTATAACAAATTTCAGTTTGAAGATAATTGGCATTGGTTGGTGCTTTATAATGCTTGTTTCTAAAACATTTATGTTTATTTATGTTATTAGTTATTTTTCTTTCTTAATTTTTTCATTTATGTTTCTAAGAGTCTGTAGTTTTCCTATTTTTTTGAGCCACTTTGTACTCTTGTTTTTTCTTTTATAAAGCTGAGCGTGGCCTGCATTTTTCCTTTAAAAAATATAAATATTTTTGTGTGCCATTATTTTTTGCACTAAATTCAATTTCTTAACACTTTATTCACTAATATTATTGTCTTTTTTTACTTTTTTAGTCACACACACAGACACACACAAACATATATATATATATATATATATNATATATATATATATATATATATATATATATATATATATATATATATATATATATATATATATATATATATATATATATATATATATGATGCCAGATTTGAGGGGGTGAAGTGATTATTTAGTATCTTAGCATTACTAAAAAATTTATTACATATTTAGGTAATTAAAATAACATTTATAGACACCAGTAGTTTTACATGAAAAACTCTGGAAAAGGGAAAACCATGGTGCTTAGCCCATTTAAAATAATCCATTATATAATGATCAATACACATGCCTATTCTTCTCTTGAGTTAGGAAAGATTGAAGTACAAAGTTTATTTATAGTAGTATCTCAATAATTATAGTTGTAACATGTTGTTAAGGTCATAATCAATTGCTATGGATGAAATAGTTCACCGTGAACATTGTTGACTGTGGTTGTAGTGCAAACTTCTTGTAGAGGGCATAGTTGAAATTCAAGTTAATAGTTGGCCATGTGGGTCATAGATGATTGATTTAGGAGCGTCCGTTAGCCACAGAGATTGTAGTAGAGAGTTGTAATAATGTATGTAGGACATAGAGACCTGAGCTGAGTGTTGCGTGAGCTATGAGCTGTGTTGGTCGTGTGATACACCAAAATAATGTGTTATTTTAAGTATACAATTTATGCTTATTTATTTAGCAAAAATAGCAAAAAGGATGAAATTTGGAGCAAAACCAATGAATTTTGATATTCTAGCGCCTGAAGGGTCAGAACTGGCGCCTGAAGCGCCATTTAACAGAGAGATGGAGCATGAAGAGCCTGATTTGGTGCCTGAAGCGCCAGATTTGGCTCCTGAAGCACCAAAGCCCATAACTGCGCAGTCCTAAGCAGGATGGCACCTGAAGTGCCAGAACCAGCGCTTGAGGCGCTAGAGATGACTTTTTGTGGATTAAGGCAGTTTGAAATGAATTTTGCGCAAGTTTCTAAATGGACAATTGTTCTAAATGCCCCATAGAGTGATTCAATGCATCTAAATACTTTGGAATATTTTTTTATGAAGGGATATGTCTCTTGGATCAATAGACTTGTCTTTAAATTTAAAAGGGTTGACTTTTGGATAGACTTTTAGTGGGAATATTAAATTCTTTTTGGAGGGAGGAAACCTCTAATAAAAAAGAGGAAAGTCTAGGGTTTGAAGAGGAGGCGTGAAAGGAGGGTTGAAGATAGAGAGTGGTGTGAGATAGAGAAAGAGAGAAAGTCAATGACTTAGAGATTTTGTTCAATGATTGTAAGAAGAGAGGAAATGTGAGAGATTTCTTCTTCATTACACTTCTAAGAGAGAATTAAGAGTACTTGTAAAGAGGGAAAGTGCTTGAAGATAACTTCTAGGGATTTGCTATGAAAGAATTGTGAGATAAGTTATGTTCTTTTATTTCTTTATTTTGTAAACTTATTTTTATATAGGAAATCTGTGTTTTGTCGTATCCTTTTCATGAATTTTAAGTAGTCTTTTATATCCTTCTCCGTACTTTGAGATATGATTTTGTAAAGAATTGATTTTATTTTATACGATTTTAAATGTAAAAAATTTCTGATGATTTGAACTCCAATCTTCATTTACTTTTTGATCATGCCAATTGAAATATTTAAATGTGTTGAGAAACATATGTTTTGAAAGAGCTATGATTTCCAAAACATAGTGAGAATCATACTTGATTCCATGGAAGAGGATGTCATCCATGGAGTTGAGTGCAAATAAATAGGGAAGTATACTTTATTGGATGCAGAATTGGAGATTTTAAGGTGATAGATTAAAATCCCCAATTTGGTCCAGTTGATTGAAAACTAATGCGAGATTGTTAGCCCTTAGGTGAGGGAGTAGTGGGAACTTTGGAGTGGCAATCGGTATCCTCCCAGCCTAACCACGAAATTAGGGATCAAACTCTAGATTAGTCAATGTTTTTTATGCACTTGAAAGAGTGTAAAGAATATGATTGCTCATATTTGACACAAAAAAAATTTATATATATATACATATATATATATATATATACATATATATATATATATATATATATATATATATATATATATATATATATATATATATATATAT
>NEWO01000068.1:1511033-1598591 GCA_003013225.1 Phalaenopsis aphrodite
TATATATATATATATATATATATATATATATTCAAATGATTTTAATTCATTCACAATCAATATACTCATTGTAAAAGAGAATGATGCTTTCTTAAATTTGAACTCATCGCTACAAAAACATTGTTTAGTTTTCGTGAGTTTACTTTTGAAATTTTAGCAATTAGCTTAATTAATATAGTCTTTTAACTGCATTTTATTTAGCATTCACTCATTTACTCTAGATTCAAATTTTGTACTTCATTTTTGTAGTTTAAATTGTAATTTACATTATAATCATAATAATTTACCTATAAGTATTTCCAGCTTCCATGTGGGATTGATATTTAGGGCTCCATTAGAGCCATTTATTACTTGAACGATACGTATACTTGCATTATTTTTAGGGGATTTGACCGTTTAAAAATTTATAAAAGATAAAATTATTATCACTAAAGATAAAATTATTATCACTAAAATTATTATTTTTAGGGGATTTGACCATTTGTATCTGTCATGTGTATTTTGTAATATTGAAAAATAATTGCAAAAATAACACATTAAATATGCCTGCATCACCGTGGTAGGGAGCTACAATAATCTACGTATGCCGCAGAAGCCAGAGTTGGGAGCTGCAAGATTTGTTATAATGTTAGCAGGCTGCAAAGGCTGAAGTTAGGAGATGTAAGAGCTCTGATAATGTTTATAGGCTGCAAACGCCAGAGTTGGGAGTTGCATGAGCTATGAAAATTTCTATAGGACGTAGAGGTTGAAGTTAGGAGCTACACGAGCTTGATAATTTTTATAGGTTTTAGAGGTCGGAATTAGTGGTCTCTGAGCTGTGATAACAAATGTAGGCCTTAGAGGCCAGCTTTGGGAGCACCATGAGTTTTGATAATGTATGTCAGCTCCAAATGCTAGAGTTGGGAGCTGCATAAACTGTGATAATATTTGTAGGCTACAAATGATGAATTCTAAAGTTGCGTAAGTTAATGTACATAGACCGTAGGAGCTAAAATTGGGAGTTACATGAGTTGTGATAATATATGTACGTCGTAGAGACTAGTGTTATGAGTTCCATGAGTTGTAGATCACATATGACAAAATTGGTCATGTAGGCTGAGTAGTGGGTTGTATGAAGAGAGCTTCATAAGTCCAACAAAATTTACTATATCCTGAGTATGGTGGTTGTAAGAAGTTATTATTTGGTGCATTATTACACCATCTTTGTGGTGCATAGTTACACCATCTTCAAGGTGAGTCATTGCACATTATTTAGGGTGTATTATTACATCATTTTCAATTTGCATCATACAACATATTTGGGGTGAGTTGATACACTGCTTTAAAGGGTGCTTCATTACTCTACAACAAGTAGAGTGTGGTTAATAATGGTCAATGTAGATTAAAGAGCAGCACTCAATGTTGATCGACGACAACAGGAGCAGGTGGCATTTGTTGAACCTTTAGTATAGAACATTGGACCTCAACTCCTCCAAGCTCCAGTCTTCCTCTAGTTCACTGTCTGGTTTTCTTTTATGAAAAGAGTAGAGATATATTTATAGAGTCTAGAAGATGCCTACCTATAAGTAAGGAAGGAAACCATACCACTTAATTTAACAGTCCAGAGAGATTCCCTTGATCGAACAATATTTTTTGAACATTTGAGTTCATTATTGATGCATAATTGAGTGATATTGGGCTCATTGGATACATCTTGTTGGGACATTTGATTCAAATATAAGCTTTTCAGATTTAAAATCCATTTAACCTTCTTATTGGGCACTAGAAACTTCAAAAAAAATGGTTTAAGCTTAAATTGGGCTTGATATGTCTCAAATTGGACCAACTTTAGTGTTAATATGTTTGTCTTATCAAGCCTATCAATTGAAAATAAGTTTGCTGAAATCAAAGTTCTAAATGATTTTTATATGAAGTTTGAACTTTCTTTGCTCACAAAATGTCTTGAACTTTGTAACACGTCTATATCACACACACACACACACACACACACAAAGAGAGAGAGAGAGAGAGAGAGAGAGAGAAGGTTAAATTGTTATTTATTATTGTTGTGTGCTCATAAATTGGTGGTGATAGTGATTTATTAATACTTTAGCATTATACAAAGATCCTAGATCCACACAAATGAAAAGAAAAAAAATAGAAAAGACAACATAAATTTTTATGTTGAAAACCCAAATGAGCAAAAACCACGGGGTTGGCCTTGTTAAAATAATTACACTTTGTTGATGTAGGTTATAAATAGGATGTGACTCTCACTAGGAAAGTGACAAAAAAGTTTGAGGAAGTGACGATGACATGATTGATGTAAAAAAAGCCAATTGTAGAGGTTGAGTGTCAAAAAGTTTGATGCTAGCATCAACAGTAGCGGCGACGGCCATGATAGTCAAGCAGCAGAGTTCCGCTGTGGTGATTTTGGTAGTCAGGGGACAACAACAATGGACGGACGATGACAATAATGGCAATGGATGTAGTTTGAAGGCAATCACAATAGCGGTGGCCTAATGGTGGCAATAAGACAGTGGTTGTCTGGTGGCAGTGACGATGATCTAGTGATGGAGATTGTCAAACAATGGTGGTTGGGTATGGTAGTTTGGCGGTGATGACTACTCGATGACGATGGTTGAGCAATGGTGATCCAACAGCGGTGGCTATCTAATGGCAGTGGTCGAGCCTAGGTGGTCTGGCGGCGACAACGACGGTCTAATGTCGGCAACTGTGATCTGATGGTGGTGGCTGCTAGATAGCAGTGGCTTGCAATGTTATTCTAGCAGCGACGACGACTCAAGGGCTATGGACTGCTAAGAGTGGTCTGGCGGCCATGATAGCTCAATAGTGATGGTCGGGCAGTGGAAACTGTGGTCCGATGATGGCGACCGCTCGATGGCAGAGGTTGGGCAGCATCGGTTTGACAACGACGACGGCTCTAAAATGGTGGTCAGGCAGTGTCAACAGTGGTCAGTGATGGTGGTGGCTAGTAGGAGGCACTCCGACGATGATGGAGCTCAAGAATCCTCAAGAGCTTGAAGTTCCTTTAGATTTCTCTTCAAGGGCCAGGTCTCTCTTCATGAAGAACGTGGGGGTTTATTTAAAAATTTTGTAAGCAGCATGCTTTGTAATTACTGCATGAATCCGGACTACTCCATCGGACTGTTCATAGTAATTCTCACGATAAGATTATGTTTTATTAATATTTAAGTGTTTATTGATGTCAAAATTGACTGGTCTTGAGCTCGTTGGATTCTTCTCATCTAGATGCCTGATTTGATTATAAGCTTATCAAATTTAGAATCTATTTGACTATTCATTCAATCGTCCAAGCCTCAAATTGTGCTTAAACCGCTTGATGTGGGCTTAATTGGACTCGGGTTGGACCAACTTTGGAGTCGTTGGTTCATCTTGCTGAGATGATCGGTTCAATTATAAATTTGATGAACTCGGAGCTCGGATGGTCATGAATTCATATTTGGAGTTGTTGCTTGCTCAAAATGCTTCAAGATTCATACATTGTAAAATATTTTTTAAAAAAGCGTATCAATTGTTCAAATATTTTCTTATTCTAAGGACTAAAAGATAAGATTAGTTACTTATTTACCACACAATTTTTATATATTTATATATACAACCTCAAAACTTAAATATATAAATGCATAGCACTCAAATCTTTAATATACACTATCACCTACTTTTAGATGAGCAATCACACTAAAGTGTTATAAATGAGAATATGAAAGTCTAGGTGTTAGATATATAAATTCATGAGAAATTTATGGTATTTATGTAAATTTTCTTAAAAATGACAAAATGGTAAAAAAACTTATAAAAATATGAATATTTATTCTTTGTGCCTTTATTTCTTAACTGAATTAATTTTCTTAATTATGTATTCACCCACATTAACATCATTATTAGTTTCAATTATGGCAGCCAACAAGCCCACCTAACAAGCAATATTAGCACACCAAATCCTTTACCAACCACGAGGAGATTGGACAAGTTTTTGAATAAAATAATTAGGGGGCATTTACTAGTTTACATAAATACCACCCAATTCTCATGTATTTACATACTGCACCTCTAAATTTTGCTTTTTATATCTATACCACTCAAGTCTTCTCTCTCATTAAAAATATCATCATTTTAATGAAATACTGCAGCTCTAAAATACTAAGTTTTAAACAAGTGCTTGGGTTATTATTTAACGGTTCATTTGGTACGTCAGATGATACTGTGCTCAAATAGTAAGTGTGTGTGTATATCTTGTCATGAACCCTATGAGAAGTGTTGTATACATTCAAAAATTTTACACAATATTCAGGTTGCGTTAGGGGCAGCTTTTTAGCCGTGGCACGATGTAAGTAGAAGTTGGTGTTTGGAGAAAAAAATTGTGGAGGTTTTTCGGTTTATTTGAGTAAATCACTGACCGCGGGTTCGACCAAGCGGTCTGCGTTTCGTTTGAGTGTTATGCATCGTTTGCCCTTGACCTTGTACCTAGTTCCGTTCACGTGATATTTTTGTTGTTCAGCCCTCTGCCTCATCTTTGTTTGGAGGGTTCCGGTGGCATTTCCCTTCTCCTACCTTCTTACATTCCCTCTGAATAATAGGTCTAGTGGCATTCTCCCATTGATAATCTCTACCCTACACTATTCGTATTAAAATTAGCATATGGTTTGAAGATTTGTCATTTGTGTCTTGCTCCTTGTGATCCATGGTTTGGTTTTTTATAATTTATGTTTTTTCTGTTGTGGCTCATGTGGCCCTCTTCTGATTTCTTGGCCTCCGCTCGGAAAAATTTTTTTGTGATAATTACATACAATTGTGTGTTGTTTACAAATTAATTCCAAACATTGATTTTGTTTCTTTTTTTGGGATAATTAGGGTGGCTTCGTGACGTGTCAAAACTTACCGTAGGGCAAGTCGATTGTACAATAAAGTGCACATGTCAAATAGTAATGTGGTTAAAGAGTACAACGTATCGATCCCATAGGAAAAGTGTAATAGTTGTTTTCATAGAAAACTAGTTTATAAATTTACCAAACCTAGCCTAGCATGATCACAAAAAGTTTTAAATCCTAAGGTTCTATCAAAACAAAGAAAGAGGAAGACAGTAGAAACCAAAAACAACGGAGAGAATTTGTGAGTCCTTCAAGATTTATGAGGTTCGTGCCTATATTATTTGGGGATATTTGCTATCGTGATTTTCTTGTATGTTTTCTTACATGATTATTGTCAATCTGGTACATAGTACTCTTTATGCCTATGTTTGAGTCAAAAGAAATCTTGAATCCATGAAGTTGTGGCTTCCTCAATTCCTATGGCATTATGCGTCACTTTTTTTTATCCATTTCCACTAAAATATGTCTATACTCTCGGAATTGTGTGGTTAACCCTTCGTTTCAACTACAAACGGTTGGAGGTTGTAGCTTCACAAAACATTTTAAAATTTCAGTTGGTCAGACTAAGAGTAAATTAAGTTCAGAAGTTAACTAACATCAAGACTGTGAAAGCTTGAAGAAAACATTTAATGGAAAAGCATTACTGAAAAATTATGATAAATCCACTACCTACTACTTCACCAAGACACAACAAAGAATTTAGCCACGAATCGCAAAGAAAACCATATTGAGAAAAACTATCCAGGAATATATTGTAAGCAACAAATACATGGAAGACACACAAATAATTGTTCTATCCTTGATGACAACAACTATCCTTGTCATACACAACTCTCACAACTCACAAAACAAAAGAAAAATCACTCTTTTAGGTTCCCACCAAAGGAGGAAGAGAGCCTGCAAGAGAGCACTCAAATTCTCTTCACTACTTGCCTCTAGCATCCTCCAAGCCTTATCTGGTGCAAGTCCCTCTTTCAAGGCCAAGAAGAGGTCAAGAAGCCAACTAGACCTTCCATCATGACAAAAACATTGTATTTATATTAGATTCTTACATCGTGAATCCAAAATAAGCATGCTATCTTTCCATATCAATCAATAATTTCAGAAGAGGAATTAAATCGCTCCAAAAATTTGTTAATGTGTCCAAATTAGGCAAGAAATCATTCAAAATCTTATTTTGGTCATTCAGTGGCATAGTCACGCCAGACCTCAGTGTGGTCATGCCCAAACTTGGTGTGCTCATGCTAGTTCTGGTGTGATCACACCCGAATATGGGGTGCTCACGCCCATATCAGGCGTGACTACGCCAAACAACACTTTCATGCATTTTGGCTCTGTTTTGTGTGTTTGACACCCATAAACTACAATACAACATAGAATAGTCCACATGCATAAAATCACGATAAATAAGATAGAATGGTGTGTAAAATGCATGATAAAAAGCATGTGAAAATACGTAAAATTGACTCATGTCAATGCTCTCAAACTTACCTCATTACTTGTCCTCAAGTAATCACATAATTCAGTTCGAATTTCATGAAGATAGTTAATACTCCTGTAGGTTTCTAACGCTTACATATGTTTATCAAGCTAAATCAAGGTAATTAAATGTCATTTTAGATGAATTATCTTTAATAGTTAATAACTTGGCATTCCCTTCATTCTTAGCTTTAAGAAAATCCTATAGATCATTAAATTGATGTAATTTAAGCCTCTTTCACTAACCTCAAATGTTTATGATACAATTTCAGTGGATTTTAGCCAACTAAACATTACTTGGTTCTTTCCTTTGAAGATAACTAAGAAGGGGTTTTATTAAATATAATCATGGAAAAGTTTATCACTCAAGTCCCACTAAACACCCATCTGAATCTTTTTTTAAAGTAATTGTTGTGTCAACCTCAAGCTTCTCCTCAGAAATTAGTATCATCTCTAAATTAAATAATTTTTTTAATTATTTATGTACTTATATAATTCACCCCACTTTTGAGTGATCTCAAGCTAGGCTTATCAATTTCAATGCTTCTTCCATTTCCTTTAGGAAGAAGATGTCCTTATACGCCAACTCCAAATGTGTCATTCTAGAACTAAGTGTGTAATCTTGTGCTCCTGCTATCAATTTTAATAAAAATATACTTCCTCAGCTCAAAAACTTTTCTATTATTCCTTTTTTGGTCTGGAAGAGGTCCAAATTTGATGGCATTCATCATTCCTTTGAATGAAGGATTCCAATCTCCAAACTCACGAAAATTTTTTTTGAAAAATATTTGAACAGTTGATGGTTCATTTTTTTCTCATTTCATTTTTTTATTCATGAATAATAAATAAATAAATAACATAAATTTATTTTTTATTAAATGTAATAATACAAATAAATTAAAAAAAACATTTTTAAAAGAAAAATATAAATAAAATATAGATTATAAAACCTGACTTTTGCCCAATTAACTAACACAGAACAGAAAAAAGACAAAAACGCTGCTCCATTGCCCCTAATTTGTAATTACCACCATTAATATAATAACGACTACAAAAAATTAACAGCGCCACGAACTCCCAGAAAATTTTCAGTCACCACCGCAAATCCCGCTGAACGGCGCAAGACTACGCAGTAACGTGCGGCACATCTGCTGTTGCCTCTCAATCGCTACACTCACGCTACTTCAAGGCTACACATCTCTTTCAACCCCACCCAAAACCAGCTTCTGATGTCGGAGCTGTCTAACGGAACCTGACAGTCTGTGTGCTCCCGCTCTCCCCTCTTCTTTTCTCCTCCTCCCTCTCCATCTATAAAGATATCTGCTTTCTTCTTCCTCTTCCCGTAAACTCCAAACCCTAGACCTTTTCGTGCTTCTCTAGCAATGGCCGATGATGATACCACCCCAGCAAAAGAAGTCGTCCTCACCGAGACGCTCGCGCCCCCGCCGTTGCCGGCTAAGGATTCCGAGCCAGAGCTCCAAAAAGAACCGCAGAAGCTCATTCAGGAGACGCATTCCGCTGAGAAAGAGAAGAAGCACCACTCGGGAGGAATCCCACTTGCTTTAGCTTTCAAGGAAGAGAGCAACTTCTCGTCGGACCTCCCGGAGCTCGAGAAGAAAGTTCTTGAAGAGCTTAAGCAACTCCTCCAATCCGCAATCACAAACCGAGAGTTTTCTCCTCCTTCGGAATCGGTTCCTTCTGCGGTGACCGCATTTGCAGAGGCGAAACCAGAGGAGTCCCCTGTTTCCGCGGATGATGATGGTGCCAAGACTGTGAAGGCCATAGCAGAGACTGTAGTTTCCGCAGCAATACCCCCACCAGCCGAGGAAGAGAAGATACCGCTCATATGGGGGATTCCGCTTCTCGGTGATGAGAGGAGCAACACCATCCTCCTTAAATTCCTCCGTGCGAGGGACTTCAAAGCCAAGGAAGCCATGACAATGATCAAAAACACTGTAACGTGGAGGAGGGATTTTGGCATAGAGGCACTCCTGGAGGAAGATCTTGGCCTGTCGGAGATGGAAAAGGTCGTCTTCATGAGCGGTGTAGACCGCGAGGGACATCCTGTTTGCTATAATGCTTATGGCCAGTTCCAAAATAAGGAGCTTTATGCGAAAGCGTTCGCCGATGAGAAGCAGAAGGGATTTCTCCGGTGGAGGATACAGTATTTGGAGAAAGGTATTCGTCAGCTTCTGAATTTCAGGCCAGGTGGAATCTCCACCATGATTCAGGTCACTGATCTGAAGAACTCTCCAGGGCCGCTCAAGAGAGATTTTCCCCATGCTCTTGGTCTGCTGCTGGATAACTATCCCGAGTTCGTAGCAAAGCAGGTATAAAAAAATGAGGCATCTTTTTCATTTCAGTGCTCCTCTGTTCATTAAAATTCGATCTTGATTTTATGTCACTGAAAAAAAATTAAATTTTGATGGAAATTTCATTCCAGCTGTTTCTCCATGTGCCGTGGTGGTATCTTGCTGTCAATAAGATGATAAGCCCGTTCCTGACACAGAGGACAAAGAGCAAGTTTGTGTTTGCGGGGCCATCGAAGTCAGCTGAGGTCCTCTTCAGGTCTTGCAGATCTACTCATTTCTTTCATCCTATTTTCGTAAAATGATAATAGTATTTTCTCCACATTTAATGCTTGCTTTATTTCAAATATAGATACGTAGCTCCCGAGCAAGTCCCACTGCAATTCGGAGGCTTATACAGTGAGAAGAACCCTGATTTCACCATTTCAGATCCTGTTACCGAAATCAATATTAAGCCCTCTACCAAGGAGATCATAGAAGTTCCACTTGCAGAGGTAAAAATCTCATTTTTAACGCGGAACTTGAGCTGTAACTTCGATTAATTGTATAAAACTTCCTCTTTTTTTTTTCTTTTTTTGTAGCCATGCCTTCTGATTTGGGAGCTTCGAGTGTTGGGATGGGATGTCTCCTATGGCGCAGAGTTTGTGCCTAATTCAAAGGAGAGCTATACTATCATCGTTCACAAGGCAAGGAAAATGGCCGCCTCTGATGAGCTCGTGGTGAAGAACAGCTTCAGGGTTGGCGAGCCCGGGAAAATTCTGTTCACAGTTGAGAATTCCAGCAACAAGAGAAAGATGCTTCTCTACAGATATAACGTAAAAAACACAGAATTCAGCTAAACAACTGTGTTCTTTTGGTGAAGCTTGGATCTTCATTATTTCTTTTCTTTTGCCGTGGATGTGATGTGGTTGAACTTGTAGCTTGGTTTTGTTTATTTTTTGGAAGATTTCTGCAAGTTTGTGCTTATATGTACATGTAAATGCTATGCGGGAGTTTTGTCTGTTTGTTTTATTTTTATTTTTATTTTTATTTTTATTTTTTGATTTTGTTAATCTTCAATTTAATGGAGTTCTGGTTTCAGCTTTGACTATGGTCTGCCATCTTAAAAGTAAACCAAATGCTCTCATGGTTCTGCTCCGGCGATTAGGGCTGTCAAAAAGGCTCTTTGTTCGCAAATAGTACGTGTTTAGAGTTCGTGCTCTATTTATTTCATAAGTAAACGAGACGAATGTGAATAAATTTTTTTCGGTCGGTTAGTGTTCAAATTTTTTTAGAGTTCGTTCGTGTTCAAATCGTTATTGTTTGAAATATAAAATAACTTAGAATAATTATACATAAAAAAATTTATGATATTTTAAAAAATTAAATTTTATAAATTATAATATTTATTAAAATAATAATAATAATATATTAATATACTATATTAGTATATATATTAATATTAAAGAGGTTAAACTGGCTTGTTGTTTGCGAATAGCTTATTTTTGGCTCGTACAAATAATGACTTTATGGATAATTTCGAACAAGATCTTATTTCAAATAAACTAAATTCCAAACAAATTGAATACGAACAAACAAGTTATGTTCGTTCGAACAAATTCTGTTCATTCATGTTCGGTTCGTTTAGACCTCTACCGGTGGCATTGTTTTTCATTAGTACATGCCTTTTAAATATTGTAACGGAAAACATTTATTGAAAAAAACAAAAAAAAAAAAAAGATTTGTACGGTGTAGATTAAAAGCCCTCAAGATGTTTTATTGCTACGGTGGAGATCGTATTTCCAATCAAGATGCGAAGATGATAAATTTGTACAGTGGAGATCACATTTCCAATAAATTGTACCTTGATAGCTTTGCAAGGCCATGACTTGCTACAATCGGCTTTCTAACATTTAGCTAACTTAAATATTTGCTAGCATTGTTTTGCAAATTGTAGAATTTTATGTTTTTTTTGTTTGATTTAGATGCATTTGATTATTTTAATATACGCATCTTATTTATACATGAAAACTATATTTAACATTTTTTTATGTGATAGGAAAGATTTTGATGGTTGAAAAAATTAAATTTTACATGCCTTAGGTTTAGACAAATGATTACAAGTTTGTTCGAAATATAAAGTTTTATACAATATGCTGGTTTTCAAAATTTGTCTGCTTAATTTAATTTGTCCTTCACGATAAAAATTTGTGTACGTAAGATCTACGTAGGGCTGCGTACGTCAGGGAGATTATTCAGAGGGTATTGGGGGTTATATTCGTGTTATACGCTTTGTAATCTCCCTGTAACATACTTATAACCTGCATGTAACAGAAGCACGGAACTTACTAGAAGGTACATGTAGGTTACAGGTAGATTACATGAATGTTACAAAGGGTATAACGCGGATATAATCTCCCAATACCCACTGAATAACCTCCATGACGCACACAAAATTTTCTCGTGCTTCACACACTTCTTCCACCAAATCTCTCTTCGGAGATTAAGGTGTGTCGGATGGGCTTTCGTGTAATATGTTTCAGCGGACGCCGATAATTTAATGTTAGTTTCAAAATGACGGCTTCATATTTGATTTTATTTTATTTTATTTGAAAAAAAAACTATGAATTTTATAACAATTTCGCCAATTGAAATGCTCTGTAGGCCCATTTTGGTTTATCTAATGTAGACGTGTTTTTTTTTAGTTTATATAAGAGGGTGATGTTGAACCACTACACCTAAAATTATGCTCCTAATACATATATTATTTGACATGAACAAGAATTTAATAAATATATTTATATTGTGCACCAATTTTCTTTTATGAAAGAAAGGTTATAAAGATGCCACAAAATTCATCTTAATTTGTATCATCTTCTCTGGCTAAGGTTGCTTTATTTAAACATGTATTTAAATATGATTGGAATGAAATTGTCTAAATTGTTGAATTCAAAATTGCTTATGAAAAACAGTCAACACTCTACTATAATTAATTAAACTTAAATGAGAGAACAAGAGAGAGGAGGATATTTTTTTATACTCTTAGAGAAGTACAAAAATGGGGATTAAATCCTTCTGAATTGAAAATGTCATGTTAAACTAAGTTAGGATGACACCTTATTCTGATAGAAAAGAGATATTTCATGAGATATTTCACCTTAGATTTCATATTTTGTGTGATCGTCCCGAACCAATGACCTTTTAATTATATTCGTGGACTATATTTAATGCAACGTAGTTGAAATTTTGATAAAAAAATATATAGAAGTAGTGAATTGAGCTGGAGTGTGACGATGTTGTAGACTAGTTTGAGTTTTTAAATAGAGAGAATTTTAAATGGATGATTGAGTTTTCGAGGTGAGAACTTCTTGAACCATGAGTTCTTGAGGAGAGTATCCTCTAAAAACTTGAAATGTTTTTTGGTCAAGTATTCTCAATGATTGGATAACTTCATAAGTCTCCTAGTTGAGTTAAACAACTTAGCACTATGGATTAAATTAGGACTAGCTCTTCAGACACTTATTTAAGATATAGTTATGGTAGACTTGAGGGCTTTAAAAGACTTCGTGATGGGTAAGACCCAAGTTACATTTGGCTTGGCATATTCAAAATGAGTAGCTTATTGAACTCAATTTTTGTAATCAATACAGCTTGGTTAATCTTACCCAAGTGAATTTGGGTACAAATCAATTTTTTATATTCTTTTTTACGTTCAAAGAAATCATGAAGTACATGAGAACAAAAGTTTTGAAAAGCTAAATAAGGTATAGATGCCTTTAGTCCCACACATAAATTAGTCACACACATAAATCATCTTAGAGAATTAATTTAGTGGAATGCATAAATTCTTGTCACATGTTGGTGCATCAATACAAATATCTATAATTTGACGTTTGCACTCCTTTTTTAACCTTAATTTTTTTTAATGTAGATTATTATGCTCTTGATCTTTGATCACTTTAGAACTCACTTTTTTCTAATGATGTAAATATGTTCAAGTGGGTCTCTAGCTTCATTGTTGTTGACGAAACATTAAAAAATCTCAACATATAAGTTTTAAGTAAGAAACTTGTATTTAGGAAATGTTAATCTTCATTGAAGAAATTGATTATTAAGAAGAATGTGAAAAGGCAAGAGAATCTTGTCCCATACAAAGAAAGTGTCTTAAAAAGTGGTTGTTAATGCTAACATAATTACTGATGATGGAGCTAACAAAGATGTTAAAAAGGATTCTTACATAAATATTAATAAAGTCATTATTCACTAAAGAATATAGGACATCTCAAAAAACCTAGATAATAAAGTCAACAATTTATTGAAGCTCTCTACATGACAAGTGATGAGATTGTTTCCAAGAATAAAAATATTAGTTTAGTTTGCTTTTTTTTTTGTGGAGTTAAGTATTGATTAAGTTGTGAGGTGCTTAGAAGAGCTTTAAACAATTATGAGGGAGAGATGTGAGGAAAGCCTTCTGCCATGTTGTGGAGAGTTCTTAAGTATGAAAGGCTTCTATTGAGTTAGGAAGAGTTCATAGGTACATAGAGGTGGATAAGAACTAGATTAATGGAAGATAAGAATGTAAAGAGAAAAGAAGAGAGAAGCTATTACTAGGATAACTATGTAATCACCATATTCTTAGTAAAATCAAATATTAAGCTCCAACAAAATTGTAGAGTATCCATTTTTACACAATTTTTTTTGAAGAAAAAGAAAAATTATTCAATAATATTCAATTTGAGGAGCTATTAACTTTTTTAGAGTATTGGTTTTGCCTGCTCATATTTTTGTGATGCAATTGGATTTTTTTTCTATTAAATAACCTTTCTGATAATAATATTTAACGATTAGTTTACATTTTGGAGGCTTGCCCACCTTTTGGTTTACAAATTATTTCTTAGGCCCTGGTTTTTAAATTTCTCAGAGGATTCTCTTGCTTAGGAAATTCTTTTGTTTGACTTTAGACATTAAGGTTAATCAATGCTGTTAAATTTTTTTATTGTGCATTCTTAACCTAACAACATTTTGGCCTCAACTATGATTTTGCATTACTGTTGAAACTTCCATGTACTTTGGCCCATCCTCTATTCAATTTTTTAGAGGATCTATTTTGGTGAAACAATCATTTTATTTTCATCTTATAGGCCTGGGGAGACTCATTTTGTTCTTAGGAGTTTAGAAAAAAAAACCCCCTTTATATAAGCCATATAAGCATTTATATTACCTTTGTAACACAAATATACTAAAAACGTCAAAGCCCTAAAAATTATATGATTCTACTTGAGGGCTACAAATTATTCTTTATTTTAAAACCACTTGGGTATATTTATTTTATTATAAGCATTTAAGAGTATTTAAATTTTAATTTCATACTGTAATTAAAAGTGATGCATCACTAAGAAATTTTATCATCTAGCATAAATCTCGAGTCATTTTTAAACAAAAAATATTTTTAATTTAAATTAAAGATCATCTTGGGCCTTGATTTCAGCAATTTTATGGTCTAATTGACCGCCTCAAAAAGACAAACCTAATGATACCAAAATTGGTTCAATCAGAGTCTAATCAAGTCTAGATCAATTCATTAAAGTGCATTTGGAGGTTTCATGTCATTAATTGAAAGGCCCCATGAACTCTAAATTTGACATATTTATATTCAAATCGAGCGTCTTGATAAGAGAGACCCACAAGCTTAACTTGCTTATTTATTAGGTCATTAAGGCACTCAATTCATTAAAAAAACTCATATGACTAAGAGGATCAATGTGGGTCATCTAATTAGGTGGTTTTGGGAGTTATTTGCAAAGGAGGCAAAATGCCCTCCCTAGAGCCTATAAATAAACCCCCACTCTTAAATTGATAGGGGGATGTGGGAAGAATAATTCTAATGATGTTTTGAACCAAAGACCAGCCAATAACTTTCAGCCTTCATAGCTATCAACCACTATCGATTACCGTTCGTCAACCGCTCCTGCTTCCCACCTTCAGTCACCCCTGCTCGCCATCATTGGCCACTACTATTTGTAATGTCATATCTCAAATATGAAAATAATACATATCGATATATTGAAGATCTAGCGATAACTTTTGGCGACTTTTTCCAAACTTTTAAAGTAATATGTATGTTGTAGATGGACAAGTATTGTAGCTGGTGTTAAATTATAACCCTCCTCTTCTATTTGTGAGAAAATGATACATCTTTATAACTTTACACTAATAATGTATTATTTTAACTAGGTCAGATCTCATGTTTTTTTTCTTTTTAATTTTTTTCACTTAAAAATCTTGGTGTCTTCTTATACTACTTTTTAATTATCTGTGTGTGTTGGATCTTCATGTAACTCTAAGCCATTAATTTTTCATTCAGCTACCATGAAGTTTTTTTACACATAAATTTGTAGCATTGTTTGTGTGAAACAAAGTCTAATTGATAAAAGCCTACACTTTTTTATCGCTAACAAGAGCAACACACTAGCTTCTCATTCTAACACCATCATTCCACAATACATTCTAAGAGACCCAGTTGCCAAGCATCTATTACAGGAGAAGCTCGTATCAGCGTCTAATATTTGTGTCGGATTTTTTCGATGCAAAAAATTAGTGACTGATTTGCGACAGTTAAGCGAAGAATAATAAATTTTAATATTTGTGTTGGATTTTGCATCCACTGTGTGTCCAAAAATTTGATGGAAAAAGTATTCTAAAAATGTTTAAAACCATTTTGGCGTTTCAGTGGATTTTGCATCAAATTAGCATAAAAAAATTGATGCAAACCTTTACTAATCGGCGTCAAACTATTTCCGACGAAGATTAGATAAAAATCTATCACAAATGACCTAATAAACTCAACTCGCGCGCCTAAATTTCATTTGTCCTCTCCCACATCCAGTGCGCACCTCTTTAGTCTCTATGTTCCCCTCTCCCCTTCCCGCTCCACTTCCTTTCTCCATTTTCAATTTCCCTCAAAACCGTCTCCTTCCCGAATGAAGCTTCGCGATACAGTCGCCATTAGAGCAAGTTGTGAAGGTAACGACGTCCGAATCTTTGATCGTGTAGAGACGACCGAAATCCCTCTAATCATAAAACATTGAAAAAGGTGAGCTCATTTGCGCCACTATTTTCACTTATCTGTGGCATGCATTTAAATATTGAAGTATAGGTGTTAGGTTTGTATATACATTGGAATTGAGTGATATTTATGAATAAAATGCATTGGTAATGTGTTATTTATGTATAAATGGAAGTTTTAGTGTTAGGTATATATATACATAAGAATTCAGTGGATTGCAAGTAAATATTGAAGTATAGGTGTTAGGGTTGTAAATACATAAGAAGTGAGTGATACGTATTATTTAAATGCATAGGTAATGTGGTATGTATGTATAAATTAAAGATTTGGTGTTAGGTATGTATATACATAAGAGTTTTGTGGTATGCATGTAAATATTAAAGTTTAGCTGTTAGGTTTGTCTATACATAATAATTGACTGATGTGTATTAATTAAATGCATAGGTAATGTGGTATGTTTGTACAAATTGAATTTTTAGTGTTAGGTATGTATATACATAAGAGTTCAGTGGTATGTATGTAAAAATTGAAGTTTAGGTGTTAGGCTTTTACATATACAAGAATTGAGTGAATTGTTTGAAATTCATATTAATGTAATGTGGTATGTTTGTAAAAAATGAAGTTTTGGTGTTAGGTATGTATATACATAAGAGTTTAGTGGTATGTATGTAGAATTTGATGGTGAGTTAGGGATATTGTTATTAGTAGAAATAGAATTGGTTTGTTGAAGAGGAGGAATGCACGCATCGATCTAATTTATTGTTCAAAATGATGGTGAAGCTATTAGTAGAATTCAAGTTGGTTGGTTGAACTGGATGATTGCATCTAGTCTTGTTCACAGTGATGGTGATATAGATGAGAATATTATTAGTATAATTCACATTGTTTGGTTGAAATGGAGGAATGCACCGAGTCCATTGTTTAAAAAATAAACAACTTCAAAGAAGTTTCTTATATATGGTTGACCAAAAAGTGTCAACTTCACCATATAAAGCGAGCAACTTAAAAGAGGTTTCTGGGTCATTTTCTTTGGTTAGAATTAGCTCCTAGAACCACTAAACATAATCTTTCACTGTATATATTGATAAGTAATTATTTTATTAATGTTTATTTCCGTAGTAGTTGCATTGATCTAAAAACTACATCTATGTTGATTATGGATATTCATAATTTGAGAGCTTAGATGTATATCCGATTATATACAGAACAAAAAGGACTCACAAATGAGTTTTTGAATGGCGTTGAGGAATTCATGCAGGCGGCATCACAGTTGTCCATCTATCATTCTGAGGTTAAGTTAAGATGTCATTGTGTAAAGCACAAAAAGCAAGCACATCTGCCACTCGAAGAAGTTAAGTTTGATCTTTACCGCAAGAGATTCAAACCTAATTATTGGTAATGGACTGTGCATGGTGAGCAAGAACATCAAGTTCAATTTGAAGAAAGAGGAGCCTCGAGAAGTTATACCCACCTCCCCCCCCTCATCTTAAGGAATTTGATCCTAACACATATGAAGAAATTGTTCATGATACTCAAAGAGCTTAATTTATTGGGAGTGTTCAACACAAACCTGAAACACCGAGTAATGAATCACAACAGTTCTATGGCTTACTGAACACTGCACAACAACCTTTATGAGATGATTGCACTACAAATATAGAGCTATTAGTGGCACTGAGATTGTTGACCATTAAATCTGATTTTGACATACCTAGAGAAGCATTCAATTAGGTGTAACTTTATTGAAGGAGACTAACCTTAAAAAGAATTTAGTGTTGGATGACCTGTACATAATGAAAAAATTGGTTTCAAAGTTAGGGTTACAATGTGAGAAGATTATTTGTTGTGTTAATGGGTTCATGATATATTACAAAGCTAATATAGTGGAGATGAATTGTCTATTTTGTGGTGCAGATAGATTCAAGCAAAGGGGGAGAAAGAATGAAAATACAAAAAAATACTCCATACAAGTGTCTCCTTTGTTTTCCGCTCATACCTCAGATTCAGATATTTTTCGATTCCATGCATACAACCCTCACATGAATTGGCATAATAATTGATCTGTTGATGCTAACTCGATGAGTCATCTGTTGCATGATGAGGCCTGGAGACATTTTGATCGTGCTTTCTCAAATTTTGTAGCTAAAGTATGCAATGTTAGACTTGGATTATGTGTGGATGGCTTCACTCTGCATAGTAACGTTGCAACCTCGTATTCATGCTAGCCAGTGATCATTACATCATACAATTTGCCCCCTGATATATACATGATTGTGTAGTTTTTATTTCTGACGTTGATCATACCATGTCCACATAACCTGAAGGGGAAAATAGACAAATGCTTATAGCCTTTGATTGAAGAACTTCAAATATCATGGGAGCTAGGTGTGCTTACGTATGACATCGCTACGAAGCAAAATTTTCAACTGAGAGAAGACCTTAAAAGGACAATTAATGATTTTCAAGCCTATGAGATGCTATCTGGCTAGAGTACAGTAGGGAAATTGGCTTGTCCTTACTGCATGGATATACCGAAGGCATTTACTCTGAAACATGATAGGAAAAAAATTTGATTCAACTTCCACCAAAGATTTCTAAAGTGCAATCACCCATTTAGAAGGAATAGAGATACATTCTTAAGAAAACAGGGTTGAGAGATCATGTCCACCCCTAGGATTATTAGAGTCGAAATATTGGAGATGATCAGTGAAGTGCCGAAGATCACTGAGAGACTAGAGCTAGCTTGAACTCGTCTTCCTGATTTTGGTGTCACACACAACTAGATTAACGACAATATATTCTGGGATCTTTCATACTAGAAGACTAACCTTATTAGATATAATCTCGATGTTAAGCATATTGAGAAGAACTTTTTTATGACATTTTTAACACTGTGATGGATTTCAGATGTAAGACAAAAAATAATGTGAAAGCTAGAATGGGCCTAAGAGATTGTTTCAAAAGGAGGACCTTAGAGCTTCAGAAACTAAATGAAGGTAAAGAAGCCCAAAACTGTGTACTGTCTTACACCATATCAACTAAGGATAATTTTTAGTGGGTGAATTCGTTAAAGTTTTCCAGTGGTGGTCTTTTAAATTTAAGCCGTTGTCACAACTTGGGAATGGGCAATTTATTTGGCATGAAAAGTCACGAATAGTATATAATTTTTCATGCAAATGACTACCCTCATTCAGCCGTCCTTGCTCAGGCCACTACCCTTCATAGCTCTAGCGCATGTTGTCACACGCACAAGTCACACATGCATGTAAGCACACACCCGCTCTCACCCATATGTGCTCCATTTCTTTTTTCGTCGCGCCATTGCATCTCTACTCTTGTTTGCAGTTGTCTATATTATGTCCTTAGCTCATAATCATTCTCTTTTGCTCTTAGAACTACACATATGAGCCCATTCATACATGTTTACGTCTCCAAATGCCTATCATTGCTCTATGGCCACTGCCACTACTGAAACAAAACTATTTAGTTTACATTGTCGCCTTCATACTATAATTACTCGGCCTCCACCCACCATAACAACAAAACCTTGTTTAAATTTTACTGTGTGCCCAAGACAACCCAAATCTCCTCAAAGTACAAAATTTTTAGAATATCTTTAATTTTTAACAATACATATAACATCACCCAAAAATATGGGCCAATTGATGTGTCATAAAATTTTTTTATTATTTGGCTCAAATCCCGTTATATTTTTGAACAATAAATAATCCATATTCAAATTACATATCATCCAAGGATTCAATTGCAACAAATTTATAGTCAAACTTACCATCTTGAAAAAATGATTCTGATGATACCAAAATTGGTTCAATCCAAGTCCAATCAAGTCAATATCAAGCTATTAAAGCACATTTCAAGGCTTTAGATGGTTAATTGAATGGTCAAATGAACTTTAAATTTGACAAATTGATAGTTAAATCCAGTGTTTCGGTCAAGAGATCCAACAAGCCTAAACTCACTTAATTTGTTGGTCATGAAGACCCTAAAATTATTTAAAAGCCATTATGATCAAGAGGGGTCAATGTGGGCCTCTGATCAGATTGTTACAAGAGTTATTTGCCAAAAGATCAAAACACTATAAATAAACCCTCCTCCCAAGAGCTTATAAATGGTATATTTATAGGCTCTTGGGAGGAGGGTTTATATCTGCCCCCGGGAAGGGGCGGGGAAGAAGTAAAATTTAATAATGTTCTAGATAAAGGACTTGACGATAATTTTTGGCCTCCATAGTGATGATCACCATCAATCAATATTCATTCCCGCCCCTGATCGTCACTGTCAGCCACTTCTATTTATAACACATGTCTAAAATACGGTCATAACACATAACACTATTGAAGATCCGGTGATAACTTTCGTTTACTTTTTTTGAACTCCAAAAGTTTTACATATGTTCTATATAAACAAGTGCTGCAATATTGGCGAGCAGGGGCGAGGAAGGAGTAAAATTCTAGTGATGTTCAAGACCGAAGACCAGGAGATAACTTTGGACTCCGTAGTCATCGACCACCATCGATCAATATTCATCCCCGCACCTGCTTTCCACTATTAGCCACATTTGTTTGTAACAGTGTGTCTAAAATACAGTCGTAACGCATAGCGTTGTATTGAAGATATGTCGGTAACTTCCGTAGACCTTTTTTGAACTCAGAAAGTTTTACATATGTTGTATATAGACAAATGTTATAACCGTGGTGAGCAGAGGCGGGGAAGCGCAAAATTTTAGTGATGTTCTAGATTGAGGACCTGACAATAACTTTTGGCCTCCTTAGTTGTCGACCCCCATCGATCAATATTCATCCCCACCTCTACTCACCACCGTTAGCCACCTATGTTTATATCGTCATGTCTAAAATATCGTCGTAACATTTTTCACCGTATTGAAGATTCAACCATAACTATTTGTTGACTTTTTCCAAACTTCGAAAGTTTTACATATATTGTATATAGACAAGTGTTGTAACTAGTATAAAATTGTAACCCTGCTCTCCCGTTTGTAAAAAATTGGTGTATCTTTGTAATTAAACATTTTAGTAGATCATTTTAACTAGGCTAAGCCTCCTGATATTTTCCATTTCTCAGTTTTTCACGTAAAAAATCTTAATGTCTTCTCCACTACTCTCTAACTATCTGTGTGTGCATAGGATCATCTTGCAATGCTAAGAAATTAATTTATTACTCCACTGCCGTGAATTTTTCGGTACACAACAACAATAATATGTATTTGTATTACTCGAGCTTACTTTTTATAAATTCAACTTGCAAGTTCTTTTATGATAGTTTTTTATTTTTATTCTCCCTCATATAAAAAGTATTTTAATCATAATTATAGTAAAAGCCATATTTTAACCATCAAATTAAATCTAATTTAATAAAAATGAAAAATAAGTTCCATTCAATTTCAACCATATTAATATTTAAAAAAAAATGATATCCATCAAACTTCATATTATTTTGTCTCAGTGGAAGTTATTCAAAAAAAATTGATCAAATATTCTGTTTAAAGATGTATCATAATTTTATTAATATTAATTAATTTATATTGTATTCTTTTATAATAAATATAATATATGAACATATAATTTTTACCAAAGTAATGCTATACTTGATTTAACACAAGAAATTAGATGTAATATGCAATCATATATATGACTATTAATTTTTTTTCTAATTTTTTTAATATTAATAAATTTTTATGTTTTTAAAACTTTGAAGTGATGCTCAGTAGCATATTATTAATAGGATTTAGCAATGAATTCAGCTTAAATCTAACCAAATGCTAAAAAATTGAACGTTAAATCCAACGCTCCATTAAATCGAATTTTCTCACAATGTTTGTTTTTTCTCGTGTTCCAACTCTTGTTCGTCGTAAATCCAGATTTATTAAATTGAATGGTAATGTGAATTTATTTTATTGTCGCTCGAGAACTTCACTGTTGAAATTTTATTTATATTTATCAAATTTGATAAATCTTATTCAACGTAAATCTGACTTAAAAGGTGTAGAACAAAATGCATGTTGCTGGATAAATTAAATTTGATATCTGTTAATGTTTTGAATTTTGCATAGACAATTAACATTAAAAAAAGTAAGAATTCATATAAAAAAAGATGACTTTTTAAAAATATTAAACAGAAAGTTCATAAATATACTAATATATGACTTCTAACTTATAGGGCTGGCTTGGCTCGTGTTCGGCTCGTTCGAAATAGCTCGTGTTCGAAATCGGCTCATGAACAGTGTATTCGTGTTCGACTCGATTTAAATATTTGTGTTCGTGTTCGGCTCGTGTTCGGCTCGAAATTGGCTCGTTAAACTAAAATTGAGAAAAATAGATGTAAAGTATGGGATTCGAACCTGAATCAAATATATACAAAAGAAGACACTAACCACATTGTTATATGAGTTGTTATGATTTAAATTTAGACTTAAATATATATAATATATTATTATATAAATAATATAAGTAACATATTGTTATATAAAAAGTTATATAATTTTTTTTGAGCCATTTCGAGCCGAACACGAGCGAACAAACAGTTGTTCGTGTTCGGCTCGTTTACATTTCGATCTTAAAAATTTGTTCGTGTTTGGCTCGTTCGTTAAGCCTAACATAAAAATATGACATGTTTAACGAGCTGAACACGAGTTGTTCACGAACAATGAGCCAAATTGACAGCCCTACTAACTTACATGTGTAATAAGAGAGCAAAATCTCAATTAGTCATAAATCAAAAAATACGAAAAGACTGGCTTTTGAAAATAAAAAAACAATTCTGATCTAATTTGAATTAAATTGACATAAAAATATGACATGCAGTGCTATTTAATCTGGAATGGTCCGGGAGAGACACTCATGGTGCATAGCATAAATATGAGAGAGAGGTGCGGAGAGACTATTTTTACCTAAACTGGGTTATGGCATGACTACTCTATCGCTCAGTTGTTGGATATCAAAGGACTTTGGTTCAATAAGTTTCTTCCACCTGATTACGTTCATCTGGGGTTGCCGATGTACTTGATGATTGCGTCTAATTATGTGATCTTGGCCTCTGTCGGCTTAAATCTATCGATTAGATTCTAATGATTTTTGGTCTTCTGGACTTGATTCGATGGGTTGACTGTTTTGATCCGACTGTTGATTCTTCACCTTAAGATGGAGGACTCCTATCACCAAAATGAAATTAAGTTGTCGAGCAGAAAGTGAATCACAGTAATCCGACAAGTAGCTCACCGCTTTGATAAAAAGTGTCAAGGTAAAAATTTCGGCCCTATGAAGAAGAATCTGAGTGACTCTTGTGAGGCAATCGACAATACTGAGATTGGGGTTAGGCTGGAGCCTCTTCCCGACTAGATAGGTTTGGACTATTGGTTCAAAACAGCATGGACCTTATTCTGGGTTAATGACATCATTCGGTTCTATATTGAAGCTTTATATTATTATCTTTAGTTCATTGGATTTCTTCAAGATTCATGTTGACACATTTCTGATAAACAAATGTTTTTATTATATTTAAATATTAAGTCATGTGATTTTAATATGTGTATCCATGTAAAAAAACTAAAAGTATTTGCGATAAAATATATGTTAAAAATATAATATGTTAGTCATGTATAATGAGCTAAAGAATTACTATATAATTGATTTATTTCCCCTATATTGGATGACTGATCAAACACGAATTTTTGAATCCTTCATTTACTTTCAGCTAATATGTTATTAGTTAGAGCAGATTTAAACTATTTTTATTCCTAGACATTTAGAACATCTTAATTGGCAGCTATGACTTTCGATCTTTGCAATATTAAATAGCTAGAACTACTTCTTAACTTTTTATTTTTATCTCTCTTTTTTTCTAAAAGGCAAAAGCAGAATAGAATCCTATGTTGCTTTATTAAGCTTCTCTCGTGGAATTGGAGCATCCAATGTTCCCTGCATGTTGCTGCTGTTTCTTTGTCGGTATAGAAGGATAAGATTTGGACGTTTTTGAAACGCATGAATCAGATTTTTAACGCATCACTGTTCTAAAAATATTTGGTAAAGAAGTCTAAGGTGTATCCTCTTTATTCCTGATCGCGAAAGATTGCGACCGTAACCTTGCGGTTTTGAGAACTGCTCCCGCCTTCTGGTTCGTGAAATGCTGCCTCCGTTCATGTCGCCTTGTTCCTTTAAGTAGCGAGAAGGCAGACGGTTGAGTGTGTGTGTGTGTGTGTGGTTCGAGCGAGAGGAGTATCGCTCTCCAAGGCTTCTTCTTCGGCGAGTTGGCTCACGGCAGAAGGAAGAAGAGGAAAGACATCGCACGGTCTCTGCTTCAGATTTGACACGGCCCTTTTTTGTGTGTTCTTCTTCGAGCTTTCACGGGACAGTGGAGAAGAAGTGCAAACAGTAGTTCCTTGCAGCAGAATGAAGAAGAAAGAAGAAGAAGAAGATTGTTCCCCCTTGGCTTCTTCTTGGTGGCTTGTGACAGATGAAAATTTGTGTTTATTTCTTTTATAAGTTTATCTTCTTTGTTGTATCTCGGTGTAGAGAGAGAAGAAGATAGAGAGCAACGAAGTGAGAGGTCCCTCTTGTAAGTCGAGTCATCGACTGATGTAAATTCCTTGAGTAGTAAAATCCTATGCAACTCCGTGGATGTAGACAATTTGCCGAACCGCGTAAATCTATTTGTTTCGCTGTGTTACTGTTTTCTGATATGAATTTTCTCGTTCTATTTTTTACTTTATCGTCGATCATTCTCCTATTTTATTTTTATGTACCACAAAAATAAGTTGTATAGAGACGTGACACCCGATGACTAACCGTCCAGATGTGCGGCATACAGATGAAATATTTTCTCACAGTGAGTAGAAAATATGAGTCTGGATATCCCACGTTAGGAGGTGGCCTTCCATCGGTGGTTTGGATAAATCCATTTTAAAATTTAAAATTATGACAAAACGGCTGAACCGATCAAATTTTGATAAATTGAACGGATTCCATCATCAACAAATCAAAATTTAGTTATTTATTAAATTAGACTTTAAAAAATTACAAATTACAAATCATAATTATGTAATATTTATTTAATTTTATGAATCATCAATTTGAATCAAATGTTGCATCTAATACATATTTTATATTCTTAATTTATTCAACATGATATCAAAATATTATAAATTTTTTTAATAAAGTTAATTTTTTTATTTTGTTGAGTTAAATGAAAATTACAATCAATTCAAAAATTAAAAAAAATAATTTTAAATTTTAATAATTAAAAATTAAAAATTATTTTTGAAATTAAGCCAGACTCATCAAACTTGACCGATTCAATTTTCAATTTTAAGGTGCGATTGTGGCAGCTTAGTTTATCCAGATAAGTTGCTTATCTGCAAATGCAGACCGTGAAATTCGACTAGTGTAAAAAACCAATTGTGTTTTAGGATAAGCTGTTCAAATGTAGTTTTCAAACAGTAAAACAGTATTTTCAAAACTCCACAGCAGATAAACTGTCCAAAAGTAATGAAAAACATTCAATCTCGGAAGACCATATAAGACACCACATTGACACATTAAATTGAATTCATTTTGTAACTTTATGGTTGTCTTAAAATTTTTTATTTTTTATTTTGAGAGTTTTACATACCTAGCATATAATTCTTATGTATTTGTGTTTCTCCCCCAATTTAACTTTCATATTTACATACATACCACTTTAATGCTTTAAATCTGTGTTGAAAAAAAAAATGTATTTCACAACTTAAGAGTATCTGCCGTACTGAGTTGATGTGTTTTATGTGTAAATATGAAAGTTTAGATGTGATATATGTAATTACATAAGCATTCTGTGCTGTGTATTTAAATGCCCTTTTATTTTTGGGAAATTGGGGCTGAAGTTGAATTTCTTTTTGTGAAATCAAACAATATTAAGACTCTGTTTGGGGCGCTTATTTGGTGTGGTGGCGTTTTGAAAACACACCTGGATTGTTTGTGTAAACTGCAATTTGGCAGCTTATGCGTTTTGAAAATACTGAAAGCAGTGATTTCACATCGCACCTATTTAGATGTGGTGATAGTTTTCTGACATCGGTCTGACTTTTTCAAAAAAAATAAAAATTTCTAATAGTCCCCAAAACAAGCTTGTCAGCAGATTATTTTTAATCAGCTTATCATCACATTATTCAATAAGTTGTAGCTGCCCCAAACAAATCTTAAATATGCGTTCGTTTTGACTTTTTACACCACATTGAAGGTTTAACCGCATTTTGTGCTGCTTGATTGCACGTCGAATCCAAGCGGCGCATTCGCCGCAGGCAAGGTCCACATCCACAAAAAAAAAAAAAAAATTAAAATGAGATTAGATTACGATATGACTTAGCAAAATAAAATTATAAGAGAATATTTATATAAGCCGAATCAATTGTCTTGATGCTAATGTGGCATTAGATTTACATACATACCACTTCTTATATCTTCACTTATTCAATATCAATATTTTAATTTTTACATATATGTCATCTTAATTATACATGAAAAGATGTATTCATTTTTTTAAATTAAAATAATGATATTTCTGACGTAATATAATGATTTTGAATGATATAAATGTGATCCTTTGGATGATATAAGCCCAATAAATGTAATGATTTGGATGATAATTTGTAAATATAAATGTAAAAGCATAAGACTAGGTGGTATGTATGTAAATATCCCCAACTTATAAAATTTTGTCAATATAGCTATTCATCATAATTAATAGCAATTAGTATTCTTTTACATGTTATCATGCAGATACAAATAAAGAGATCCTTGTCTAAATCAGATGGCACAGATTCATTGGATGGTCATATCATCTTTTCCTTGATGATCCTTTTTTCTTCTCATTGTCCCTTGTACTCTTGATTCTATAATCCCCCGAAGTAACGAGGAAGCTTTCATCACCAGAGAGATCATTGGAGTTCGCTTCAGTTTTGCCTTCACTAACGTAGGGAAACCAAGGGGCGTGGTACTTACCGCAAAGGGGTTAACCTCCTCTTCGTCAAAGGGATTTAGATCATAGCGACCTGCCATGAGGCCGATAGTAGAGAAATGATGCGGAGCAAATAGGAGAGAAGCAAGGGGGATGAGAAGATTAAGAGTGAAGGTTGAGGACCAAGAGGCAAGAGAAGAAAAATAGAAAGCGGAGAATTTGGCGTCGAGCAGATGAATTTCGTAGAAGGGTATTAAGGTCGAACATCTTCCACAAATGCTGGGCTGCGGGCCAAAGCCCGCGCGGCGGGTGTTCCGTCAAATTTGCTTGTGATGGTTGTGCGCGGGAGAAAAAATTTGCGTATGCGTACATAATAGGGTATACGAGGTTTATATAGGGATTATAAGGGGGTTATAACCTGTTGTACCTTCCGTGTAACTTCCGTGTAACCTCCCGTGTAACCCGCTGTAACCTTATAATCTCAATGGATAAAATAAAAGCGTGGGTTACAGCTGAGTCATACGAAAGTTACAAGGAAATTATAACAAGCTTGTAACCCCCATGTAACCCCCATATAACGCCCGTGTACTCTATTATGTACGCATCTCTACGTACTTCTTGACGTACGCAAATTTTTTCCATGTGCGGGACGTCGAAACAAACATTGCCATGATGCTCTAAGACCGCGGTAAACAAACCCAACCGTTAGGAATAACATCTCGAAACATGAACTGTTTCATCAAGTATTTTATATATTTAAAACAATTCTGGAATTTCAGTTCAGTAATTCTTCGAAACTGAAGCATTTTCTCGCTTTAAAAAATATTATAATCTCCTCTCGCCCGCAGAACCGCTCCTTCTAAACGACACGTGCTAAAAAGAACACGCGTCCCACTCCCCGCGCCTTCATCGTTCCAATCCCATAACCGCCCACCGAATATCACCAACATGCCCATCACCTGCTCGACCATTTTCCACAGATATTTCCATCCCCTACTCGTCTTCCCAAAAATGATGAACATACTCGCCCTCGCTCTCATCCTCACTTCCATCGCCACCGCTTCCTTTTTCTCTCCTCCTTCCGACTCCAACCGCCAAATCATCCGCGAAAGCCACCGCTTGATAGTCCTCGAGTTCGAGCGCCAGATCCCACAATCCTCCTCCTTCCCATCAAGCGCAGGGGAAGTCGCCGGCGAAACCAAGAAGAAGCCCCTCGACGCCAGGCAAGACCAGCCTCCGAAGGCCAAAATCTCTTCCCTCTTCACAGACACTAAGCAGAAGGCTATCCAATTAGAAGAATCAGTCTCCAATACCGTTAAATCCGCCGCCGAAAAGCTCAAACATAAGGCTTCCCAAATTGAAGAAACCATTAAATCCTCCGCCGAGGAGGCCAAGCAAAAGGCCACCCGAATCGAAGAATCTGCCTCCGTTGCTTTTAAAACCGCCGCCGAGACCGCGCTGGAGGCCGGCCAAGAAGTCGCCGGAAACATCTCTTATTCCGCGGCGAAGACAGCCGAATCAACGAAGGACATCCGGCGCCGGGCTTGGGAGATTGGGCGCGACCTGGCAGCGTTTGTGAGCGCGGCCGTGGTGAATACCGTGCGGTCGGCGGCCGCGGTGATCCACTTGCTAGGGTTTGCGACGGCGTATGGCACGTGCGTGTGGGTGACGTTCGTGTCGAATCACGTGCTGGCGTCGGCGATGCCGCGACAGCAGTTTGGGATGTTGCAGAGCCGGATATATCCGGTTTATTTCAGGTTTTTGGGTGTAGCCGTCGGAGTGGCGCTCGCCGGACATGTTCTGAAAGGAAAAGATAGTCTGCAGGCATATAATTTGATGGCAATGCTGGCGTTTGTGTTGTTGAATGTGTTCTGGTTGGAGCGCAAAGCTACCAAGGTTTGCTTAATTAAACCAAAAATATTATATATATATATATATATATATATATATATATATATATATATATATATATATATATATATATATATATATAGAATATATATGGATTGAATTTCATTTTAATTTTTAGATGTTAATCAGTTTACTATTTTTTTAAATGCAAAATTTTCACCTGCATGAGTAAATTCCGGATTTACTAAATTCGATTCAGAGGTGAATTTATTGATTGTGTGTGTCATAGTCTTTCCATTGCAGCATCACAGCTGGTTCCTTGGTTAGTAGCTTTTCGTCCTCATTGTAGGGGAGAAGAAGATTAAAGGGTACGCTTGCTCGCCTTGTCGCACTTCGCCTTCGACGTCATCTCAGTCTGGAAGTCGCCTACAATGCTCACTCTCTCCTGGTTTCACCCAAAACCATAGTCTTCGTGAACGAACCCTCGCGGCACAGTTCAATCAAAGGGGAAGGCGAGGAGGGGAACACGGTTTATAGAGACAACCATCGATTTTGGAAGATAGCAAAACTGATGTTGTTGTTGTTAGTTTTGATTGAAACAACCATTGGCTTCAGAATGCTTGACGTAAATTTGTATTCGGTGTCCAACTAAAACTCAAATTTATAATAGAAATATATTATCCATCCAATTTGTTAAATTTTGAAATAAATGTCAAACACAAATTGTCGATTTAAGTGGATTTATCGGAAATAATACCAAACATAAAATTTGGATTTAGCGTTAGTGAATTTACTAAATCCGGAGTTACTGGACTTAGTAAATCCTACTTGAGTTAAATCCAAGAGGCAGCCAAAACACCCCACAAATAACCCTTAACTATTAGAGATGTAAATACATAACAATCATGTGGTATGCATATAAATTTTCCAATTTTTATGATTACAATTTCGCGAAAATTTGCTTAACAAGAATTGAAACGTGGTGTAAGCTATATATGGAAAAAGAAATTTGTATTGTGTAATTTCACAAGTAATTGTCCCATTTTGCAGACTATGTTTGAGAGGATGAAGTTGGAGAAAGAAGAAGGAAGAGGGAGGGAAGTAGCAGATGTTGGTACAGAGCCGGCAATGCCCGGAGCGCAGCCGACGGCGGCCACCACACCGCTTGCCCATGCTTTAACTTTGAAGAAGAGACTGAAGAGTCTCAACAACTACTCTTCTTTGCTGAATGCGCTCACTCTAATGGGTTTAAGCTGGCATCTTGTCAGCCTTGCTTAGACTTTGGTTTCTTCTGATTTTTAGCGTTGTAAAAATATATATATATTTTTCTGTTTCTAACTGACTACTGCGAAATGTTAGCTGTTGTTTTATGGATTTTCTGTACATAGTTAAATTTACAGTACTTGAAGGAAAAATGGGACTACATGCTGCGAATTTTGTTTGGTATTCTCTTCATCAATATTAAAGCTTTGCTTTGATTAACGGTATCATGGAGACTGTTGTTTCAAGAGTTCAAAAAAACAAAAAAGGAAGAATAAATTAAAATATTTGGTTTTTTGCTTCTCAAAAAACATATTCAATTCATCTAAGGATTTTTGGGAGGCATTAAAATGAGAAGTTATTGCATCAGGACTCCGCACGTAGTTAGGTGCGGAGTTCAGTGAAATCACACCACATGGTGATGGTAGAAAAAAAATATATATATGTCCGGTAACACAAAGAAATATTACTCCTGTGTCATTCATGTGTTATTTTGTGTTATTAGATATTATTTTGTGTTATTCAAGTGTTATCATAACTCCGAAAATATTCCCAGAACAAAATAACACGTGAATAATTTACAATAACACCTGAATAATACAAAATAATACGGGAGGAATATTCCCCTGTGTTATCAGTCCAATTTTTTTTTTTGTCACCTCCGCGTGGCGTGATTTCATTGGACTCCGCACGGAACTCTACGTGTGGAGTTCTGATGCAATCTTATTTTTCCATTAAAACACCTTTTTCTTATATTAGTTTTTTTAGAGGAAAAAGAGTCACTACTAACTTTATTAAAATAAAAGAGAACAAAAAAAAAAAAAACTTTACAACGCAATTCAAACATAAATCTAATATAAACCCCACATCTAGAGATATCCAAGTCAAAAATAATGGGAAAAAAAAAACAAATGAAACATTTTATAAATTTTACAAGAAGTCATATCAGAATGATATGAAATTTGAAAAATATTTGAATGGGAAATAAAAAAAATTTCCATTAGCCACACTTATTGATAAGTGAATGGAAAAGGACATTCAGATAAAAGATAAGCATGAGTCTCAAAATCAAAATCATATAACACAAATTTTATCAATATTCACATCTCTAAGAGCAATAGTATCACAAGTATTTAAACCATTATGGATACTTAATTTTCATGTGTGAATAACATATTTAATAAATTAATATTTAAACCGGTCAACACACACAAATGATCATAAAGAGAAATATAGTTTGGTTTATCATAATAAGAGTTAACTTGATTCTAAAGAGAAATATCACCATTAATTGGATGTTCAAGTAGCAGCGGCTCGATGGCGGTGGTCGTGCAACAACAATAATTATACGACAGTGGTCCAGTGGTGGTGACGACCAAACAAAGGTTGTCTGTCGGTGGTGGCAGATCAATAATGGTAGTCTGACAGTGATAGAGCTCAGGAACTCTTAATAGCTTGGAGATCCTCTAGCTTTTTCAGGTTCATGTATCTTAATTCATGAAGAGAGTGATGGTCTATTTATAGATTTTGTGAGTGATATGCTCTGTAAAATATTGAATAAATCTGAACTACTATATCAGATGGCCTAGAGCGATCCATTTTGCCAGATATTATTTTATGAACATTTAAAGGTCTTGATGATCTAAACAATAAGTGATTTTGGGCTTGTTAGATTCATCTAGTCGAGATGCTTGATTTGACTATAAACTTTACACATTTGGAGAACATCAAAATACATTTGAAAACTTCCAAGTAGATTTGGCCATTGAGTGTGTGAATCAATAGGCTCACCATAAGCCCGCTTAGAATGAACAGACTTGACTATGAAAAAATAAAAAATTATCGGGTCTGGCCTGACCAGAGCTTGCTTGGACTTTGTCAAAGCCTAAATAGGCCCGACCCGCCTAAGTGCAAAGCCTCATAGGTATAGTTCGCGATTGCAAGCTTCTCAGGTCGTTAATTCTTTTTTTCACATTACTTTTGGATACTTTTCACGGGAAATTAAAATATAGATATTATATATTAAACCACATAGTTTTCTATGAATACTAGGCTTGCCCCAACACTCTTGTGATATTATGGTTTAAATTAACCTATTTAAAGTTTTAGGGCTTTCTTTGGAAAGCATAAGTGCTCATGTATTTACACACGGAGTTCTACATTTAGTCCGATTAGCACAAAGTAGGAGCAATTACATATATAGCACTAAAAAACAATGCTATATAGAAAACTAGCACCTACTTTCATCTTTTGTTCAAATTCTCGCGGGCCGGCCCAATCATTCAGTGGGCGGGTTTGTCTAAAAAATTATAAATTGAAATCAGGTTCAGACCTAGTTTGAGTTCGGGCTTTGACTGGTCAAAGCCCGAATATAAGCTCGGTCCACGTTGAGCCCGACCCGCTCAATACTCTGGTCTACTTTCAACTATTGTCTAAGTGCATGATGTGAACCAACTAGGACTTACGTCAGATTATTTTTGTAGTCATCTCATTATCTGCTTTAAACTCTTCCACTTGATCATTAATCAAAGTACAATCATTTTCAAATTTGAAACTAGATCAAAATGTGTCTTGAAATTTATGTGAATCAATATAATCTTTTAAGAACATATAAATGATTATCTTATTTTGTTTCATATTAAATAAGCCAATTTAATTTTGAAGAATTAAATCTTTACTTATAATTAAACTTAAATAATGTAATTTAAGCTGAAATCAGCCCAGCCCATCTTGTTAGCCAACCCAATCTTGAAACCAAACAGTGCCTTGAAAACCGGAATTGCACGCTACAATCCAAGCCTATATCTGCCACAATCTCAACTCGTTTTGGCAGAGCATGCTCGTGTGGAGCGGAAAGGCGAGGCATACTCAGTTCGCTTCCATCACTTTTATCAAAGTACACATCCGTTTGCCGGGCGGCGATCCATCAAAGTGGAAAGCGGCAGACCGCGAACTTGCAGAAACGAGTAAGCTCCCTTGATCCAATCCAGTTACCGAAAGAAGGGAATACAGAGGGAGGGAAATGCAGATGGTCGCGCTGCATCCTTCTTGTTGCAGGGGAACGAATCCCATGGAGACGGCGTCTTCCTCCACAATCTCTCGCCATCTTTTTTTTTCATTCAAGGTTTTCTAATTTTATTATCGTTTTTCCATTTCGTTATTGTATAAGGAGGTATTTAGAGGAATTATTTGATTGATTTTTGCAAGGCTTACGTTTTAGGGCCACAAGCAGTCGGGACTACGTGGAGCCAGGATTTATAGAAGCACAGGCAGATTGGCCATGTCTTGGATGTCTTCAACTTCGGTTCATCGGATGGTCTCAAGATCCCAGCGGCATCGAGGTAAGTCTCTGGTTGAAACATAAAAATAGAACTTGTCTTCCTAAAAATTTTGTTTTGGGGTTGGTCCGTTGGTTGGTATGTATGATCGACTTATCTGATTGTTTGGGAGTATACTACTGATTAAGGTGGTGGGGAAGGGGGTTATAGAGGGGGGGGGTATACTCTTATGCTTTTAGGTTTGTGATTCTGCTTGCTCATCTGTTTGGCATCTTAGCATCATACTGTTGTCTTGGTAGGATTCTATCTCACTTTTCAGAAAGCTATAATTTGATCGGATTATTGAGTTTTCCATATTACTTGGGATAAAATAGAATCAAAACGTCTGTTAAAGTTGTTTTTTTGCGACAATTATTGGAACCTTCCCCTTCTAATTTATTTGGTACAAAGTAGAAGAAAGAGGCCTATTTGATTAATCAATGGAAGGCCAGCCTCTAAAAGGCTTGAGATAGCCCAAGAGAAATAGCTTTCTAATATAAGAAAACCAGCATTCTTCTTATTTTCATTGCTCCTTATATACCCACCCTTGACCAGCAATATTTAGAAAAGATACAAACATTTTAAGTTTTGGCGCTCTGTGCATGGTTCCGGTTGAGGAAGATCAAATAGTTGCTTTCAATAATTTTCAAAAGGAAAAATAAAGTTTCTTTCCATGTTCAGTATGCATTGCGCTATGTTTATTCAAATAGCTAATGTGTTAGTCTTTTCTTTAGTGTTTTGTCTAGTTTTCTTAGATACGCCGATTAATTTGATTAGAAATTGACTTGGCTTGTTGCATCATGACAACCTACTATACACTTTACCATATTCATTAGCAATCATTTGATTTTTAGCATCAAAGGTAGGTGTTTAGGCACTTTATATTAAGCCTTGGATTAAAATTTTCAAACAGTGAAGTCAATATTTAGATTGAAACTTCACTCAAGATGGGCATGATATACTTCCGGCGATGCCAAATATCTTGAAAACATTTGGTAAGTATACAACTAGAATTTATTGTGGCTATATGCAAATAAAGCATATTGATAGCTTGAATGTAAAATTTTATACGTTATAAAGGAGTTTGAGCTTATTTGTTGTGTTTTTACTTAAAGCTAGTGCCATAAGTTTTGATAGCTTTTTCAAATTGGTTTATAGTCCATTAGAACTAAATTTTATACTCCAAAAGTAAGCAATGCGTTGAATAAGACAGTCAGAGAATTGAAACAGCTATTAAAATTGACAAATATAAAATATAAAGTAAATGATAATGACATGTCATGTCTTCTTAAGGAAATAGGGCTAGTCATCTTTTCATGTTATTTGGCTTATCCTATACAAAATTGGAACAGACTAGTCATGCATTTTGCATTTATCTAACATATACAATAGTTATTTTTGGTGAAGGCATGTAGATGAAAATACAATTTGACATGCTTTTTACTCTAGATTTTTTATCTTTCCATTGTTATACATGTTGACTATTTAAATTTCTCCATCAATTAGGGTCGACTTTAAATTTGTCTGAAGTAGATGTTACTAACAATTATGAGAATTTTTTTTTCTCTTTCCTATTGTAGGTTTATCCTCTTTATAGTCTTTCTTTAGCTGACTAAACCCAAAACCTTACTATTCTAATGCGTTAGTTCTTGAACTCACTTACCCTCTTTCTAGCCTTGCTTGAGTTGACCAAATCCAAAATCTTACTATTATGGCGGACTCGTTTTTGAAATCACGATATATTCTCAAAATTTTCTCTAGGTGTGTATGTACCTATATAGATCATTGTTTAAAATTGGACAATTTTAGGCGCGCCTTGAGGCCCGCCTTAGTGCAATTCTGAAGAAAAATACCTCGAGGAGTACTCAAGTAGCTTGGGTGAGACTTACGTTTACATTAGTTGAGGTGCATCTCAAGACACTCCTTGCATCAATTCAGTTGTGGTTCAAATACAAACCAAAGTTGCAATTTCATGCACAAGAGCTCCCCTCTCCCCAGGCAAGCATCCCAGCATCGCACCTTGTTGTTTTTGCCGTTGGTGCCGCCACCATCATATGTTGCTTTCGTCGTCAGAGCCATTGTTGCTGTTGCTACTTGCTGCTTTTGTTACATTACCTGCTGTTATTGCTGCAACCAATACCGCCTGCTGCTCATGTTACTATTTCCGTCGCCACCTACTGCTCTGGATTTTGAGTATTTATTTTATTCTTATTTAAATTTGCGGATGTTATTATGTTTGTTGAACAATAGAAGTGAGGAAAGTCTAATATGTTAAGCTCATCTTATGTCTTACTTTGATATTTTATATTATATTCATTTCATTTTTTATGTTTGTTTGATCACTTCTTTAGTTGTTTTTTACATTATATTTTTATTTTGTGCAAGTTTTTACATGATAGTTTGCGGCTTATACAATTTTGTTACTTTTTACTATGCTAGAAGATTAATTTCTTTCTTTAATATATTTATAAGTTATGATACTAATATTTTTTATACCGATTTATTTTGACTTATGCAATTTTCAAACAGTGAAGCTTACACCTTGCCTCGCGATCAAAAGACGCCTCAATACCCAATTGCGCAATTTTAAACATTGATCTTGATTATTAAGGAAGTTAAGGGCTTTTTTTGTATCAACTTTGTATTTGTTTTTGTTTTTATTTTTTCTTTTGGTTTTAAAAATTTATTTGTTTAGTATGTTTTTAATGTTTTTTTATTTTTTTGTTTGTAAAAATAAATTATCATGTTTGTCAAAACACTCAAAATAACTTTTGAGTGTTTAAGCATTTAAAAAAAATCATATTTTAATTAAAAAATTAAACATGTTTTGTTTTAAATCAAAACATTAACAAAAAAAAAAGCAAAAAATAGAAAAAAAATAAGTGATCACAAACGGCCCCTAAACTTCCAAAGTTATTTGAAAATTCTGGGCTTTTGGTCTACCTACAAGTTTAAACATCATAGTAGCCTTATGTGTGAAATCTCTCTCTCGTGACTCCAAAGTCTTTTTCCGTTGCTTTCTTTGTCCTTAAAGTTGAAGAATCCTTCATGTAGAAATATTATTTGAGCGTTGTACTTCCAATGGATGATAAAGCTGCATTCTAAAAGTCAAGGCTTGTGTTGAAAAAGGCAACGGACCTTTATATTTTCTTTTTATTCATTGTTTATTATTATTTTTTTTGTTAATCTTTGCATTTTATTTTGTTCTCCCAATGATTGGGAAAAAACCAAGATGCTTCAAATAATTAGGAATGACCTGTTGATTAGATGGGTTTTGTCCTGTTTGCTCGAGAAGCAGATGCCGAATCACTTTTGCTTTTTTTATCTTTTACCTTTTTACTTTTTTGCATTGTATAATTATTTTTTATTTATGTAATTAGTTAAGAGCGTTTTTTTCCAACTTGTTGCTTTATGTTAACACTGATAAGCTTGATTTGTTGGAGTTTGAATCTGTTGTCAACTTTCAGGTGACATGGTCTCTAAAGATTAATATGTAGCTCTCACATGTGAATGCTGAGCTATTACCTAAATTATTTAATTTATTATATTGGTTGTAGAAGAGCAGTTGATGATGATGCTTTGATGAGAAGTTGACAAAGCAAAGAAGAAATTATAAAATGGTTTAAGTTAATTTAGTAGTTGATATTGTCAAGTTGGCATTTGTCATAATGCATGGTCAAATAGGAAGGTGAGTTGGGTTTGTTTGAAGCGGTTGTAACTGTTTGTAAATGTTGTTGCAGACTAGTTATTGGCAAAGTTTATAAAGGCAAAATCAGAAACCAAGATTTTTTTTTCCTCAGCAAGGCACAAGCCTCAAGACGGTCGTAAGCCTCGACAACAACAACAAACCTTTTGTTGATTAAGGGGCTACGTGAATCCTTCTCCATTGTGTCATATTAAGTGCCATATTTTCATTTAATTCGAAAAAAATTAGAGCTTTTTTTATACGACATATCCAAGCCTTTTTAGGTCTATCTCTATCTGTTTTAACATAAGTTGAATCTAAAACATCTACTCTCCTAATTGGATCATCAGATGGTCGAGGTTTAATGTGAGCAAACCATCTAATATATTCTCTTTAATCTTGTTTGGCACTGGAGCTACGCCAACCCTTTCACTGATATATTTGTTTCACATTTTGTCTCTAGGTGTAAAGCCACTCATCCACCTAAGCATTCTCATCTCAGTAACACTTAACTTTGTTTTATGCTTCTCTTTTATCGGTTAATATTCTATAATATAAAACATTGTAGGTCTCACCACCATCTTATAAAATTTTCCTTTTAAGTCTAAGCGATATTTTTCTATCACACAATAGACCCGATGCATTCGTTCATTTCAACTATCCAACTTGAAGTCTACTAATAATATCACCATCCATATCATCATGACTTTGAACAATAGACCCACATTATCTACAATGTTCATTATCTACAACGTTCACTTTTTTTTAACAGATTGATCACCTTTTGTTAATACCCCTCCACTAGATCTACCACTACTAAAATTACATTCAATGTATTTTGTTTTAGATCCACTCAAAAGAAAACCTTTAGCTTCTAAACTTGACCTCTATAATTTAAGTTTTTTCTTAAATCTTTCTTCAGTCTTATCCATAATAAGGATATCACTTTCGAAAAGCATACACCAATGTGCATCCTTCTGTAAATATCCAGAAAGTGCATCCATAACTAAAGTAAAAAGATATGAGATTAAAGCTGATACCTGATGTAATACAACTTAAATAGGAAAATTCTTGGTCAATCTTCCTGTTCGAACACAGGTAGCAACTCTATTATGCATATCTTTAACGACTTCAATATAAGTCATATCAACACTTTTCTTTTTTAGCACTCTCCAAAAAACTTCTCTCGGAATCTTATCATATGTTTTTTCTAAATCAACAAAAATCATATATAGATCTTTTTTACTCCCTCTTTACTTCTCCATCAAACCTCTCAATAAATGAATAACTTTCATAGTAGATTTTCCCGACATAAATTTAAACTAATTTTGAGAAATCTTTGTATCATTTCTTAACCTATGTTTAACTACTCTCTCATAATTTTTAATGTATGACACATTAAATTAATTCCTCGATAATTTGCACACTCTTTTGCATCCCCTTTACGATGCGTAGGCTTCAGGAAAGAAAGAAAAACTTATAAAATTAAGAATTAACTCATAAATATGACATATTTATTGATATGTTAATTTAATTTATTATCATAAAGCTATATATCACAAATTTTAATATTAGAAAATAGAAATTGAAATGTGATTTTCCATGAGGTTCAACATACATACTGGTCTCATCCTTATTTTAATCATCTTGAAAAAAGCATCATATTTATTATATTCTAATTTTATTTCATTTGTAACTTTAAAATGTTCTTCATTCACTATAATTTTTTCTTACATCAATCAATCTGAAATTCAATATAATTTAAAATAAAAGAAGATATTAATAACATAATCAAGTAATTTTACTTGAGTTGTTTTTTAACCTTTTTGAGGTATGATATCCAATATATGTTATATAATATACTATATATTAATAATATAATATAATATACTATATTATTTTTATAACTTGATCGAGTTGCTGCCTAAAACTTCTTCAGGCATAAAGCCTTGAGGTGTATGCCTTGTAGGAAAAATAAGTAAGCGTCACTAGTGATATTGAGGCATAAGCCTTGAAGATTTTTTTGTGCATCTCAGACCCTCAAATTAAGGTGTTTCTTTGGGCGTAAGCTTCAAACACCTTTTTAAACAATAATTATTGGAAAAACAAGTTTTTTAAATTTTTGTATGAGTATTACATTGTTTTAATGAAAGTAGATAACGATTTCAAAGTTCTATCACACTCTAGTTCATCTAATTATAAAAACTACATGCGTGCGCGCGCTCGCGCACACACACAAACATATATATGAGTAGTAAGAAAATTCTATCTAAGCAAAAGTATGGCAGGTGTTTGCAAACTCAAAGCTGTGAAATAGCAGCCCCAAATGGACTGGCCATTCTTTAAGGATAAAATTAGTTCATGCAACCATAAATATATTCTATTTTCTTATTATGGTTTGTTGCCACCGTACCAATACAATTGTCATTTCATATTGTTGTGCTCTCTTTCTTTGGGCTTGCTTATTTAGTAATGAAGTCTAAGGATTTTGAGGCTTTCTATAGAGGGAAAGTGAGGCTAAATTGAAAATTAGGTTTAGAATTTTTTTTTTAATTTATTAGTTTTTTTGTTTATCTACATTTAAAATTAGAATAAATTAACCTTTTGGGTAATATTTGGTTTAAAACTTGAATCAAATAGGTTTATATAGGATTCGATTTGAATTCAAGTTCGTTTGAAATTATATTGTAAACTCTATTCCTCTAAATAGGATATCCATATCTTGTATTTAACTTAAAAACTGTCTTTTTTCTTCTCTTAGGCACGTGCTATAGTGCTGGAACCAAGCTTTAGGTTAAGGAATCATGACATAGAAGAGATGAAACGAATACTTGTTTGTAAGATTTCTTGTTCATTTTATTTTAGGATATCAAGCCTCTTTATAGTCAATTACAATAGGGAATTATTCTTATCCACTACCTAAACAAACTACAATATATATATATATATATATATATATATATATATATATATATATATATATATATATATATATATCTTGAAGAATAAATAAGACAAGTTAAAATTAAAAGATAATTATAGTATAAGTAATCATAATTCTAAACTTAAAATGATAACGTGCTTGTTCAATCAAGTTTATAAATTAATCATTGTCTTGTTGTATTTTTAGTTTTATGTTGTATTTTTAGTTTTAATCCAACACTATATTTTCTTGATTTCCCTTACCCGATGTTCGATTGATGATTCATTTATGCTTATGGATTTTTGGTGATATTTTTTTTCAGTCCCAATGGTGTGATATGAGAATTGTCATTGTTAGTTAATTTATAAAGAAATCAAGTTGTTAAAACTGCAATGAATATGATTTTGTGACTCCACGTTCTAATACCCATATTATGAAGGAAGCTTCTACTTATAAGCTTCTTTGTAGTGGATGGTAAGATTCACTATTCGGTTCATGATCTGATCCATTGATCAGTATGCCTGTATGAGATATGAGGTGTAAGAGATGCATCCCATGATCTATATTACTATTAAAATGTGCTTGGCACTCCTTGCAAGATAAAACATGAGCATTTGTTTATTTTGATCTATGCTACTATTAAAATGCCTTTTGATATTCCATTTAAATATGAATCATCGCTAAAAAACCAATTGCCTTTAAATATGAAAATTTATTATTTTTATATTATTGATAAATAAATTTGATTTCCATACTCCTATTAAAATGATACTTTACACTTCATAAATTATGATTTTTGATTCTTTTTAATATGTTTTGTCATAGAAAATGTTCTAGATATTCTAATAAATAAAATCAACCAAGAAATAATCTTATACGTTAAATTGTAAATATTTTTAATTTTTATATTATGGGTATATAAACTGGAGTTACATGCTACACACACACACATATAGAGAGAGAGAGAGAGAGAGGGAGAGAGAGGGAGAGAGAGAGAGAGCGAGAGAGTTTTAAGAGGAATAGATCAATACTCAATGCATGGTAAAATTATAGAATAAGCACATCTGGAATGATGAACAGATGTACCCACAATCAATCATTACACATAAAGAAATGTTATTATACCATTAGTATAAGTTTATCTGCTTTAAGTATTAAATGTTATGTTCATGCATGCTGACTCTAGTTAAATCAGTATCCATATTACCTAAATTAAAATGGTTTTAGGTCATGCAAAACACACAATGGTTATACGCCAACCCTATGTTACCAAGTTGCCTCTTAATTATTCCTAAATTTAAGTAATTAACTAAATCACTAATATGACCAACATGCGCACAATAATCTGGTTATTAATGTGATATCATTGATCTATAATATCAATTGGGGAAAAATTTGCTTCTCTAAACTCTCCTTAAACAAGAGCCTTTCGTGAATTAAATTTACAGTTATATTAAGCTATCCACTCACTAAATATAACATGATTATAAAAGCTAGATTTGCCATTGTCATTTCCAACCTAAATGAGAAAGGTCATGGGTTAATGTAAGGTGGCTATTAAAATTTATTAGGATGTAATTCATAGCTTCATAGCTAAACTCAATTGTGATGAAAGTAGACTTATGCTGTCTAGAATTCTGGCAATTGATTAGCACAACATAACTCAATCATCATGAAATGTGGGTAAGAGTTGACTGCGGATAAAATGAAGATTAAAATTGCTAAAATGAATTTAGTACTGTGAAAGTATGATGGTGATTGATGAAGGCCAATGGCAATTGAAGAATAAGAGTTGTTGATCTGAAATAAATTAAATGGAAAGGGGAAGCATGCTAGCGCCCTGAAAATGGATATTCGTTGTTGGTAGGAAATATTTATAATAATAAAGAGGCGAGGATAATAATGGATAGAAAGTTAAAATATGAAATTATTGATGTGAATGGAGCTTGCATTAGGTGATTGATACTATTATTTATAATGAGAAAAATGCAAGTGTGGTTAGTGAGTTACTTATTTCTCTCAATTTGAATTAGAAGATGATTTAAAAATTCAATTTTACGAAAAGATGTATGCGATATTATAATGTGTACTTAGGGAAAGGATTATTATTGGGGTGACTTAAGTCGACATAGATTCTTATAGAATGAGATACGAGAGAATTCATAGTGGGTATGAAAACAGGAGTTTTGATTGTTATATGCAATGCTATACTTGATGTAATTTTAAGTTTGTATACATAATTCATAATTGCAATTAGACTTATTGTTTGAGCGGAATGAAAGTTTTATTTCCAAGATTGTGAGGTGATTCTGAAAGAAAGCTTACCATACAACATAGGGTAGTAATCATGGATGGTGGAACTTGAAAGAGGTGATTCTGAAAGAAAGCTTACCATACAACATAGGGTAGTAATCATGGATGGTGGAACTTGAAAGAGGTGTTAATCTCTTAAACTTTGATGTAAGATAGGATCACTAAATCCTTGTTGAGTTCCTGTATAAGTTTTAGGGGAACATCATGTCTAGGGAGGCTTGGTAGTGCTGATGTATAAAGTTTTATTAAAAAAAATTGAAGTTTAGCAAAGGTAACTTATGTTATAGATTGTAAAGTATTACGAAGGAGATAACATACAAAACAAAGTTTACCAAAAAATTTGATGATTTATGTAATAGAGTGGGTATCGAGATTATATAGATATATAGATATAATAACTAAGGAGTGAAACAATATAGTGACTTAAGCACTAAGTATTAAAGTAAGATAATAAGATTTTTGTTAAAGATGGAGACTTGAAAGAATGATGAAAATGCTATTTTGAGAAATTATTAAATGGGTTTTAGGAATGCAAGATTTTGAAAGAGAATACTAAACAAAATAATGAAGTTGTAGATTGATCCAAAATAGTTGAATAGAGTTAGCCTAAAAAATATGTATTATGGTAAATTTGTAAGCTCCAATGGGATACTTATCTTGATTTGGAGAGTTATGAGTTTTATTATGGTGATTTGGTTAACAAATCACTATTGTAGTTTTTAATTACAAAGATGTTTAGGATTGTCATTATTGTCTAGGAATTAAATTTATGTGTCATATAATCAAACCATGAGTAGAGTACTAAAATATATGAGTTAGCAAATTATGTTGATTCATGTAAGCAATTTGGTTTTTTGTAATGAAGGTCCACTATATTAGCATTTTAGTATTGTAGAAGTTAATGATAAAGTACATAGAGTATATAATTGCTTTTAATATGGTTTGATTTCCATTATTTTTTAGATGGAATACTTGTGAATTGATTCAATCACATTAAAAAAAAAAGGCATGTCAAAGCATGTTCAAGTATCTTGTATTAAGGATATTTCTTCCTCCTTTAGCAAGTATGTGTTACTTACTTTGCTTATATGTCTTTAGAGTTGTTGAGGACATGCAAGTGTTTCTCAAGCTTGCTATTGATGCAATCAATTTGAAGGTGTATGGTGCATCATCACCATAGATTGTATTAGTTTATAACACGCTTCATACTTCCTCTCTCAATCTACAATCTTTCTATTACACCAATGAATCCATCAAGCGGAACTCCTAATCCTACACTTGTGCTAGGCGGCATGCTAGGCTCGTATTATTATTGCTAGTGTCCATCATAAGTGAAGCTAATGTCATTGGTCAATAAAGGATTAGCATGATGGGAGTTATTTATTATTAGGGACTTATGCTAAGGTTGTAACCCTTAGGGGAGTCACGATGTGGCCCAGGAGCTTAGATATTTCAAAGTAAGAATGGATGGTAGAGTTATACAATTCTAACATTTATAATAATCTATACCAATCATTTAAACAATAAAGAACTACTAAGCCAAAAAATTTTTAGTACATCATATCCAAACTAAATTGTAAAAATATCTAGTTGTAATAATATTATCAATAAAGGTTAACAGGATAAAATATTTTTTCATACTTGTTTTCATTATATCTTTTTTTTCCTATAAATATATTCTCTCATATTGCTCATTGAGCTCAAAAAAAATTTTTCTTAAAAAAATAATTATGCAAAAGTTTAGATTTTATAGCATCTCAATGAACAATTACAAATTCACTACTAAATTTGTATGGATATACTTTAACAAGCATGTTGTTAAAAAATGATACAACAACTACAACAACAATCGTTTATCCCACTAAGTGGGGTCGGCTACATGTATCCTTTTTCTCCATTGTATTTTATTGAGTGTCATATTTTCATTTAATTTTAATAAATTAAGATAATTTTTGATACAACATGCTCAAGTATTTTAGGTCTACCTCTACCTTTTTTAAAGTAACCCAAATCTAAAATATCTAATCCTAACATGATCAGATGACCAACATTCATTGCGACCAAACCATCTAAGACACTCTCTCTAATCTGGTCTGCCACTAGGTCCTCACCAACTCTTTCATAGATATATTTGTTCCACATTTTATCTCTAAGTGTAAAGCCACTTATCCACTTAAGCGTTCTCATCTCAGCAACACTCGGTTTAGTTTTATTTTTCTCTTTTATAGGCGAATATTTTGCGACATAAAATACTGTAAGTGTAAGCAGCGAATCTTTCCCTTTTCCTCCTGTTTTCACGCAATTGATTTCTTTCCTTCCGCATCGTTGCCTTCACAATCTCCTTCCCTCTCTTGCGATTTTGCTAAAACCATCGGCCTTGTGATCGAACCCTTGCCACCTTCGCGATTAGAGCTAGTTAAGAAGGCAATGACGGGACCATACGCGTGCAGTGATCATCAAACCTACCTACTCCTTTCGTCCGCTCCTACCCGCAATCATTGTGGAAGGCAACCCTTGTCTTTCTCCCCCTATGCCCACCAACCTTATCGCGATTCAACTTATTTAAATCCTTCAAAATCATCTTCCAATGGGATTTGCTAAATTCTGGATTTAAGGCAAAAAATGGGAGAAGAGATTTAAGAATTTGTAGGATTGAAGATGTCATTTGACTGTGTAGGATTGAAGATGTCAATTCTGGATTTATATTTTATTTTTTTGAATGTGTAGATTTGTTAGTTGAATTGTTGAATTTGTAGAAGCACTGTGTTTTCCGTCTCGAGGAAGGTAACCGTTTCATCTTATAGGATAAATGTGTCATTTCTAATTATGAGCATTAATCCTTGTTAGTTATAGTAGATTCATAGTTATTTAATAGGATTGTCAGTCACTCGCCCGCCGTTGCTACTTCAATTATAATTTTGTACTAGTTATATACCTTAATTATTGCTCATGATGAAATTATTAATTGCCTTAATTTCTTGCAGTAAAATTTTATTCATAATTAAGTTAATCCTGTAATTATGATATTTTTTTTCCTGCACTTGTATGAATTTGAATATGTCGTATCACAAGCCTACATGAAATAAAGTATTATTTACATATTTATGAATTTCAATATGCCGTATCACAAGCCTACATGAAAAATAAGTATTATTTACATATTATACTTATGAAAAATATGGTATGTTTGTGTGATGACATTTATGTCGGTGGAACCATTTTGTATATTAGCTAGTCAGACAGACAAGCCTACAGAGTGACGTCTTTACCAAAAATTGTCGGGTTTCTTTGGGTTATGAATTTTTTTTTTGTTTCAAAATATCTTTTAAAGCTAACTATATAAATAATAAATGAAAAATTGAATAATAAGAAATTGGATCGGAAACGATTGCATGCTTTAAAATAAATGAACATATTTAATATTTGCCACTCCCTTATTATCTTGTGCACGTAGTAATTATCCATATTTATTGCTCATACTGCATATCTTATTTTCTTTGCTATTTATGCTTTAATATATAGTTGTTATTTTTTGATTTTATTTTTCAAACTTGCTAATTAATATTTTTCATAATAAGTTTTATTCAATCGTTAGTAGCGGGACTGTCTTAATCGAACCAAATTTTTTTAGTTTTAGATTTCTTGGCTTGGTATTTTTTTAAGTATTTGCTTTATCTATTGTATTTTTTTTTGGATCTTGGTAGTCGTTTCATGTTATCATTTCAATTTTGATTTAACTAGTTTTCTATTTTCCTTTCTGTTGTATCAGTGGACTATTTAGTTCGAATAAAATTAACGTTTCAATATTTATTTGCATACAAAATTTTCTTTTGAAAATACAAACATGTTAAATTCATTTCATCATATCTTGCATGTCACACTTTGGGTTCGGAATACGGTATACCCCGACTACGCAGGGCATGAAGAGATGATTTGAACCAGTTTTTTATTTTCAAAGAAAGCCTTGCATTGCAAATAAATGAAAACGAAAATTTTATTAATACTGAAAGTTCAATATTACAACTGGACCGAAAATAAAAAATTAGCTGAATTAAAATAGAAATGAAAACATAGAACAACTACTCATATCCAACAAAGAAAAATACAATACCTAGAAACAAATACTAAGGAATATACCAAAATTGTGAAACTAAAACTAAAAAGCTCGCTCCTGTTGAGACGGTTCTACCAGTGACTGAATAGAACCTGTTATGCAAAAATTATGAATGAGTTTCATAAACTCAGTAAATAACAACTATCTATTAAAACATAAATGATAAGGGGAATGATGCATGCAGTATGAACAAGTTAGGATGAATCACTATGTGCATATGTAACATTGTAAGACAAACATGATGGGTAAATATCAAATATCCATGTCATACAAAACATGCAATTATTTTCAATCACATTTCTTATCATTTAACTTTCATTTAAATTTATATATAGTTGGTTTTAACAGACACCATAAAATTGAGAATGTCAAATGCCAACTCAAGGAAACCCGACGATTTTTTGTAGAGTCGTCACTTTGTAGGCTCGTCTGCTCGACTAGCCAAAATTCAAAAGGGTTCTGTCGACCTACATACCATCACATACAAACATGCTAATTTATTCTCACGGGTATAATATATAAGAAGTATGCAAATTTTACGCAGACTTTTGATATAACGTGAATCCATATGCATGTTCATAGAAGTCAAGGAAAATACTATAATTGCAGAATTATTCAAATATGCAGTAATAAATTAAGACAGTAATTTCATCATGAACAATAAAATAAGTTTATAACAAGTGCAACATCATAGTTGAAGTAGCAAGGGCGGGGCTGATAAAACATAAATAAAAAGCTCACTCCTACGGAGACGGTCCTACTGGTGACTGAATGGAACCTGTTATGCAAAAATTATGAATGAGTTTCATAAACTCAGTAAATTACAATCATCTATTAAAGCATAAATGATAAGGGGAATGATGCATGCAATATGAACAAGGATGAATCACTATGTGCATATATAACATTGTAAAACAAGATGGGTAACTATCAAATATCCATGTCATACAAAACATGCAATTATTTTCAATAACATTTCTTATCATTTAACTCTTTTAAATTTATATATAGTTAGTTTTAACATACACCATGAAATTGAGAATGTCAAATGCCAACTCAAGGAAACCCGACGATTTTTTGTAGAGTCATCACTTTGTGGGCTCGTCGGCTCAGCTAGCCAAAATTTAAAAGAGTTCTACAGACATACATACCATCACACACAAGCATGCCAATTTATTTTCACAGGTATCATATGTAAGAAGGATGTGGATCTTACGCAGAGTTGTGATATAACGTGAATCCATATGGAGGTTCATAAAAGTCAAGAAAAGGAAAATGCTATAATTGCATAATTATTCAAATATGCAGTAATAAATTAAGACAATAATTTCATCATTAACAATAAAATAAGCCTTTAACAAGTGCAACATCATAGTTGAAGTAGCAAGGGCGGGGCTAATAAAACATAAATAATGAATATGATTCTACGATAATTAACAAGAGATAACGCCTCTATTTAAAAAGGGTACGTATATATTCTAATAAATAACAATTGCTTAGTACTCTTACGAATAACAATCCTACATCAATTAAAAGTAAAATTATTAAATGATTAAGCAATTTATTTATTCATTCAATTAGGTGAAACCAACCTTTATTTTTATGATTATTACTTTTGTTATTAATTAGTATTATGGTTATTATAATTTTTTTAAATAGAGAAATTATGAACTTAATTAATATTAACTAAAATGTGTTTCAAATCCTACAATTCTCAAATCTCGTTTCTCCTCTGTTTTGTCTTTAATCCCGAGTTAAGAAACCTTGTGGATTCACTGGATTTAAAGAAGCCATGGCGCAATAGGGAGGAAGGCGAGGTTACCTTCTTCGATAGTTTCGAGCAAGAGCGAAGCAAAAGGAAAATGATTGGAGTTGCGGGTCTCAATATAATGCGATTTGGTTGTTGCCTTCCAAGCTACTTCCTTTCGCAAATTTATCGCAAAGGGGTTCAGTCATGAAGACGATGGTTTCAAACGAAACCGAGCAATGATGTAGGCGAGGGTTTCGAGCAAGGGGCAGGACAAAGGGAGATGGTTTGGGCTTAATCGAGAGAGAGAGAGAGAGAGAGAGAGAGAGAGCAGGATGAGGAGATCAAATAGAGTCTTACATATGCTCTTATAGGACGCTGATGCTTGTCAAAACCGGAAGGCAACAAGGAGAAAAGGAAAAAAAGGAAAGTTACGATTTGGGAAATCAATAAGCATTAAGGAAAGATCACGAGCAGAGGAAGAAAGAAAAATCGCTTAGTGGAAAAAAAAGGTAAGAAAAAAATTTTGTTTTTTACATGCTACTCTCCATAAAAGAATTTGGCCCCCAAATTCATACCTTAGCTCTGGAATAGTAACGGGTACTTTGTGAACATCTCTTCTTCAATCTCTCAGGTTGCTTCACGTTCTGACTGGATCTTCCAAAGTACTCTAACAGAAGAAATTGATCGGTGATGAAGCTGTCGAAAACTTCACGCTCCAAGATACGATCTGGTACTTCTTCATAACTCAGTCTCCTTGAATTACCAATTACTCGTATCGAATAATATGAGAATCATCATGCATATAACGCCAAAGTAAAGAGATGTGAAAAACATTATGTACTACCACAAGTTTTGGAGGAAAAGCTCATGGTATGAAACTTTACCGACTTTCTCGATCACCTCAAAAGGACCATTGAAACGAGGTAAAGCCTTTCAGTTTGGCCAAATCACGTGACTCTTCACATAGGTGAAACCTTCCAAAAGATGTGATCTTTGATATTGAATTCAATCTCCTTATGTTTTGGGTCGAATTACTTTTGACAAACTTTCTTTATAACTTGATCCACTAGTTGATGTTCAAATATTTGTCTCTCAACATCCTCGAACTAACACAAGGCAAATCTACACTTTCCTGAGTGACCATCTAAGCTGCATACATAGAAACTTTTTGCTTGAAGCATCTCCAACCACATTTGCCTTACCAGGGTGGTATTGAATCTCCAAGTCATAGTTTTTCATCAACTCGATCCATCATCTTTGTTTCAAATTTAACTCATTATGGGTGAAAATATAATTCAAGCTCTTATGACAGGTGAAGAATTTACAATGAACGCCATAAAGGTAGTGCCTCCAATTCTTTTGTGCCAAAATAATTGTAGCAAGCTCTAAGTCGTGGGTATGATAATTCCTTCCATTTACGTTAAACTGCCTTGAGGCATAAGCTACAACCTTGCCATGCTGCATTAGAACAAATGCCAATTCTTGATGTGAAACATCACGGTAGATCTGAAATCCATCTGTGCCAGAGGGAATTGTGAGAATCGAGGTTGTTGCCAAGTAATTCTTGAGTTTTTGGAAACTCTGCTCACAAGCATTGGGCCATTCAAACTTAACAGCTTTCTGAGTTAACCTTGATAAAGTTGCAGCAATGTAAGAGAAACCTTCAACAAATCTTCGATAGTATCTAGCTAATCCAAGGAAATTACGAATCTCGGTGACAATGGTCAGCCTCGGCTAATCCATTATTGCCTTAATCTTAGCAGGAACCACAAAAATTCCAACTCCACTAACAAAGTGTCCCAAAAAATGCCACTTCTCGAAGTCAAATTTCACACAGAGAGAATTTGACATAGAGTTTATTCTCTCAAAGAATATTTAGTGCTACTTTGAGATGTTAGGCATGATTCTCTTCATTCTTGGAGTATACCAATATATCATCGATGAAGACAATAACACATCGATCCAAGTAGGGCTTAAAAACTCTGTATATCAAATCCTTAAAGGCAACATGGGCATTAGTCAAACAAAATGACATCATTAAAAATTCAGAGTGCCCATATCGAGATCGAAAAACAGACTTTGAAACATCGTCATCCTTGATCTTCAACTGATGGTAATCCGATCGAAGGTCGATCTTGGGAAACACAGAAAAACTCTATAGTTGATCGAACAAATCATCTACACGAGGCAATAAGCACTTATTATTAATGCTCATCTTGTTCAACTCTTTGTAATCGATGCACAATCGCATGCTTTCATCATTCTTTTTCATGAAAAGAACTTGTAGCTCCCCAAGGTGAAACACTGAGCTGGATGAATCATTTATCAAGCAGTTCTTTCAACTGGATTTTGAGCTCTTAGAGTTGTACAATGGTCATCCGATATGGTGTTTTAGAAATTGAAGTGGTTCTCGAAAGTAGGTCTGTGGTAAATTCGATCTCACGATCGGGCGGTTAGCCAGACAATTCTTCAGGAAATACATCGACAAATTCTCAAACTATTGGGATGCTATCGAAAGTAACGTTCAATTTCTCGGAATCTTTCACACGAGTTAAATAGCGAACACTCTCATGGGATATCAACTCATAAGCTTTAATTGTTGAAATTAGAAAAGAAATAGCCCCTTTACTACCCTTGAAGCAAAAGGGAATTGAATCGGGTATTAAAAAATTCATCCATCTCTTATGACAATTGATAATTGCATGATATGTGGATACTCAGTCCATACCCAAGATTACATCAAACTCAGCTAGTGAAAATATTATGAGAGTATTAGAGATGCTTGTTATTAATGATAATATTACAATCACGAACACATTGAGTAATGATCGCAGGTGAGCTAGATGACAGAGTGATTGATAAATGTGATTGTGATGGAGAAATTAATACACTAGATGCAAATTAATTTGATATGAATGAATGAGTTGCCCCAAAGTCAAATAATACTCTTGTTGGTTGCTTTAAAATAAGTATGATACCTATCACCGCACCAGGAGCCTCACAAGCCTCTTCCAGCATCTTAACGAATGCACGTGGTGGAATCGCTTGTCTGGACTGCTTAAGAGCTTGAGCTCGCTGAGGTCAGTACTGCACCATTGGGTTGTTGATACATCACCTGTAGCTGCTAAGGTTACTGGTACTGCCGGTACTGTGTTGCAGGAGGACTGTTTGCTGTTGTTGTTTTTGAGGCTAAAAATAGTTCAGCTTTGTCTGACCTTTTTCTTGATGTTTCTGAAATTGTCCTCCACTTGAATTATACCACTTACTCTTGTGATGAGATTATTTTTCTGGGTGTTTGTTGCTTGCAGCTGACCTTAAACTTTGAGGGAACAATCTTAGCTTTATGCTCAGTACTATAACAATTGAAGTATTTGCAGATAACCAAATTACAAGTCATGTCATTTCTCGCAATGAACACATCTAAGATTTTTTTTTTTACTTCTGCACAAAGTGATTTTGATGTTGTTTTTATTGGGAACTCATGTGTATTTGAATTCTTCCACTTCCTGACATGCTTTTCTTCATAAGCATTATTCTCAATCTCTGCATGAAAAGCTCGATCCAACGGTTCTCTGTAAGTCATGCACTTGACCGCTGATAAGCACCCCTGAATGTCCTATCTTAAGCCAACCAGTAGGTGATAGATCTTTTGATTTTCATGTTGATTAATTGATGAGATAAAACAGACAATCCTGACAAATTGCGTCTCATACTCTTGAACGGTCTTTCGTCCATTGCTCCAGCTTTCTCAAATCATTCATGAGCTTGGCCCGGACTGCCATAGCAAAATATTGCTTCAGGTATAGTCTTTCAAAATCAGCCCAGTATACTACTGCGTCTGGTTCAGAAGTGTCGCGACGGTGACTTTACCGCCAATCATCAACTCCTTCATGCAACTGGAACGTTGCAATGTTCACCTACGGCTTTCAGGATATTTTATTTTTTGAAGTCTCTTTTTGATATCATGGAGCCATGCATCAACCTCGATTGGGTCTACCGTGCTATTGAAGGTAGGAGGATGTATTTTCAGAAACTATTCCATCACTCGATTCATATTACTCCCATTGGTCATCACCATTGATTGATTGGGTTGCGGCTCTATGATGATCACAGGTAGAACTGATCGAGTGATTTGTACTGTTGGTTGCATAGCTTGTTGGATAGCTTGGATTGCTTGTGCAATTTTGACCGCAAAGTTAGCTTGTAATGTCGGGGTAACATTCCATTTAACCACCTTCATGATAGTCGCCACATTGAGATTTTGTGTTCCAGCAGTCTCGGTGGTTTGAATAGAATCAACATGACGTCGATTAGGGGAGCGGAGACCCCTATAAGTAAACTCCTCTATTATAGTAGCTCTCTGAACTCTTCCACGAGCAACTGCAACATCTTTTCTTTTCGGAGCCATTATAAACAATTGAAAGATACGCGAAATCAAAATCAATTAAATACTGACTTATAAGAATAATTTATTCTCTACCCAATTCTAAGAAGTCAAGGGATATGAGATGCAAAGTCAAGGACGGTTAAATATAAAACACAGGCTATGATACCACTCTGTCACACTCCGAGTCTGAAAGGCGGTACATCCCGACAACGCTGGGCATGAGGAAATGATTTAAACCTGTTTTGTATTTTCAAAGAAAGACTTACATTGCAAATACAAAGAAATGTAAATTTTATTAATACTAGAAATTCATTATTACAACTGGACTGAAAATAGAAAATTAGCTGAATCAAAATAAAAATGATAACATAGAACAAACACCCAAACCCAACGAAAAAAAATACAATAGCTAGAAATAAATACTAAGGAAAATATCAAAACTTAGAAACTAAAACTGAAAAGTTGGCTTCTGTGGAGACTATCCTATTGGTGGCTAAATGAAACTTACTATGCAAAAATTAAGAATGAGTTTTACAAACTCAATAAATAATAACTATATATTAAAACATAAACAAGGGGAATGAGACATACAATATTGACAACAAAGAAGATTCAATATATGCATATGTAACACTGTAAGACAAACATGAGAGGTAAATATCAAATTTGTATATCATACAAAATTTGAAATTATTTCCAATCACATTTATTTTCATTTAACTTTCATTAAAATTTATGTATGGTCGATTTTAACACACCATGAAACTGAGAAGGACAAATACAAATGCAAGGAAATCCGAGAATTTCTTGTAGAGTTGTCACTTTGTAGCCCGACCTAGCTAGCCAAAATCTAAAATGGTTCTATCAACTTACATTCCATCACACACAAACATGCTAATTTATTTTCATGACTATAATATATAAGAAGTATGCAATTTTACAAAGATTTATGATATGACGTGAATCCACATGCAAAATCATAAAATACAAGAAAAGCAAAACACTATAATTACGAATCCACATGCAGAATCATAAAATACAAGAAAAGCAAAACACTATAATTACAAGATTATTCAAGTATGCAACAATAAATTAAGACAATAAGTAGTTTTATCATGAACAATAAAACATACGTATAACAAGTGCAACATCATAGTTGAAGTAGCAAGGGCATGATTAATAAAACGTAAGTAATGGATGTGATTCTAGTACAATTAACAAGGAATAATGCCCTTAACTAAGAAGGGTACGTTTATCCTCCAATCAATAGCAGTTACTTATCTCGAGACGATAAAACGTGTTATTCCTATGAATTCGATTATCTGACTAGCAATCCTACATAAATTGAAAGTAAAATTATTAAATGATTTAGCAATTTATTTATTCATTCAGTCATGTGAAATCAACCTTTATTTTTATGATTATTACTTTTGTTATTAAATTAGTATTATTGTTATTATAATTTTTTAAATGGGAGAAATTATGAACCTAATTAATATGAATTAAAATGTGTTTTAAATCCTAGAGTTCTCGGATCCTATTTCTCCTCTGTTTTGTCTTAAATCCCTCGTTAAGAAACCCTATGGATTCTGGAGATTTAAAGAAGTTGTGGCGCGAGATGGAAGAAGCGAAGTTACCTTCCTTGATAGTTTCGAGCAGGAGCGAAGCAGAAGGAAGAGAATGGGAGTTTTGGGTTTCAATATACTGCGATTCTGCTACTACCTTCCAAGCTAGTTCTACTCGCAACTGTAGCGCAGAGGGTTCGGTCAAGAAGGCGATGGTTTTGGGCAAAATCAAGCAAGGATGTGGGCGAGGGTTTCGAGCAAGGGGCAGGAAGGAGAGAGATGGTCCAAGAGAAATCGAGAGAGAGAGAGAACCAGATGAGGTGATCAGTCAGAGTCTTACCTCTGCTCTTATGGATGTCAAAACGGGAATGCAGCAAAGGAAAGTAGCGGTTCGAGAAATCAACAATCATAAAAGAAAGATTGCGAGCAATGGAAAAAAAGAAAGAAAGAAAAATCGTGTAGATGAATAAAAAAAGTAAGGAAAAAAATTTGGTTCTTGCATTGCGTTGTCAGGGCTATCGTCTTCGAACTCGGGGTTTGCAGAGTGATATCAGAGCTTATGTTTTATCTTTAACCTTTTTTGGACTTTGCATTTCATATCCCTTGTCTTCTTAGGATTAGGTAGGACATATTTTATCATCATTCGTCATTTATTCAATTGATTTTGATTGTGCATATCTTTCAATTGTTTAGAATAACTTCGAAAAGAAGAGGCATTGCAGCCTCTTGTGGAAAACGTGTCCAGAGAGCTAATTTAGATGATGTGGCTATTCCTAGGGACATTCGCTCCCTTAATAGCCATCGTGCTAATCCTACTTAACTCACCGAGACTACGTGAGCACCGAATCTCATTATGACAACTCTCATAGCCAAGCATTATAAGCCATTTTTGTAGCTCAAATTGCATAAGCAATCAAGGCTATTTTTGAAGCAGCATAACCGACACCACAAATCACTCAAATAGTATCACCAGTGGCCACCGTGTAGGCTCAACCTAATCAACCAATGATGATGGCCAATGGAGAGCTACTTTAGATAATGTGGCTATTTCTAGGGGCATCTGCTCCCTTAAACGCCATCGTGCTAATCCAACTCAACCCACAGAGACCACTTGAGCACCGAAACTCAATATGACAACTCCCATAAAGTTACCCAAGCATTATAAGAGTTTTGCAGCTCGAATTGCATAAGCAATCCAGGCTATTTAGGAAGCAGCACAACCGACACCATAAGCCACTCAATTAGTACCACCAGTGGCCACTGTGGAGACTCAACCTAATCAACCAATGGTGATGACCAATGAGAGTGTTATGGATTGAGTGATGAACCAATTTTCGAAGATGTGCCCTCCTACTTTCAATTGCACGATGGACCCGATCGAGTCGGATGCTTGGTTGCGTGAAATCGAGAAGAGGCTTTGTGGAATAAAGTGTCCTGAAAATTGTAAGGTGGACATTGCAACGTTTTAGTTGCACGAAGGAGCTGATGATTGGTGCGAGAGTTATCACCGCAACTCTTTTGGACCACAATAGTTTCCTTAGCAGATTTCAAGTTTGGAGCAACATTTTCCTATAGCAGATCAGGCCAAGCTCATGAACGATTTAAGGAAACTAGAGCAAGGAACAAAGATTGTTTAGGAATACGACATGCAATTTGTTAGGATTGTCCGTTTCTTCCCTTCAATTAATCAACATGAAGATCAAAAGATCTACCACCTACTTGGCTTGGGAGAGGACATTAAGAGGTGTCTATCGACTGTCAAATTTATGACATATAAAGTGTTGGTGGACCGAGCTATTTATGCAGAGATTGAGATCAATGTATGTGAGGAAAAACATGTTGGGAAGTAGAAGAATTTAAATACGCAAGCGAGTGGGAGTTTCCAAAAGAAGCAACATCATAGTCATCTGACGTAGAAGTCAAAAATAAATCCTCGATGTGTTTATTGCAGATAATGACATTTTAGGACTTATAATTTTGTTGTCGGCAAATGGTTCAGTTGTTATAATACTGACTATAAATTTAAGGATTATCCCCTCAAAGTTCAAGGTTAACCGCAAATGATAAATACCCAGAAAGATAATTCCAACTTTCATCACAAGAATAAGTGGCAGAATTTAAATAAAGGTCAATTTCAGAAGCATCACAAAAATAATCATGCGAAGCAAAATTATTTTCAGCTTCAACAACTATCATAACAAGTGGTGGCATCTCAACTATATCAACTATTTCTTTCTACATCACAATACCAATGGTACCAGCAACCGCATCAGCTAGCAATGACCTATCAACACTCTTCAATGGTACAGTAGCAGTCTCAACAATCTCAAGGTTCATAGCAGTTCAGGCAGGTGATTCCGCCGCGAGCACTTGTTATGGCGCAGGAAGAAGCTCTTGAAGAATTTGACGTGGTGACAGATATTATCTTTGTTTAAAAGCAACAAACAAGGGTATTATTTAACTCTGAGACAACTGATTTATTCATATCAAACAAATTTCAATTTAATTTTTAATTACTTCATTACAATCACATCTATTAATCACCATGTCATCTGGCTCACCCGTGATCGTTACGCAGTTTGTTCGTGATTGTGACAATATGATCAATGACATGCATATGCATGCTACTCATAATATTCTTACTAGCTGAGTTTGATGTAATATTGGATCTGAATTGACTATCTACGTATCATGCAATTATAGATTGTTGTAAGAAATGAGTGAATTCCTGCAAACCCGAATCAACTCCTTTTTTGTTTCAAAGGTAGTAGAAGAGTTTTTTCTTGTTTGATTTTAACAATTAAAGCTTATTAGTTGATCTCCCATGGGCGTGCTAGTTATCCAACCAATGTAGTAGATTCCGAAAAATTCAGTGTTAGCTTAGATGTTGTTCTAATGGTTTGAGAATTTGTTGATTTATTTCCTAAAGATTTATTGGGCTTACCACCGTATTGTGAGATTGAATTCACCATAAACCATTTCCAGGGACCACTCCAATTTTTAAAGCGTCGTATCGGATGACCATTTCGGAAATCCAAGAGCTCAAGATTCATTTGCAGAAATTGTTTGATAAATGATTCATTCGACCCAATGTTTCACCTTGGAGAGCATCAATTCTGTTTGTGAAAAAGAAAGACGGAAGCATGCAATTATGCATCAATTACAGAGAGTTGAATAAAGTGATCGTGAAGAACAAGTACTCAGTACCTCATATAGATGATTTGTTTGATCAACTGCAAGGTTCTTTTGTGTTTTTCAAGATCGACCTCCGATCTCGCTATCACCAGTTGAAGATCAAGAATGAAGATGTTTTAAATACTATTTATTCTATATCGATATGGGTACTATGAATTTCTAGTGTTGCCATTTGGTTTGACTACTATCCTTTATAGATTTGATAAAAAATTTTCATGCTCTACTTGAATCAATTCATTATTGTCTTCATTGATGATATTTTGGCTACTCTATGAATAAAATGAGCATGCCCAACATTTCAGAGAAGCATTGAATACTCTTCGAGAGAATAAGTTTTATGCCATAGTCTTTAAGTTTATGGATTTGATACATGGAGTTTTCAAGCGCGACTCAAATCAATTCATTATTGTTTTCATTGATGATATTTTGATCTATTCCTTGAATGAAAAGGAGCATGCCCGACATCTCAGAGCAACATTGAATATTCTTCAAGAGAATTAACTTTATGCCAAACTCTCTAGTGTGAATTTTGGCTTTGAGAATTGACATTTTAGAACATATTAGTGGAGCTAGAATTTCTGTGGATCCTGTAATGATTAAGGCAATAATGGATTGACCGAGACTTATTTCTATTATCGAGAATCGTAGATTTTTATGATTTGTTGGATATTATCAGAGATTTGTTAAATGTTTTCTCGCATTGTTGCACCCCTATAAAGGTTGTCAAAATATCGTTTTGTTTGAATGATCTGATGATTGTGAGCAGAGTTTCTAAAAACTCAAGAATTACTTGGTAACAACCCCAATCCTTGCCATTCCTTCTAACACAGATGGATTTTAGATCACAATGATGTTTCACTTCAAGGATTAGGATATTTTCTAATGCAACATGACAAAGTTGTAGCATATGTCTCTAGACAACTAAAGTTGCATGAAAGGAATTATCATACCCACGAATTGGAGTTAGCTGCAGTTATTTTTGCACTAAAGATTTGGAGTCACATCTTTTATGGTGTTTGTTGTGAGGTTTTCACTGATCATTAGAGTTTGAAGTACATTTCACTCATATGAGTTCAAAAGACAAAGATGATGACTCCAGTTAATGAAAGACTATGATTTGAAGATTCAGTACCACTCTGATAAGGCGAATGTGATTGCAGACGCTTTAAGCATAAAATCTTTGACGTATGTTGCTTGAATGATCACATAGGAGCACGAGTTACCAAGAGAGATAGAGCGATTTTAGTTCGAGATAGTACTGACAAAAGTTACTCCTAGCATGTATCAACTGTCGTATCAGCCTAAACTTATGGACAGTGTTCGCGCGACTCAAATGATGGATGCAGACTTATCACAACTTAGAGAGCAAACAAATAAAGGATCAAAGCCCGAGTTTAGTATCGATCAATATGACACTTAGAAATTTCAGGATCGGCTTTCTATTTTAGATTTGGTCCAAATTTGGAAGGACTTCAACCAGAGATACTTGGTGAGACACATTCTACTCTATATTCGGCCACCTGGGAAGTACTGAGATGTATCAAAGCCTTAAGAATCTATCTTGGTGACCGGGTGTGAAAACCTTTCTAGCTGAGTTTGCAGCCAATTGTTTGATCAGTCAGATGGTTAAGGCCAAACATCTGAGATTGGGTAGTCTATGACAACCCTTCCCATTCCGGAGTGGAAATGGGAAGAGATTTTCATGGATTTTGTGGTTGGCTTGCTTAGATCGAAGCGAGGACATGATGTTGTTCGGGTTATTGTCGATATACTAAGTCGGCTTATTTTCAAGTGAATGGAATTTCAACTGTCATTGTATCAGATCGAGATGGAAGATTTACCTCCAAGCTATGGAAAAAAGTGAAAGTAGCTAGAAGCACGAGATTGAACTTCAGTAGTGCTTTTCATTCTCAAACAGATGGACAGTCAGAGCACACCATTCAGACCTTAGAAGACTTGTTCAGAGCTTGCATGTTGAACTTCAGAGATAGTTGGGAGGATTATATTTTGTTGGTAGAGTTTGCTTATAATACTAGCTTTCAGGCTAGTATCGGTTTGACGCCACATGAAACACTTTATGGCAGAAAGTGTAGATCCCCTTTGTGTTGGTTTAAGGTCAGCGAGAGACAATTATTTGCACTTGAACTAGTGGATCAAACTACTAGAAAGTTCTTCAGATTCGAGATTAATTACGTGCAGTCAATGTTCGTCAGTACTTTGACCCACAACACAAAAAGATTGAATTCAATGTCGAAGATCACACATTTGTGAAGGTTTTACCTATTTGCAGTGTTACAAGATTTGACCGACTGGAGAACTTCTGCCTTGTTCCATTGGTCTTTTCAAGATGATCGAGAAAGTCGGTAGAGTTTCATCCGTTTGACTCTTTCTTCAAGACCTGCAAGAGTACATAATGTATTTCACTTCTCTAATTCGATATTATATGCACGACGACTCTCATATTATCCGATATGAGTCATTGGTGATTCGAGGAAACCTGAGTTATGAAGAAGTACTAGATCGCATATTGGAACATAAAGTTTCACAGTTTTGCCGTCGTTATATTCCTTTTATCAGAGTGTTTTGGAAGAACCAATCAAAATGAGAAACAACTTAGGAGATTGAAGAAAAAATGATCGCAAAGTACCCACAGCTGTTCCAGAACTAAGTTATGAATTTGGGGACCAATTCCTTTTATGAAGGGTAGTATGTAAGCACTGAATCATTCCCTTCTCCTTTCGCTATCAATTGATTGATTTATTTCCTTTCGCGTCGCTGCCTTCCCGATTTAGACTTTGTGATTCTTTCCTTTCAGTTTTTCCTGCTCTCCCCTGCCACTTTCTTGAATTGCTCGATTGCACTGTCTCGTTGGTCTATAAAAGTGGGCCAGAGCATCGCCCATCCCGCTCGCTCCCCTTTGCCTTCTGTAGCAACTGAACCCTTGCCAATCTGATTTCCCTCCTTTCTCCTGATTTCGCAAAAGCCATCGACTGCCACCTTTTGCGATTAGAGCTAGCCGAGAAGGCAACATCGAAATCGTAGGAGTGCAGAGACCATCGAGCCTACCTCCTTGCTTCTGATCCTACCTGCAAACATTGAAGAAGGTAACTCTCGTCTTTCTTCCCCTTCGTCTCACCAACATTCATGTGATTCGACTTCTCTAAAGCCCGTAAATCTATCTTCTAACGGGTTTCGCTAAATCCTGAATTTAAGGCAAAACATGGGAAAAACGAGATTTAAGAAAATGTAAGATTTGAAGATGTCATTTTTACAGTGTAAAGTTTTTAGGTGTTACATGAGTGAATCCCCCAAAAAATTATTTCAGAAATTAGATTTTTTCTTAACAAAATAAAATAAAAATGAAATATTATTTTAATAAAGTCAAATTTAATTAGGTTCATAATTTCTTACTTTAAAAAGTAATAATAATAATAATAATATGACAATATAATAATGTTAATAAATAATTTCATTTTTTGTCTCTAAGTGTAAAGTAACTTGTCTACCTTAGCATTCTCATCTCAGCAACTCTTAACTTAGTTTTATGTTTCTCTTTTATAGGCCAACACATTTTGTGTAAGAAAGTATTGTTGGTGTAAGCACTAAATCTTTCCCTTTTCCTCCCGCTATAACGCGATTTATTTCTTTCCTTCTGCGTCGCTGCATTCTCAATTCAGACTTTGTGTTTCTTTCCTTTTTGTTTGTCCCACTCTTCCTTGTCGCTTTCCCGAATTGCTCGATCACACCTCCTCGCTGCTTTATGAAAGCGGATTAGGGCATCGCTCATCCCACTCGCTCTCTCTTGTCTCTTATAGCCACCAACCCTTGTCGACCTCATCTTCCACCTCCTTTTCTCCCGAATTCATCAACACCATTGGCCTCGTGATCGAATCCTTTCAAACCTTTAGATTAGAGTTAGCCAAGAAGGCAACAACGGGATCGTTAAACATGTAGAGACCACCGAACCAACCTCCTCCCGTTCGCTCCTACCTGCAACCATTGAGGAAGGTAACTCTCTTATTGCTCCCCCTTCGTCTCACCCACCTTCGCACGATTCAACTTCTATAAATTCCACAAAACCATATTCTAATGAGATTTGTTAAATCTTGGATTTTAGGCAAAACATGGGAGAAACGAGATTTAAGAATATGCAAGATTTGAAGATATAATTTTTACCGTGAATTAAGTTTTTTGGTGTTACATGTGTAAATCCCACAAAAAATTTACTTTAGAAATTAGAATTTCCTCTTCTATCAAAAATAAAACAAAAATAAAATATTATTTTAATAATGTTATTTAAAATCAATTTTACATAGGTTCATAATTTCTTACTTTGAAACTATAATAATAATTATATAATAACAATATAGTTATAATAATAATAAAATTATATATATATATATATATATATATATATATATATATATATATATATATATATATTGCTTAAGTTGCACCTAATGAATAAGTACATTTAATTGCATAATTATTTATATTTTATTTTTATGAATGTGTAGAATCACTAGTTGAACTGTCAGATTTGTTTAAGTATCGTGTTTGCTGTCTCGAGGTAAGTTACTGCTTCTCATTAGAGGATAAACATATACATCATAGTTATAGACATTAATCCTTGTTATTTATAGTAGATTTATAGCTATTTTATAGGATTATCAGTCATACTCTTGTTATTTTAATTATAATTTTGTACTGATTATAGGTCTCAAGTATTGCTCATCATGAAATCGCTAGCCGCCTTAATTTCTTGCTGCAATATTTCTTGCATAATTGAGTTAATCCTAAAATTATGATATATTCTTTTCCTGCATCTTGTATGAATTTGCACCTGTCATATCACAAGTCTGCATGAAATAACATATTACTTGCACATTGTGAAAAATTTGGTATGCTCGTGTGATGACATGTAGGTCGATGAAATCCTTTTGAATATTGGCTTGTCAGGTCGACGGGCTCACGGAGTTACGACCATAGGAATTTGTCGAGTCCTTGGGTTGGTATTGACATTCTCTGTTTTAGGGTGTTTGTTAAAATCAACTATATAAATAATAAATGAAAACTGAATAATAAGAAATTCGATTGGAAATGATTGCATGTTTTTTATGATAAGTAAACATATTTAATGTTAATTACTCTCTTGTTGTCTTATGCATTTAGTGATCGTCCCTATATGTTGCTCATGTTGTATACCCCATTTTTTATCGTTTATGCTTTAATAGATAGCTGTTATTTACTGAATTTATTTTTCAAATTCACTCATTGACATTTGCACAACATGCTATATTCAATCGTCAGCAGGATCATCTTCACCGAAGTAGACTTTTCAATCTTAGATTTTTTTCTTGTTGTTTTTTTCAGTATTTTCTTTAGCTATTGTATTTTTCTTTTTGGGTATTGGTAGTCGTATCTTGTTTTCATTCAGTTTTGATTCAACTAGTTTTTTGCTTTCCTTTTGGATGTATCCATGGACTATTCGGTATAAATAAAATTTATATTTTCTTGTTTATTTGCATACAAAATTTTCTTTTGAAAATACAAATACATTTTCGATTCATTTCATCATATCATGGGTTGTCGGGGTGTAACTCCTTCCGAACCCGAGGTGTGACGCATGCCTCACCACATGCTTATTAAAATTTCCTTAGTCTAAGCGGTACTTTTTATCAAACATCAAGCCTAATGCATTCCTCCACTTCAACCATCCAACTTAAATTCTACTAATAAATCCCCATCTATATCACCACACTTTGAACAATAGACCTGAGATATCTAAAATGTTCACTTCTTTTAATGACTTGATCACCCATTGGGACAACCCCGCTGCTAGATACGCTACTACTAAAATTACATTCCATGTATTCAATTTTAGTTCTACTCAAACGAATGCCTTTAAACTCTAAATTTGATCTCCATATATCAAGTTTTTGCCTGTACTTCTTCTCTAGTCTCCCACAAGAAGGATATCATCAGCAGAAAACATAAACCAAGATACATCTTTCTGTAAATGTCCATTAAGAACATCCACAACAAGCAAAAAGATCTGAGCTTAAAGACGATTCCTATTGTAATCCAACTCAAATAGGAAAATACTTGTCAATTCATCCTTCAGTTCGAACACAAGTATCAACTATACTATTCATATTTTTAAAATAACATGAATTTAAATCATATCAACACATTTTTTTTTCGAGAACTTACTAAAGAACTTCTCTTGAAACTTTGTCATAAGATTTTTCTAAATCAACAAAAATCATTTGTAGATTCTTTTTACTCTATCTCTGTACTTCTCCATCAAATCTCTTAATAAATTTATAGCTTCCATGGTAGACTTGCCTAACATAAATCTAAATAAATTTTGAAAAACTTTTGTATCACATCTTAATCTATGTTCAATTACTTTATCCCATAATTTTAATATATGACACATTAACTTAATTCATTTAAGATTTGCACGTTCCTTTTATTCTTAAAAATGGTGACTAATACTTTTCCTCCACTCATCAGACATTTTTTTAGGTTTTTAAAATAATATTTAGTTTAATAAGCCAAAAAATTCCTAAATCACATAAACATTTTGACACTCCTATTAAGATACCTTCTGTTCTTATTGATTTTTTGCCATTTATTTTCTTTCAAGTCTTTTCAACTTTCATTTTACTGATGCAATGGTAAAAATGAAAAGTTTTATTAGTATTAATGATATTAAGATTACTAAAGTTGATCAAAATTTTAAAATCTTCATTCAAAAGTCTATCAAAATATCTCATCCACCTACATTGAATATCCTCATCTAAGAAAAAATATTTTTTGATTTTCATTCGTCATACATTTTCCTTGAACTAAATCCTTACTTTTATTATCTCTTAGTTTGGCTAGTGTGTGTGTGTGTGTATTTCATTATTTGTAGTATCTAATCTACTACTACAAAGAACACTAACAGTATAATTCCTAGCATCACAAATTATTTTTTTAGACTTCCTACGGGCCACCTTATATTTTTTTCAATTCTCTAAGTTTTTTAATTTAAACTAATTTTTATTACAAAACTTCTTACATTTTATTTTTCCTGCAAATTATTATTTCACCTCTAACTATTTTTATTAATAAGAGTTTTTTCTTTTTGATTTTTAAGTAATCTTTTACAACTTGTTGAATAGTGTTCGTTACTTTATCCAACGTTTACTTTTTCATGAACATTCCAAATCTTAAGATCTTGAAGCTTACTCATATAGAAAATTTTATTTGATTTTAATTGTCACAATCTAATTTTATGATAATATTTTATTGTATTTTTTTTAACTTTCAACCCTTCATCTTAAAATTTAAAACTAATAATCGATGTTGAGTACTTAAATTTTCAATTTGAATGATCTTACAATCTGTTAAATCTAGACGATATTTTTTTCTGATAAGAAAGTATTCAATTTGTATTTTATTAACTTCATTTTAATAAGTGATAATGCTCCCTCTAATGATAAAACATTAAAATTTTATTTTATTTAAGAGTATCAATAATTTGCATTTTATAACCTTTTTAATAATTTTAATTAAATTTACTTTTAAGAAGTCGTCTTAGGTGCTTCATCTAAAATATTGTACCTATTAAAGTATTCTAATTTTATTTAATTTTCAAATATTTGTTATTTTCATTTTTGTGTACGAGTACAATAATGTTTCCATCTAATATCATAAGGGGTGACAAATGTGATTGACTTGTACATTTATTTCATTTGATTATTTTAATTTCTTTCAATCATTATAATTTTGCTAAACTTTCATTGCGAATGCAAAATATGGAATATTTTAAAACATAAAACATTCATTTAATTTGTCTATACCATAATGAACTAATTCTTAAAAATTTGAATTGCATTTTAAAAGAAAAGAGAATTTAGTACAAATAGATGAGAACCGCTCATATTAATCTTCGAATAGTGTTATTGCCAATTAACCTTAGACATCTTCTTAAATTGTTTTGCACTTATAATCACAAGTCATTTATAAAGTTTTTAGTTAATATTTTATTAATTTCTCAATAATTTTTTGTATTAGCTTTTTTCTAACATTTTTTTCACAATCTCCATTTTAACTTTAACAAGGACCTAAACCTCTAAAGACAAATATTATTAGAATTTATCTCAATTCTTCTATTTTTTCTTCTTGTATGATCAATGATCCCAGTTCCTTCTAGTTTTTATATTTTTCAACCTTTAATTTCTTAGAATAATATAATAAAGGCTGATATCAATAATTTAAATAATTAATTTAAAACCCTAATCTTATTTACTCCATATTATTTTAGCCTGTGATTGTTTCTTCATTGTGAGAGTGCTCAAAACCTTTCAAACCTACACGCCTGCTTTGCCTTGTTTGTCCAGTGTTATTTGGTCTGTCGTCGTCTCCCTCTTCCGCATGCAACTACACCACATGTGACGTTGATCATCGAGCACAAATTTTTATTTTTATTTTTATTTTATTTATATTGCAAGTAGCATTGCACAACCCTCTTTCTTTATCTCTTGCACATGATTTTAATATCTTTCTCTCTGAACACATGAATGTAAGGTCGTGTTCCCTCTCCCTCTCACTTGAGCTTTTTCTATCGTTTTTGTCTCTTTCTACGTTCAAACAGTTTTGTTTGAAAGCCCTTTCCTAATTTTTGCAGTCAGCTTTGGTTCTCCTAACCGATGCATCCTATTAGAATTGGTAATTTATTGTTTCAATTATTATAAGCGCCATCATCGACTAAATGTTTGGTCATATATATATATATATATATATATATTGAAAGATCTCAATGATGATTATATTTCATATTTGTTAAAACTCTATATTTAGAGGGTTATAAATTATATGAGGCATCTTCGGAATCTATATTTATTTTTTTCTTAATTAGAAAGATTAACTGTCTCTTATATTTATTATTATTTCTTTCTTTGCCTACTGTATTATGTTTTTATTGCTTTCATTACCTGTAAGTCCTGTAATGAGTATTTATACCCCTTTTTGCATCAATAAGAATTAGGCCCTCTAATATTTTACCACAGTTTTCATGGTATCAAATCTAAGGTTGAATATTTTGGAGCTGTTCGATCTTAGAGTCGTCTGCTTCGCTGCTCGATCTCCTCGATCCCATTTGCTTTGACGCTCAATCCCGTCCGCTGCCGCTCGATGTTCGTCGCTCGCTTGATCTACGGTATTTCTCTACTTCAGCGCTCGCTCGATCTCGTCTTCTTGTTCTATGCTCGATCTATTCGCTTGGAGAGCGCCAAGGCAGTGATTCAATTCTCCGGAGTTAATCTATTGCTTCAGCGGGAAAGTCTCGGGCTCCTCGAGCAAATTCACCGTACTTCATATCTAAAATGTATGAAGTCACGTCTAGGACAAATCAGCCTCTTCAGTCATCTCAGTCCGAACCTCAGAGAAATACCTCTGAGAATCATCCCATTCAGATCACTACAATCCGACTAAATGGTGATAATTTTCTTCGATGGTCACAATCTGTTCGCATGTATCTCCGAGGAAGAGGAAAAATTGGTTATATCACAGGTGATACCAAATAGCCTGACGTGAAAATGACATAACTTATTGCATTTGGGATGTAGAAAACTCAATGGTAATGACATGGTTGGTCAATTCCATGACTGAAGAGATAAGTGCAAATTATTTGTGTTACTCTACAGCCAAGGAATTATGGAACAATGTTTCATAAATGTACTATGATCTTGAAAATTAATCCCAAGTTTATTAGTTGACTCTACGACTTAGGGAAATTTGCCAAGGTGAGAATTCTGTGATAAAGTATTTCAATTCTCCTAAGCGAATTTGACCGGACCTGGACTTATTCAATGATCTTGAATGGAAATTAAATGATGACGGCAATCAGTACAAGAAGATAGTGGATACTGGCCAAATCTTCAAATTTCTTGCAGGTCTAAACGTGGAATATGATGAGGTTGATGGCCAAATAATTGGAAGAAATCCTCTGCCTCCAATTGGTGAAGTTTTTTCGGAGGTAAGGAGAGAAGAGAGTCGGAGACATGTGATGTTGGGAAAGAAGACTGCAGGCTCAATCGAGTCCGTGGAAGGATCAGTGCTGGCTATTCCTGAAGCTCAAGTAAGCAGAAAAACTTCTCACAACCAACGTGTAAAGACAAAAACAACCTGCACTGTGACTACTGTGGAAAACCACGTCATACTCACGAAAAATGTTGGAAATTGCTTGGTAAACCACATAATTGTAAGGAAAAAAATTCCGGTGAACACAACACACTTACCGCAAATGAAACAGAGTCATCTCCACTTAGTAAAGAGCAATTAAGTCATCTTCTTAAACTGCTAAAATCTTGCTCATCTTCTAATGCGCCTATCGATTCTATAGCACAAGCAGGTAGTAATTCTTTGGTTTTTCTAGGAAGTATCACTCTTTGGATCATTGATTCGGGAGCATCTGATCATATGAAAAGCTGTTCTCAATTATTTGATTCATATTATCCATGTTTCGGTTCCAAAAAAATCAGAATTGCTGATGCCAGTTTTTCACCTATTGTAGGAAAAAGAAATATTAAGATTTCATAAAAAAACTCTTTGAAATCTGTCTTACATTTTCCAAAACTTGCATGTAATCTTCTTTTTGTTAGCTAATTGTCTAAAGATTCTGATTCTTCCATTTTTTTTCTCTCATTTCAAAATTGTTTTTCAAGACTGGAACTTGGGGAATATGATTGGAACTGCTAGAGAAATAAATGAGTTGTCTACTATGATGGAACTGATTCTGCGAATAAAACATTTCATGGATTATGTAGTGCAAGCTCAAGCTTTGACTATGATCAAGTTATGTAATGAAATAAAAGATTACGACATCCTAGCTTTCCATATCTCAAATTTTTATTTCCTAAAATATTTAAAAATATTAATTGTTCAAAACTTCATTATGAAACATGTAATTTATCTAAAATTCATTGTGTTTCGTTTTCAATAAAATCATATTATTTTTCAAACCATTTTATTTTGTGCATAGTGATGTTTGGGGTCCATCCAAAGTTAACACGCTTTCTGGAAAAAAGGTAGTTTGTAACATTTATTGATTATCACACACGAGTTTGTTGGGTGTATTTATTGAAAAAAAAATCTAAAGTTGAACAACGATTTAAAGATTTTTTTCATATGATTGAAAATTAATTTCAAACAAAAAATGACATTCTAAAAACAGATAATAAGACTGAATATTTCAATAAATATTTGAGAACATTTATTTTAGAAAAATGTATTCTACATCAATCTATTTGTCGTGACATGCCACTACAAAATGGTATTGCTGAAAGAAAAAAATAGACATTTACTCGAAGTTAGCAGGACACTTATATTTTCCATGAATGTTCCTAAATATTTTTGTGGTAATGCACTTCTTACCTCATGTTATTTAATAAACAGAATGTCATCTCGAGTTTTAAAATTTAAAATACCTTTACAAGTCTTAAAAAATTATTTTTCCACATCTGAGATAACAATTGATCTTCCTTTAAAAATTTTTGGATGTGTTTACTATGTGCATATCCCAAATATGTTTCACACAAAACTTGATCCCAAAGCTGAAAAATGTGTTTTTATTGGGCATGCCTCCAATAAAAGTGGGTACAAATGCTTTAATCCTGAAAAAAAGGAAATTTTTTTAGAGTATGGATGTCAAGTTTGTCAAGGATCACCCGTTTTTTCAAAATAGTTTTCTTCAGGGGGGAATTTAGTTGAAGTAAATAATTTTCGGGAAACTTTACCCATTTCTTTAACCAATTCTGATATGGAAACTAGGGTCAGCACTACTAATCTTATTTTGCCAGATGTTATCTTATAAGAGACAGGGGGAGAAGTACTTCAAACAGATCATAATCCTGAACATGAGCTGCAGGTTTATATTAGGAAGAAATTCAATCAAGTTACTATAGCCCTAGTTATTCCCTCAGCAGATGGTCAATCACCTTTGCCGAATAATTATGACCTTTGAACTTAGAGTAACCTTCCCTCTACTTCCACTCCTTCTGATCTTGATCTTCCAATCGCTTTCAGAATAGGAATCCGAACCAACACAAAACACCCTATCACACAATAATTATTATATGAAAAACTATCGAAAAATCATAGACCATTTGTGTCTAGGATTTCTAATATAGTTGTTCCAAGAACTGTTCAAGAAGCATTAGGTGAACCGAGTTGGAAATTAGCTGTGATGGAAGAAATAAATGCTCTTAAAAGAAATAACACTTGGACAGTCATTGATCTATCTAAACACAAAAAGATGGTTGGGTGCAAATGGGTGTTTACGGTGAAGTTTAAAGATGATGGAAGTTTGGAGAGATACAAAGCGAGACTAGTAGCAAAAAGATTTACTCAAACTCATGGTATTGATTACCAAGAGACTTTTGCTTCTGTTGCTAAAATTAACTCTATTAGAGTACTACTTTTTCTTGCAGTTAACTTCAACTGGCCACTTCATCAATTTGATGTAAAAATACATTTTTAAATGGAGAATTGCGAGAAGAAATATATATGGACCTACCGCCCGGATTTGAAGAAAAATTTGGAAAAGGTAAAGTATGCAAATTTAAAAAGTCTCTGTACGGGTTAAAGCAGTCTCCTAGAGCTTGGTTTGAGCGTTTTGGTGATGTTTTCAAGAGACATGGATTCTTTCAAAGTCAAGTTGATCACACTCTTTTTTTCAAACATTCTATCAAACGTAAAGTAGCCATTGTGATTTTGTATGTAAATGACATAATCATGACAGGGGATGATTCTCTGGAGATTAGCAACATGAAGAAGAAACTTGAAGCCGAATTTGATATTAATGACTTGAGAAAGCTGAAATATTTCCTCGGAATGGAGTTTGCAAGATTCAAGGAGGAATTTTTGTCAATCAATGCAAGTATATACTTACTTGATTTACTCAAAGAAACAGAAATGACAGGTTGTAAAGCAGCAGATACTCTAATCAAACATAATATAAACTTGAAAACAACATTAGTTAATGAGGTAATGGACAAATTACGCTATCAAAGATTAGTAGGGCGACTAATCTATTTGGCTCACACTCGACCTGACGTAGCCTTTGCAGTGAGTGTTGTGAGTCAATTCATGCATTCACCTGAACATACTCACTTCGAAGCTTTATTCTGAATTTTGAGATATCTCAAAAGAACTCTTGGGAAAGGACTTTTGTTAAAAAAAGGAGAACATCTTCTAATAGAGGCTTACACAGATGCAGATTGGGCGGGAGATGTAAATGATAGAAGATCCACATCAGGTTATTGTATCTTTGTAGGCGGAAATCTGATTATTTGAAAAAGTAAAAAACAAAGTGTGGTAGCAAGAAGTAGCGCTAAAGCAGAATTCCACTCGGTGGCACATGGACTCTATGAAGTATTATGGATAAAAAAACTCCTTGAAGAGTTGAAGATTCCTATACCTACACCTACTAAAGTTTACTGCAACAACAAGACTGCAATCTCCATAGCTCATAATCTTGTTCTACATGACAGAATAAAACATGTAGAAATTGACAAACATTTCATCAAGGAGAAGATATATAGTGGGGTGATATGTATGTCCTACATACCCACTGCTAGCCAAACAACAAATATTCTAATAAAAGACTTTTCCAAAGTGCAACACGAGAATCTAGGTAGCAAGCTTGTCATGAGTGACATCTTCATGCCAGCTTGAGGAAGAGTGTTGAAAGATCTCAATGATGATTATATTTCATATTTGTTATAACTCTATATTTAGAGGGTTATAAATTATACGAGGGATCTTCAGAATCTCTATTTATTTTTTTCTTAATTAGATAGATTAACTGCTTCTTATATTTAATATTATTTCTTTTCTTGCCTACTGTATTCTTTTTTTATTGTTTTCCTTACCTGTAAGTCCTGTAATGGATATTTATACCCCTCTTTGCATCAATAAAAATTAAGCCCTCTAATATTTTACCACTGTTTTCAATATATATATATATATATATAGAGAGAGAGAGAGAGAGAGAGAGAGAGAGAGAGAGTCCCAGCTTGTCCGCACCGACAACACTTGCTTCACATGAATGTTAGGTTGTGTTTCCTCTCCCTCTCACTTGATCTTTCTCTCTGTCGTTTTTGTCTCACTCACTACGTTCGAACAGTTATGTTTGAAAGCCCTTTCTTAATTTTTGCAGCCAGCATCGGTTCTGCTAACCAATGCATCCTATTAGAATTAATAAGAGCCATCATTGGCTAATTGTTTGGTCGAATATGTATATCTATATATCTATATATCTATATATCTATAGAGAGAGAGAGAGAGAGAGAATGGTTGGATTTTATTAAAATAGCTAGCCTATCCGGTATTAAATTAAGCTAGCTCACGATCAGTTCAAAAAGCATATATCTAGATTTATGAATTTATATACACATAGATATGTATCTTTTTAAAATTTTAATGAATGTTGATATTCTTCTATAATTTTTTATTCATGGAGCTGTACATGTATTGAGTGTATGTATTTTAGACTAAGAATTTATCTTAAGAGCTTGAATACTAATGGAGATAGGATTGATTTTGGGCTCAAATCAACTTCAAATCAAAGCTAAGCATCCATTAATGGCTTAAACCAACATCAACTTGAGCCAACCTATGATCAATCTTTGCTTTATTCAAGATCAGAGCTAATGGCGTTGAGTTGATCTTGAATCAGGCTGGATCAACTCAAAATCAAAAGAATAACAACCCGTATTATCTAGTCACCCCATAGGCTTGCAAAAAGTTTTGAAAGGGAACACTTCAACCGCTGTTTTTAGTTGGAGATGACTTAGAAATTTAACTTTCTTGGTCATTAACAATGGCAGTGATGGTAAAATCATTTAATACTTTGTATTCTTTCAAAACCTATGGATAGGGGTGGAATGGGGACACTTCGAATTATGTTTTTGGTTGGTTACATGTCTCTTCCTTGGCCACTAATAATGGTAGCATGGTAATAAAATCACTGGAAATGAATATTTTAGATATATCATCTATGTTGATTTTCTTATATTTATTATGCAATGTTTATATTTCTTATTCTTTCATAACATTTTTTGGTAATCTATAAGCTCATTAAGCAGCTGATGAGTGTACTTACGAGCTACACAACAGTGTCCATCTCGTGCAGTTTCTTTCAAGACTATAGTGGGGTCATTTCAGTATTTTGTAAGGGCACGAAAAACTTATTAAATTCGGGATGGCATTATTACATAAATGGATTTTAACTAATTTGGCATGTTGGGCAAATCTGTTTAGCATGCTATACATTTATGAGCATCATTTTGAACTAAATTTGCACTAATTCATTTATTTTTTTGCCTGTTTTTCTCCATCTTACTCTTTTTATAGCTTATTTGTCGTAGGCTCTAAGCCAAAGAACATAATAGCTGAGGCTTGGTTGTTTATTCTAATGTAAAATGAAACAATTTGTTTATGCTATATATTATACAAAAAAGCAAAAAGATAAAAGTATTTATTTTCTGTAGTAACTCTTGAGAGATGAGTTATGTGAGGAGAGGAACGCTACCTTTCTCTCTTTTGACTTTTTTTATCAAATGCTGTTAAGAGTAGTAAATGTTGCTTGTGAACGAAGGTTAAAGGAGAAACGATAGACAGTAAGTGGGTCTGAGGTATAGATGGGGGGATAGGTTATTTACTATGAAGAATAGTATATCTTATAAATGTTATATATTGCCGGAAATTTTAGCTTAGTCTTCTTAATAAAACGAGAATTGCCAATACATTTAAAGAAGGGCTTGGACTTTTTTTTTTCTCTTTTCATGCTCGGATTTATTTGCTTTGACACTGGAACCAGAGATTCTTTTCATTAAATATTGTATGGGCAGATTACTCGACTCACAACAATCAATTAAAGATGAAAATGCAAGGGACTTTCAGCTTCTACTAATGCACCTCTACACGCTGTTTATCTCCTTGTAATACTAGCACTACTCTATCAGTATCGATATTAATTTGTTTATGACTAAATGAAATATGTTTTTGACTCCACGATATTAATTCTTCAGTTTCTGATATGAAACTGAAGAAAATATGACGCTATAAAGACTCACTAAATTTTATGTTGAAATCGGTTGAATTTATCATGATCATTAGACTTATGCCAACTATATGGTTCTGGCTCATGAGTTCTCATTCTCCATTCATTCTTGTTATGTGTTGCTAGAGGTGTTATAATTTCTTTATCATATTTTTATCTGTTTATTTATTTATTTTTGTAACTCTTCTATGCATATTAGCTACACTCCATAAATTTTGTTTCTTTTATCAACTCGAACATTAATTTGATGTACTATATTGTTGGTGTATGTTTTGCTCTCCTTTGTATATGCTGAGACAATGTAAACTTATTTTAACTATTTTTATCTATGCTTGTCTCATTATCTTTCTAACATAATCATTTTTTGTTTTGGAACATATGCATCTTAAAGTTCTCATTTTTCACATGCTCATATTAATGGCTTTTGTACCTTCAAGACTAAAGTCCACACATTGAAAATTTATTTTATGTTTTTGTTTCTTCAATGCTAAACGTTCAAACTCATTTTTCTTTCATCTTATGGAATAGAATTAATTCATATTATGGTAAATTTTTTTTCTGGTATTTATTATTTTACTAAACATTATCTCTTTATAAAGTGGTTCCATGTATGTATTAATGCGCGCATAAACATGCACCTTCGAAGCATTTGGCCTTCTGGAGATGTCCATAATTGTATTTGGATACTCACATGGTTATGCCTCAAATAGTCCCCTGATTACTCGCATTTTGTTTTGGATTGATTTTGTTGGATGCCTACCGGAAACTCGTTGAAACCTTTGGCCTTTATCAATTTTGACAAATTTTTGTGGTTTTGGCCGAAGCAATTGAAACCACCAAATTTTGGTTGAAATCATCAAAATTTGCATGAACATATTTTTTTATGATTTTGAAAGTTAAAAATATATATATATATTTTTTTATCAAAATTTCTTTTTCCCTATTGATAAACAAAATGCTAAAAGTATATACCAATTCCTTCAAAACTAGTGAAACTATTGAAATTGAAACTTCTATAATGGGACAAGAAGTTTGACATTAAAAACCTTTCTCAATGGAGGTTGGATATTGATTAATTCCTAGTATTTTTTTAAGGGAAATCAGTTAACACTACCATGAAATGCTGCAAAATTTTGTTTTCTTAGGTACTAAAAGAATAATTCGTGATGCTAAGAATTTTTGTTTTAGTGATCTTTATAATAAATTAAATACTAAAGAGCATGAATGATATATGTATAAACTAGCCAAATAGAGAGATAAAAAAAGTAAAAATTTAGTTAAAGTGTATTAAAGATAAAAAAATAAAATTACTTTTCTTAGATGTAGATATTTAATATAGGTGGGTGAGAGATTATGATAAACTTTTCAATGAAGATTTTGAAATCTCGGTCAACTGTAGTGATGTTAATATTAATAATAATAATAAAATTTTTTATTTTTATTATCGTATTAGTAAAACTGAGGTTGAGGAAGTTTAAAGAAAATGAAGTGTGGAAAATCAATAAGATCTGATGACAATAGAAATGTCGAAATGTTTAGGAGACTTGGGAATTTCTTGGCTTACTAAATTTTTTAATATTATTTTAAAACTAAAAAGATGCCTAAGGAGTGTAGGATGAGTATTTTGGTCCCTTTTTTTATGAATAAAGGAGATGTATGCAATTTATAGAATAATTAAGTTAATTTGTTATACAATAAAATTACGGGAGGAGTAATTGAATATATGTTAAGACATACAAAGATTTATCAAAATTAGTTTGAATTTATTTCAGACAAGTCTACAATGGAAGCTATACATTTATTCAGAGTTTTGATAGAGAAGTACAAAGAGAGTAAAGAGGATTTATATATGATTTTTGTTTATTTAGGGGAAAAAAAACTTATGATAAGATTCCTAGAGAAGTGTTTTTGAGAGTTCTAGAAAAGAAAGGTGTTAATATGACTTATATTCAAGTTAATAAAGATGTGTACTAGTTTTGTTACTTTTGTTCGAACAGAAGGAGGGGTTATGATTTTCACGAATGATATTTTTCTTGTGGATAAGACTAGAGAAAGATATCAGAAAAAACATGAATAATGGAAATCAACTTTAGACTCTAAAGGCTTTTGTTTGAGTAGATCTAAAACTGAATACATGTAATGCAATTTCAGTATTAGTAGATCTAGCAGCGAGGTTATAATAACTGCTGATCAAGTCATTAAAAGGAATGAACATTTTAAATATCTCGGTCTATTGTTCAAAGTGATGGTTATATAGATGAGGAAGTTATTAGTAGAATTCAAGTTGGATGATTGAAATGGAGGAATGCACTAGTTTTATTGTATGATAGGAAAGTACTTCTTAGAATTAAAGGGAAAATTTATAAGATGATGGTGAAACTTACAATGCTTTACGACGCAGAATGTTGGCCTGTAAATGAGATGCATAAAACTAATTAAGTATTGTTGAGATAAAAATGCTTAGGTTGATGAGTTACTTTACACTTAGAGACAAATGAGATATGAATATATCTTTGAAAGGGTTTGTGTAGCTCCAGTGGCAGACAAGATTCGAGGGAGGTATCTTAGATGGTTTGGTCATATTAAACGTCGACCACTTGATGACCTAGTTAAGAGAGTGGATTTTTAGATTTGACTTATGTTAAGAGAAATAGAGGTAGACCTAAAAAAGATTTGGGCATTGTTTATTAAAAAATGATTTTAATTTATTAGAATTAAATGAAAATATGACACTCCAATAGGACACAATGGAGCAAAAGGAATCATGTAGCCGATCCCACTTAGTGGAATAAATGTTGTTGTAAAAAATGTTGTTCTCTACACCTCATTTAATTTTGTTTTTTCACTAAATTGTACTTGTTATAGTATTTTATGCACTCTTTCTTTTTTTTTGTTGTTCCTATATTTATTATTATATTTTAATGGAATTGTTACAAAGCTTTTTAAAGTAAATACAAAGTTGTGAAAAATTAAGATTAGGAATGGCAATGGGTAAGGACTCTCACCCCGTTATATCCTATCTGAACCACTATCCGGTTAATAATTGGAGCTGTGTTTTGTCCCCATCTTGTGTTTGTGCTTCATGGAAATTATTCTAACAGGTTGCACTAGTAACATGGACTTTAAGTGCATATTATGAGACTCAACATTTATTTCTTTTGATTTGGACATTAAATTTCCATTAAATTTGGCCACAAATCTAGATGTTTGTAGTTTTTTGAGCTGAACAGCTTAGAAAGTTACTAAAATGCACTTCTTTATTGACTACTTTTGCCCAACCTCAGTTCCCGGCTTATTACTGTAGTCATGGACGACATTTCGTGTGCAAGATTGAGTTGACACTGAATTTGATATTCACTGTGATTTGGCATAATATAATCGTGTATGATTCATTTTTGCATTTGTCAATTGCCTGTTTAACCCAATTCTTTTCTTAAATTACTAAAATGTTCTCTCTCCATTTTCACTTTTGCACGCAGCAACTCAAGCCATTGCCACCCCGAACCAAACTGTTGAATTACCTCTCACAGCTGAAAATGTTGAGTCTGTATTGGATGAAGTGCGACCATATCTTATGGCAGATGGAGGGAATGTTGCTTTACATGAAATAGATGGGAATGTTGTGAGGCTGAAACTGCAAGGAGCTTGTGGGTCATGTCCAAGTTCTGTAATGACATTAAAGATGGGCATTGAGCGCCGACTCATGGAAAAAATTCCAGATATTGTTGCCATTGAGCCCATTATTGATGAGGTGATGGGCCTTGAGTTGAATGAAGAAAACATTGAGAAGGTGAAGTTCACTAGCCATAACTATGAATTACTTGTCTTTGCACTTTTTTGATTGGGATGGGCTCTACCCTTTAAAATCGTGAAGTTTCATATTTTATTTATGGATTCATAGAATCTGCAGAAGTCATTTCATTTATTCTTCATGTAAATTTTTTTAGCGTTCATGTTACTGTCTTTATATGGAAACACAATTTGGCAATTCATTATTGTTCATATATTTTCAAAGGTGGTGATGAACATAATCATTTCCTGTGTTCATTCTTGAATCACCTTAGTATCGACGCGACATGCTTTCTCTATATTTTAAACTCACATTATCTTAGCTATCCAAGCTGGATATCTTTTTCCCTCTTATCACTATGCTTGGTACCTCCTTTATTTCCAGCCTGTTGTTTTATTATACACTTCTGATTTATTTTTTCTCTTTTTTTAAACTAAAATGTAGTTATTTTCTAAAAGCAAAGTGTGTTAATACTCTTCATGAAAATTAATGCCTCATGTTGTCATAGATCGAGTAGTTTTCTTTCGAGGGGCCATTTTAGTTCCAACAACTAATAGTATCAATTTAGTTCTTAAAATCTTTTAATATAGACTAGTTTGACACTTATAAGGATTAAATTGGCTCAATATAAATAGTCGGGAGTCGGCACTATTATGACATTTTACTCTTTCCAATGGTTAACTGCACTTGTTTCTTCTCTTCTAGCAATGTAATTTGTTATTACTGGAAATTATTAACGGGTGCATTTCGTAACTCAGAATCACACTTGTTATTCCCTAGCTAAAATTTCTATGAATCTTTATATATTTGTTTGTGCTTTTAACTGTTAATGTTCCAGTCCTTGAGGAAAGAAAACAGATAATGGCATTAGGATCAGTTTCTAACACGACATTCTTGCAACCTTTAACAACTTCAGGTGCTTGATGAAATAAGGCCATATCTTGTCGGAACTGGTGGTGGAGAGCTCGAGTTTGTCAGCATTGAGGAACCTATTGTTAAAATTCGACTATCTGGCCCAGCTGCTGGAGTCATGACCGTTAGAGTGGCACTCACACAGAAGCTAAGAGAAAAGATCCCAGCCATCGCAGCAGTACAGCTTTTATAAAGGTACAGCCTTTATGTATCATTACCTGCTACGATGTGCTCAAACATATGTATAGTTAACAGTGCTTAGTTTATAAAAATATAAATTCCGGGGTTTATCCCTTTGAGTGAATTACATTACTTGGAATTCATTTTATAAGATCTGTGCGGGTTCTCTGTATATTAATTTGGTATTGGAAATAACGAATTCATGTGTTAGCCGGTCAGTGAGTTTTTTTATTTTTTATTTTTTTGGCTGGAAGGTCAGGCTGAGTAGTTTTGTGTTGGAATAAATCATATTTTTGCTTGCTTTGTTATTAAGGATACTTTATTTTAATTACATGAAGGATTACATTGCTTTCAGATGCTTTCTCAAACATATCATGTTTCACCACAAAAATTACGCGACTTTGCCTTTTAATTTTTATTTTTATTTCTCATTTTCTGTACACTGAGGCAGGGAATTTACATACATAACACCCAATTATTATGTATTTACATCTAACATCTACTTTTCACATTTATACAACCTAAGTCTTTCATATCACATAAAAATACCACTATTTTAATTTTTAAAAACTGAAATACACCTTTTCATGCATAGGCAAAGTGGTATATCTGTAAAAATTGAAGTTGAGGTGTTAGATTTGTAAATTCATAGTAATTAAGTGGTGTGATATTGATTAGAGTTTTAACAGATGTAATAGGTGTCAATTTGGCAACCACCATGATGAAGATTGAGATAATCTTCAACCAATCTTGAGAGGAAGAGGAAGATGGACAGAAAAAAAAAAGGTGTGATCCCCTTATTAAAATAGATAGTGAGTGATGGGCCTCCACATTGCGGTGATTATATGTACCCAAACCCCAATGACCAGAAGATGATAGAGTATGAATATGGGAGGTTTGCTGGGTGTGCAATTGATCATCCCAATGCTCATGTTGATGTAGCTTTAGTGTGTATGCCAGTAATCTTCCCACATAGCAATGATAACAAATCATTGAACGATCACATTTTTCTCCATCGGCAGAACCTTGACCAAAACATTCTAATGAGATTTGGTCTGATTAGAATGGTTCCGCAGAGTTTACTCTTTGGACTTTAGTGGATTCAAAGTATGGCCCAACTTCGTCTATCATTATATTCATCACGTGGATTATGTTATTATAGTTAGTAGCTCTTATAGATGGATCTTATGGGCTATTGTGAGCTTCAAAATAAACAATGGTATAACATGTGTCTGATAATGGCATAAATCTAGAATCCAAGGTTTTTATAAGAATTTATTTCTCTTACATGCGGGTGGGAGCGGAACTTCCTACGATCCATTGACCGCGCGCGACATCTGGTTCATGCTAGGGGCGGAGAACCGAACAGAACGCTCTTCATTTATTTTTGTTTCTAATTTCCCCCAAGTTTCGTGATATTCTTCCTTTCTATTCTATTTTTGTATCTGTGTTGTATTAGGATTTGGAGAGGTAATTTTTGTGTGTTTTGTATTGGGATAGCTGCTGTTGTCTTTTTTTTTTTCTTCAAAGGTTGTATCCAAGGGTTCGGGTAGTGCTACGGCTGTATCTTGCTTCTGAGGTGGTTATTATCTTCCCTATTCTCTTCAACATCCTCATATTACTCTCAGCCGCCCCTTTCCTACTGCAGCTGCTCAGAACAGCCTTAGTTTGATGCTTTTCTGCAGTTTCCTTGCTGTCTAATTATTTTCCTCTGCCGCCCAAAACAACTCTACTTTTTCTGTCTGGCAGTCCACCACATCCCCCATCGCCATTCAACCCTTCCATCATTACTGTCATCGTCATTCCAACCCTCCCCTTTCGTTGCTTTTGTTGTTCCAGCCATCCCCTTTCGTTGCTTCTGTTGTTCTAGCCATCCATACCAGCTGTAATTGTTGTTCCAGCCCTCCATCTTGCTTCCCTTTTTGCAATCGCTTTTTTCATTCGCCGCCGTCACTCGAAACAGCCAATCTGCTGTTTTTTGGGCTCTTCGGGCCACCCTACACCCATTACCATCCCCAAAACAACCCTCTAGTAGACCCTACTTGCTGCAACCACCACCCTCCAACCATTTCAGCCACATACCACCCTTACTAATCCACCCAGCCGGCCACCACTATTCCAGGAACAGACCCTAACTTGAGTTTATGTGTGGTGTGTTGTTATTTCCCGTTTCAGTGTATTTGGTTGTAATCTCCCATATGCTTTCGGTAATAATATTTGTTTTTCCTTTTGTTGTTTGGGTAATCTCTAATATCATTTGGTATTAGTGCTAGTCTAACCCTAGTCCTACCCTAGAGTGCCTAGCATCCACTAATACCCAATCCACATCCCTGTACAAAAAATCTCTCATTATCGATTTTTCAAACCGACCACCCAAAATTTTTCTTTCTAAGCCTACATCACCCCTATACACCTCCTTCCACCTATATACACCCAAACCCTAGCCATGCCACCAAGGAGATTATAAATGGATGCTTGATCGAAGAGAAAGGATTATCTCATTTATGAGAAATCCACAAAGACGTGTATAGATGATTTCTAGGGAGAGTATGTACTGGAAAATCCTCCAACTGCAGTAGAGGCTCACCGCCTTCAAGAGGAGACAATCTAGAATGGCACACAAATTCTATTCGATCTCTGAGATGTACCACTATTCGAAGATTTGGCATGAAATATTGGAGAAACCGGGATTTTTAAATGAAGGTGGATTTGTCATATTTCAACAGTCTCATTGATTCATGCGAGTTCATCGAGTGGCTATGGACATTTAAATGTGTCTCAAGTGTCAAGACACCCGCGAGACGAAATGGTGAAATTAGCTGCTAACAAGTTATGGTATGGACGAGTGTTTTGTTTTGGTGGGAGAACTTGAAGATTCTTCAATAGTAAGAAGAGATGAGTAAAATTACTACCTGGTTTAAGATGAAATGAGAGATGCAGTACCCGTACCTCCCAGTTCTTTATAGGCAGGATGTTCAGACCCTAGCTTTAAAAGTGGAGAGACAACATCACTGGATGACCTTCATATCTTACGGACATGGTTCAACCCGAGAATTAAGCAGCAAGAGTATACACAACAAAACATCCAAGCCGCCCCCTTAAGGAGACACTAGTTCTAAATGGAGACATGTGGAACTAATCCAAATCCCAAATTTGTCACATTCATGAGTGTTTCAAGTACCACAAATTTTGGCATATTGAATCAGATTACACAACTAGGATAATGATCTTCTCACTGATCAGAGAACAGTTGAAGAAATAAACAGTGATAGAAGTGAAATGAAGCCATCAAAGAGGAGACTCAACTTCAAGTCGATGATGAAGAGACATTCATGATTCAAGATAAGCCCACGAGAGAAACTCCATTTGGATTAATCGAGGCTATTTTAGAATATAGTGAGTCTGAGGTAATGGATATTCATGTAGATTTTGAGGTTGTTGTGCTTCGAACTACTTTTTTTCAATTGTTGAGAGGAGCATCATTAGGACTGACATTAGATGTTCAAGAAAATTATGACTTCGAGGATTGGACACCAGACACAGGACAATTTCAAATAAGAAAATTTTCTGAATTTTCAGAGATAAAACCTATCTTCAAAGTTGCCCCTACTGAGAGAGGTCTAACATATAAATGATTTGAAGTTTTGAAGCTACTTCTGGAAGACTATATGGAGTCATTTGGGTATTAAATTTAGTTAAGCAGTGTACCTACCGATAGATGGTCAGATAGGAGGGATGAATCATAGCATTGGAATTCATATTCAGATCGCTGCGAGAAAGAACAACCTACAATGAGATCCAGTTCCCTTTAGAGAAGAAGAGGCATCTCCCCAGTGATTGCTATTGAGAATTGCTAAGTCTACCACTGATTTCAAATCAGAGCTTGTTCCTCCAGACGAATTTATTGAATGTGGCCTACTGAGTATGAGGAGTGGAATAAACAAATTACAGATTTAATAGTTTGAGATTTTTCTTGTGAGAATTTGTTATATGCCGCTCCTGCTCAGATTATATCAAAAGAGAATAAATACTTATTCTTTTAGGATGTGTGTGGGAATGAAAACGACTATAGGATTGACTTATCGACAACATATAACATTTACACCACCTTCAACGTGGCTGACCTAACGTGATATTACGAGGAGACATAAGCTTCGACGGGTGCGGTCGAAGCTCCTCCAATCCCAGGAGACTTACGTGGGTGTCTCCTGCATAAGAAAGGGTGAAGAGCTTCCCACAATCTCGTGACTGTGCACAACATCTGGTACACGCGAGGGGCGCATAGCTAAATAGAATGCTCTTCGTTTATGTTTCTTTCTAATTTCCAAGAAGTTTTCTTTTATCCTTCTTTTCTAGTCCTTTTTCTATATATGTGTTGTATTAAGGCCTGAAGAGAAAATTTTTGTGTGTTTTGTATCAGGACAACTGATGACATTTTTTTTTTCCTTCGAGGGCTGTATCCTAAGGTTTAGATGGTGCTTCAGCTGTATCTCACTCCCAAAGTGGTGATTATCTTCCCTATTCCCCTCCACATCCTCCTCACATCGCTCCTAACTGCCCCTTCCCTGCTGCAACCTCCAGGAATAGCCTCTGTTTCTTGTTTTCCTTAGTTTTCTCATTGCCCAGCCATTTTCCTCGCTGCCACCGCCTAGGACAGCCCTCCTTTTGTTGTTCGACAATCCACCACATCCCCCATCATCGTTCCAACCATCCATCATCGTTGCCATCGCTGTTCCAGCCCTCCCCATTCGTTGCTATCGCTATTCCAGCCCTCCATACCCATTGTCATCTTTGTTCCAGACCTCCATCTTGTTGGCCCTTGTTGCAATCTCCTTTTCCCCTCGCTGTCACCTAGAATGACCAATCTTCTATTCTCCAGGCTCTCTCAGCCGCCTTACACTCACTGTCGTCCCCAAAACAGCCCTCCAACCCTTCTAGCCACCAACTACACTTCCCAATCCACCTAGCCGACAACCACAGTCCCAAGAACGAACCCAAATTTGACATTATGTGTCGTGTCTGTTGTCATTTCCCATTTCAATGTGTTTGGTTGTAATCTTCATTGTGCTTTCAAAAATAATATTTATATTTTCTATTATTATTTGGGTTAACTTTGGTATCAATGCCTTTTATAAGATAATCATTGAGTTCAATCACCCTCATGGAGACACATATGGCTCAATTGGTTGTATATACACCATGATTGATCTTGTTAATAGGAGCGAGGAGGTTATTGCAAGTACTTATTTTTTTTAAATGTTGCCATTATTGATAGTTGTGCTCAGGGTAAGGGTTTCTTGAGCTGGTAAATCAATCACCAAGAGTTTCTCTTACAAAAGAAACTCAGGGTTTTAGTAAACAAACCCAAGACTTTGAAAAATGTTCCTTTATAACGTAGCATAACCTCAGGTTGGAGGCAACCCAAATCTTTCGTGGTTTGTGGCCTTACACTGCCTTGCATCTTGTAGGATGTTGGTTTTTCTAATAGCTTTGATAATGAATGTGTTAGACCGATTTGGGGTTGAACTTCCTTGTTCCCTTCGTGTGTCCAACTATCTAAAGCTTCATTTGGATAGGAGAAAATATTGCATCCGAACTTCAAACACAATTTGCATTCAGAGTCTAGTGATGGGGCACCACTTGTCAAGTGGGCCCCACTGCAATACACTGGCATTGGCCAATGTTAAAAGCGGTGGGCCTACTTGACACCTGGCCCCCCACCATTGGACTCCGGATGCATTCGAATCCGAGCACGGATGTACTATTTTTTCTTTGGATGGGCTTTCCGGCTCCATCGTGTTTGACAGAAGGCAGGCATGATGCTTGGTTTTAGAAATTCCTCTTTTGTATCGTTCTTTCTTTTAATTTTACCTTTAAATGAACCTTTACAAAAGGTAAAGTAGTCCCAAACAAAGCCTTAATTTTTATTGCGGGCTATTTCATTAACTAGATTTATGACCATGTAAATGGAATGCAAGAGTTTTCAAAATTTTGTTTTTGCTTGGATGATAACGACAAGTAGTACTAAATTTTGGTGAGTTCGAAATTTACTTTGTAGTTTATGGCTGGTGTATTCCAAATAAGATTTGGGCAATTTCTGGCACCCCGTGTCGTCTACCCTGCCTTGTACTGATTTCATTTTTCTGTAATCTGAACACAAGTATAAACTCCTTTCTTTATATCAGACCAAATAACTTCAAAATAATATTTTTACACAATTAGGGCTGTCAAAACGGCTCGTTGTTCGCGAACAGCTCGTGTTCGGCTCATTAAGAAGCTCGCGTTCAGCTCGTTCGTTAAGTTAACAAGCAGAACACGAACAACACGAACAAATATTTGTTCGTTCGTGTTTGGCGCGTTTTTGCTCGAAATAACACTAATCAATTATATATATATCTTTGATGATTAGTATTTTTTTTAACTAATTGACTACAAGACTACAAAGATTTATAATCAATTAAAACTATTAATGATGAAAATAGAATAAAAAATATTAAATTAGATTCAAATGATGTTTTAATTCTTGCTCCAATCCTTAAAATCTTATGACTACGTGATTAGAGTTGTCAAAAGGACTCTTTGTTCGTGAACGGCTCGTGTTCGGCTCGCTAAGCAAACGAGCCGAACACGAATACACTTTTTGACCTTGAAATATAAACGAGCTGAACACCTCAGCTTGTGTTCGGCTCGTTCATTAAGTTAACAAGCCGAACACAAACAACACGAACAAATATTTGTTCGTTCGTGTTCGGCTCATTTTGGCTCGAAATACTACTAATCAATTATATATTTATCTTTGAATATTAGTATTTAAAAAAAAATTAATTGACTACAAAGCTACAAAGATTTATAATCAATTAAAACTATTAATGATGAAAATAGAATTAAAAAAATATTAAATTAGATTCAAATGATATTTTAAATCTTGCTCTAATCCTTAACATCTTATGGCTATGTGTTAGGGTTGTCAAAATGACTCTTTGTTCGTGAACGGCTCGTGTTCGGCTCGCTAAGCAAACGAGCCGAACACGAGCTGAGCCTGGGCTCGCTCGTGTTCGGCTCGTTTACACCCCTATACACAACATGTCTTTTCAAGCAGGATCATACTCTGCACATTGGTTTGAGGGTTGCTGGCGAAGAAAACTTCAAATATAGTTTTATGTGCTTTGCATAGTCATGTTGGTCTTTTTATTATTGAACTGACTCACATTATTTGTGATGATTGTAGGTGTTTTGTATGAAACAAAATTTAATGAAGTTTCTTTTGGATCGCCAGAAAGATCTCAATGTGAGATGCATCCAACCTATATAAACAGAATAGTTTATAAGATTTTTTATATAAGTTGTAATGTGTAATATTTATTTATTTATAACATTTTGGTCTGACAGAGTAACATTGTTCTAATTATTGATTACATGAGTAAATCCAAGATTACTTTCAATAAAGGCATCGAGTTTATGTTTAAATTAGTTTGGTTTGTTGTTTTCTTAGAGTATGAGAAGGATTAGTTGTGTAATTTAGGTGGGCTCAGATGAACAGAGCTCGATGAGCTAACAAGTTAAGTTCAAACTATTTTTGATTCAATTAGTCAGCCTACTAGTCGGCTCGTTTAACAAATGATAAATATAAAATGTATTTAAAATATATTAAAACTTAAAATTTTATCTTTCAAGTATTAAAAATATTTTAAAAATGATATTTTATATTTTAGCTCAAATAATTTTGTTTTATTTCTTTAATTGTTCATTCTTTGTCATTTTATTATAAAATTACTATAATCCGGTCTTGAGCCCTGGATGGGAAATATGAAGGATTGTGTTAGGGGACAATTGGCGTAAAATTTTTATCAAAAAATCATGACATGAATCATTTAAATTTGTGTCAATGCAAGAGCGTTACTGGAAGTGATATATTGTGTAGTCTGAATATAGTAAAAAAGTGTGCAATAGTGGTGTTAAATAAGCAAGAGTTTCAATATTGTGGATCGGCGCAAGCAAAAAGTTAATCTATGAAACTAATATGAAGATAGTATCTTAGAATATATGTACTCTCATATGTAAATTAATGAAATCAGTAGATAAATGTTTATGCTTCTTCAATAGGTTTAAATATATGTTTAAAAGAAAATTTTCGGAAATAAGGAGAAAAATTAATATTAATGATATCTCTTGAAGAATGAAATTTTATTGAATGAGATTTAAATGGGCATATTAGTAAAGTGGTTGACGATTTTAAAAATATTCATAGTCGTTACAGTTTTAGAGTAATTAATGAAGAAGATAGAACAATATTAGATTTTGTTTTAGTTTCTGATTTTGGTATTGCTAATGCTTTTTACTTGATAAAAAAGACGAGCATGTTATTACCTATAAAAATGAATTTAATAAAACACAATTGATTATTTTTTATGAGACAAATAAATCTTCGAGATTGTAGAGATTGTAATGTCATTCCAAGTAAAAATTGAAGTACTCCACATTGATTATTTATTATGTATTTTTAGACGATGAGTTGTAAGATAAAAATATAATGAAACATTTTCATGGAATTATATGGGGTACTTAAAAGATAAATAAATTTATTTTTATGAGTAAACTTCAAGATTTCAAGATTTGAGATGTTCATAAAGAAATTAATTTTATGTGAGATAAAGTAACAAACACTATTAAACAAGTGATAAAAGATGTTTTTAGGGAATTAAAAGGATAAATTTTTATAAATAAAAATAGTTGATGCCTGAATAATAATGCACAAAAAAAATAAAATATAATAAGTTTGTTATAAAAAATAATTTAAATGTAAAAGCTTAGAAAACTAAGAAATACATAAGATGATCTGTAGGGAGTCTAAAAAAATAATTTATGATGCAAAGAATTCTGCATTTAGTAATACTTATAATATTTTTTTAATTTTCTTATAATAGATTAGATACTAAAGATGATGAAAGATATATGTATAAACTAAACAAACAAAGAGAAAAGAAAGGTAAATCTTTAATTCAAGTAAAGTGTATTAAAGATGAAAATCAAAATGTGATTTTCTTAGAGAAAAATATTCAACAGAAGTAGGTAAGATATTTTGATAAAATTTTAAATGAAGTTTTTGAATTTACAATCGTCTTTAATGATCTTAATATCGTTAATAATTACAAAACTTTTATTTTTATCATCACATTAGTAAGAAGGAAGTTGAGGAGACTTCAAAGAAAACTAAGGCTGGAAATTGAATAGGGTCGATGGTATTCCAATAGAGCTGTGAAAATATTTAGAAGACTTGGGTGTTTCTTGGTTTACTAAGCTTTTTAATATTATTTTAAAAACTCAAAAATGATTGAGGAGTGGCGAAAGAGTATTTTGGTCCATATTTTTAAGAATAAAGTGTAAAATAATCTAAATACCATATTCGATTTTACAAAATTAATTTTGAAATCGATAAGCGGAAACGAGATAGGATCATACATACCTCCAGCCATAACTTAAACGAACAGAGTTTACACTCACAGCTC